>BOPP01000097.1:4019384-4045192 GCA_017312745.1 Gryllus bimaculatus | reverse complement strand
CCGCACGCACCGCTGGCCGACAAGAGCCAGAGGAACCACTGCGCCGATGGCTTCTCATTTAATGAAACTCATACAGGCACTTTTCAGAATTTTACTTACTGGTTTACGCCTCACCAGCATGGCATCGCGACACACAATCACGAGGTCGCATTCTGTCCGAAAGGCCTGCCGCTTGCCCAGCTTTTTTCTATTTGTGTGCGCCGACGTATTGCAACCCCGCCACTCGTCGGCAGCTGCGATGCCACAGCTGTCGGCAGCTGCGATGAAAACAATTACTAGATGCGTGCATCGATAATCTTCAGTAATCTCTTCATTAGCGGCGCACCTCAGAGATTATTCTGTGTCGACTGTCGTGTAAATTTTTGATGCCCGATTCTTCAATTATGAACTTGTCCCAGTCAGTGGCACAACAGTGTTCCTTTTATCGCATGCCCATTCAAAGGCCATTTATCTTTCGCTAAGTGCAACACTTTGCTTTGCGACCAATCCCGGGGGGGAGGAGTTACGCCGCCGCCACGCTGCCCCTCGCTGGGCGCTAACGCAGAGGCCCGGGCGCGACGCACGCTGTTAGTGTGGGCGATTCAGCACCGCCCCGCACACGGCGCGCCGCCGCCCGCCCAGGGCCGGCGGCGGGGCGGAGGAGGCGAACGACGGGCGGGGGTGGAATGAAGACGGCGCCCTGAGCCGCAATCGGAGTGCCCGCGGATGCCGGCGCAGGGCTGGCGCGGGCGGGGCGCGGGCCGCGGCGGGGTGCGGGGCGGTGCGGAGGCCGCTCGCGCAGAAATCAATAGGGGCAGCCGGACGCCCGCAGCGCCGCCGCCTACCCGACGCCGCGCCGCCGCCCGCCACGAGGCAACGCGCGCCCGCCTCCCGCCCCGCGCCCGCAACAATCCGCGCCGACCGCTGCCGGCCGCCAGATGCTCCTCCCACCGGCCGCAGGCGCGCCTCAGGCAGTCCACTTGTGCCTCCAGCCGCGGACCGCAGCTGCTTTGCTTATTGCTACTTTACTACAACTGACATGCTTACTGTTTCACAACAACATTTCACGTTTTTATGCTTACGCCGCAACATATTTCAATAGACAAAAGACGTCTCCGGGTTGTGGTTCCTCTCTCTCTCCGTTCTTCCGGCCGCTCGTTCTCCTGTCTCTCTTTCTGTTTGTTCTCTCTCTGTCTCCTCTCTCTTACCTCTCTCTCTCTCTCTGCTCTCTCTTCCCTGCAGTCTATTCCTCGTATCTCCCAATATCTGCCACTTTCTGTGAGAAAATTTCACAATCCCAGGGCAAAATACGCAAAGAAGTCGTTCTTATAATCTACTTCAGTGTGCTGCAACGGGTTGCGTAGAGAGCGCCGTTGTATAAAGATCTGGCCCTCGAGTCTATATAAAATCATCAACGTGCGTGTATGCGGCAGGCATATGCCACATTCGATCTTATAATGCCTATATTCTCCCGAAAATACAAGCAATACGTTGACCAAAGGTTTATTCGGAATCGCCTGAACGACAGGTAGCACACTAAGTATGAACCGACAAAACAAACTAGTCTTTTATACATACATGTTTTCAGAGGAGTGGAATATCAGTTTTCGTTCCTTTCTAATATTGAAATTATTTAACACTATGAATAGTGTAAATAGACCAATTGGAAATAATACATAACCACTATTGAACTTGTATTATCCCTAGCATTAGGGGAGAGACTCTCAGGCTCACCATTTTTTTTTTTTTTTTGGGGGGGGGGGTTCACATTCTTTACGCACTGGAAAATCATAGACATTTGTTATGGTGTACTTCTTTTATCCAAAATAGGTTTGCGATTTTTAAAAACTGTTTGTGGTAACTTGAATTAATTACGAGTGTTTGCCTATAGATAAAAAATACCGGTCTGTTTACAGGATAAACTGAACATCCAGAAATTTTGGTATTGTTGTATTTTACGTCTTAGGAAAAATATAGTTAGAACATTACTACATAACGAAGATACCGCCGCAATTTGTCATAAAAAATGTAAAAGTTTTGTCATTAAAATACAAATGTTGATGCGACGAAGTCGATATGTTTTATTTACTGAATCACAAATTGGCTACTATTTTTTGCGCCCATGGTTTCATTACTCTTAATTTTGGAAATTTAGCTAAATCGTTAAAAACATAAACAAAACAAATCTTAAAGGCGTTGGCCCCCTTCCGTCCTTCGCTGATTAGACACGGACCATTATAACCAAAACAGAAGACTGATTAACAACGAACCAAAATAAAACGTCATTAAAAATATAAAAACTATTAAGATAAAAAAAATTCCTGATAATACTTTTTTAAAAACTTTTTCAAGGTCACTTTCAACTACGAAGGGTCATACCAGTAATTCCATGTAACATTGGGCGGGTAACGGTATACGGACACAGGCATCCGTGCCTCCGCCGAGGGTTCGAACTCTCCACCCTTTAGCCCGAGGCAGCTTGTCCTTCAGCCTTAGCAACCTCGGATATCCAGGTCAGATATGTTATTCTTATTACGCGGAATACTGAAAAAAAATGCTTTGAATGATCCGTCTTTATAGTTTCAAAATACAAAAGTAAAATAAATATTCAACGATAAACTCTCTCATACATTCTCTCAAACGCGAGTGAATTTATGAGAGGATGGATGGTAAAAAGAGACTCTCGGAATTAAAAATTTCATTTGAACTACTTTCGAAGAAAAATAATACTCCACAACATGAAGGAGGCACACAAAGGAGCTGGGGAAAACGGGAGAGAAATAATTGAAGGTGTTATTTCTTAGAAATTTTATTCATAGAAATATTATTTCATAGAAATAAACGAAGTAAAAGGAGTCAGGAATTCCAACAGAGAATTAAATGATCGACTAACAGAAGTACGGTTTTTGACAGACTTTTCTTCAGTGGACAAGCCGGCCACACACGACGGAGGCAGCCACTCCACAAAAGGGGGGGGGGGGAAGACGAGGAGACAAGCGGCGTGTGTGACACGCGTCACCCCTGCGGCGCGACGGCTCCCCTCCCGCTGGCTGCGGGCCCGCACACGGCATTCAAAGCGGCGGCACGCCCCATCACGCCCCATCACGCCACACCGCGGACGGAATCAATCCGAGACTGCGCTGATCAAGACACCGACTGCTCCGCACAATGGCGCCTGAGCCAATACGGCCGCGGCGCGGCGCGGGCGGCGGCGGCGGGCGGGCGGGGCGAGCGGGCGGGCGGGGGGGGCGGGCGGGGCGGTGGCTTCGCCAAATACCCTGTGTGCCCGCGTCGGCGCCCGCGGCTGCATATCGAGCATTTTGCGGGGTCGCGGCGCTGTGCGTGCAGGGGCTAATAACGCATGGACGCGTGACGCAGTGTATAAACACGCACGCACGCACGCGCGGGCCGCGTTAAGAAGGCCCCCGGGGAGGCCGCGCCGGAGCGGTATAATTAACGCCCGAGGCAGCAGCGCCGCCCGCCACCGGAAGCCAATTTCTCCGTCAGGTTTCGCAAATACAAGTTGCGTCAAGTTTAACAACTCTACACCGCCCAAATGAGGAATGTTATCATTCATGTGTAGGGGTTCAACACGTCACAGGAAGGACTAATATTGTTTTCACAACCGGTTTAACGGTGTGACAATGCGTTTAAAATAGCAACTCAGTGTGGTCATTGAAAAATGCAGGACATTAATAAATATGATTTTGTAATAAGACACTTTTAAATTACTTATCGGGTCAAAACGAACATATTTTGCACTCTTAAAATGAGCTCATCCGTCCAAAAATTACAGGTAGGTCAGATGAAAAGAACTTGAGGGCATGTAGTGATGATATATATGTTCCATAATGGAAGGATTGCGGCTAATAGTCTGGTTGCAGAGGATAAAGTTCACCCGGTATTAAATTCCAAGATTAGCCGAGAAACGTTGCCGCAAGCGAAAAGTGGCACTGCTGCCTTTTGAAGAGTTTTTGGATCCTCAGCACGGTTCATTAGCCATCGATCTACCAAGGTCAATAACCTGTAGCAAGATACAGAGTTTTGATTTTAACTTTTTCACCATAGTGCATGCTGACGTCATAAAGAGAAATACTTCGGTAATTTGTCGAGAGAAAACTGGTATTTTGTGGAGCTTGAATCATAAAAGTTGATCACTTTTGTTCATGTAAAGAGAAAATTATTTTCTCTAACGTTGTGTATTGAGAATCCACGTTTTCTAGGTTCTTGATTTCTAAAAATTGGTTGAAAGCAAAAGTCTGTGTGTCTGCCCATCCGTCTGCGTCAGCGGTCAATGCTAGCGCCTAAACGGTTCAGACGGTTTCCTCCGAAACTGATGTTCTCTGATTCATCTGGCCGAACTCAAGGCCTTGCGAGTTTTTATTTTAATGGCTATATTTTTATTTTGGGGGATACTACTTAACAAGAAGTCTAGAAACAGTTTCAAAATTATGACAAGAATGTCACCAAATTTTTAAATGAAACTTTTCCTCGGTTAATGCAAAGAACGCATTACAAAACTAAGCGCAGGCCTCATTATCATGGAAAGCTTTGAATTTTCGAAAACTGCAAATTATCCAACTAATGCGAGAAAGCCTGTGCTGGTGAAGCGCCGCTAGTTGTCGGTGGGGCCGCGGGGGCTCGAGGCCCCTCGTCCCTCTCGGCGGCGCACGCGCCTCATGCGCAGTCATTGGCCGGAAGATTACGACCACGTGCCACGTGCACGTGCGCTGCGCAGCTCACCCGCGCCCCCCCCCGGCGAGGGGGGGGGGGTTGCGGTCTTTCCACGTGTGGGATGATAGCGAGCTGCCTCATCATGTGGATGGCATTCGCTACTTGCAATGCTAATCGGTATCCGACGTTACTGCGTCTTAAGCGGCTTTAGAAAACGAATATTCAAACGTTTTCCGACACGTGTATCCTTTATTGCCAATACCAGATTCCGCGCTCACATATACGTGATGTGTCTGTATTGAAGGCATTTTCACTTTATTCTATTTCCGATTTACTTTTTCGTCCTTCTTTACAAATATTTTACCACAAAAGCGCGTGAGAATTTCCTACATAACAGAATCACCATTTTCGACCCATTTCAAATTTCATTTCAAATTACAAATATTATAACTTTTAGTATTATTATTGTCTGTCTTGTATCCTTCACAAACGTTGCCAGTGACCAAAAATTACAGACAACACCTACAATGTGACTAAATCATATTCATACATAATTTCTGCTGTCTCGCCCATTGCCCACTCATCTTACATGCGTAACTCGTTTCGTTACAGTCAAAACCAAGAATCAAAACTTGAATTTTTTTGAGAAACCCGTTCACTTCCTCGTTCCCTCCGTATGAACTCCTCTTCTTCCGAGATGATTTTTGCAAGGGGAATCTTTATGCAAGTTTACACAGGACGCCAATCGCCAGCGGCGTCGCTAGAGACTTGCTCGCGCACGCCCGCCCGCGCACGCCCACAATCGCCTCCGCTCACTCACGCCCGCCCGCGCCCACCTCGTGCTCGTTCGCGTTCGACCCCACTCGCCCCCGCCCCCGCCCGCTCGCTCGCCCGGCGCCGCTTTGATCGCTGGAGCTGGCGGGCGGCGGCGACCTTTGACGAGCCGAGTGACAAAAGGGAGGGCGATGTTTACGCGACCTTCGCATACTCCGCGCGCCGCGCGCCCTTTCCATTCAAGACGAGCGCCGCCCCTGCCCCCGTTTCCACGCGGATGACCGGCGCATTAGCGCAGCGTAATAATGAAACACATGCAAGACTTTGAGGAAAAGGTTGTTCAAAGAATGCCTGTTGAAGAGCGAAGCAAAACACATTTCTCTAGTAATCGCGTTCAACAAACTAATATTCATAAATTGGTTATTTCAACATTCATCCCTCAATATAATTCATTAAAAGGTCATTTAAAATGCAGATCGTATTATTTCAAGTATGTTAATGTAAATAGGGGTTTTCTATTTTTTAAAAAAAAACACCTCACATTCACGCCTTGGCAAGAGCAAACGTAAGGGAATGTTTCCTCTTGGTTTTGTTTTTGTTATTTGATTTTTAATTAGTCATAAGAGTGCGTGCGAATTGCTGATAAAGGTGATAACGATGACTTGAAACAATCTTGAAGTGTGGAAAACCGAAACCCTTTACACCACGGGAGTTGCAGAAACAAATCTTATTAACGTTACGTTTACTAATTCACGAACTTGTAAATTTCGCAGCACTTTCCAGTTGATGTTGTTGGATTCGTAGAGAATTTCCCTGGGCATTGCAGATCCGAGGGCATGTGACGTTCGAGTATCAGATGCAGGTTCCTTTGAAAAAGCGCGCGCTTGAAAGACGGCCACACAAGTCCTGTTACGTTCCGTATCGATTCCCCGTTGCCGCTCTTACGTAATCTGATTTCCATAATTCCTGGCGCCGCGCAGCGCGGGCGCGGGGCGGGGCGGGGCGTGGGGCGGGGAGGCGGCACGCGTTCGGGCGGGCGGCGGCGGGCGGGCGAGCGGGCGGGCTCGGCGCCGCTCGATCAGGCTGAGTGGCCGCTCCGCTCCGCTCCCAAGACGATTTGATTGACGGCGCCGCCGCTCGCGACGCGCTCTGCCGAGACCATCCGTCAACGCGGCGAGCGCTCGCCTTCCGGGCGGATTCGCCGCTTCCTGTTCCTCTGCAGCCAACGGGTAGGAGGCTTATCGAGTTTGGTTTGCTACTCCGAACGAAGGAGAACTTTAAATGTGTGGTCACGCTAAGGTTTTGTTTACCTCCAGAATATTTCAGAGGTATGGTCGTAATTTTTTTCAAAAATCGTTACAAGAGTGGGGTTTTACGTAGTAAACTATACTATAGGTTAGTATACTATACGTATACTATAGGTTCCTGCCGAGTTTTTTCTAGAAAACATGCAAAAATTAGAAAAATTTCCTAGTAAACGTATCTACAAAATTTACAAAACAAAAGCTGTCTTTCTTTGTTACAGCGATATACGTGCAGAGAACACGATTGGAGACGAGTTCGAGAAAAGATTCGATTGATAATACAGAGCGCTAGGAAAATCTCTTGGCAGTGGCACCACTGACTATTGGGAGAGAGAGAGAGTGAGAGAGCAACAGAAATTATATTGGAACCACGAACTGCAGCTTGTAAGAAATTAAAACATAATTTGCATACTTGCCAAAATCATAACAGGTGCTAGAAGTGTTGCCCCATTTACATTTTTCCCAGTGATCTGATAGTTGCCAACATAAATGCAATTTTGAATAAGAAGCTCTGACTCGGCTCAGACTCTTCTGGCGCACCCTTCTTACGAAGCATATCAATTCGTATTACAATTACGTGTATACTCCCGTTGTTTTCAAACACAGTTTGAGATTTTAAGAGACTCAACCACATAAAATAAATGTGTAATATGATTCATGCATTTGAAAAGTCGGTCGAAAATCTCGGATGCAAAATTTGTAATCTTCCATTTCCAATTTCAATAGAAATCTATTTTCAGTAGTGGTACACATTACATCCACATTTTATCGGTGATAAAGGCACATCACAAATTTTCTATTCCTTAATAGTTTTTAGAATTCCCTAATACAAGGAATTTCCGTATAAAGTGTTTCTACTTTTATAAAATGTCAGTTCAAATGCCTACAGAACAAGTTGCAAGTTTTATCTCAAGAAATATCTTCAATCTCTTTTGAACAAATGTTCTGCTACATTTAAAAAAATATACGTCTGCCCGACCTCTAATGAAATCAAAGGATGTAATTTCAACAATAACCCTTTTTAAAGTACCAGTCTGCACTTCCACTTACTTTTTCCTTCCTCCCGTTTCCTCTAGATCAACCAATTAGACGGCACCTACACGATCGTTAACAAATTATTGCGTTTCTGCCAGTCTTAGGTTTAAAGTGTTTTTCATAATACGTATGAAGTATTTTCTTTATGTTCTTGAATCTAATTTTTCTCTTGTTGTTCACAACTTGTCTTTATGTTATTGTATGTAATTTATAAAATTGTTAGTATAACTAATTATTTCCTTAAATTTGTTTCTTTTCCTTAAAAAGTTTCTTTTTAGTTGCAAGGAAAATCCGAAAATCCACTAATAATGAAATAAATTGTACTGAAAACGACTTTTGGTACATTACTACTTTTGGTACATAGTTATTGTATGTTTACATTATTAAAACATACCCAATTGTTCGTGGTTTAATTCTCTCATACAACTCATTACATTATGACACTACAACGAGATATTTGCCGCCATCAACGAATAGTCGTTCATTTTATTAGTTTTTGTTCATGTTTATATTTCTTGTAATGTTGCACGTTACTTTTATATCTGTTTCTTGTAGCTAAATTAGAATTTCAAAATATAAACGAAATATTTTGAATTGACTTTCTTAGTCTAAAGCCCATGGCAATAAACACTATCAAGAGGCAGTGATGTGAAGAAGTTTCATTGACTAGTATATTAAAAATTAAATATCTATTTTTTGGTGAGTTTATTACTGTATTTCTTTGCAAAATGCTTCTACTAATGACCACTCGTGGATCGTGTCTCATGGATTCACTGAGAATTACCAATACCCACGTGTTTAAAAGTTAAGAGTCGGCAAAACTTTAGAGTCCGCCTTCACAGAATGAATGAAATTCCTCATAATGTGTATTTGACTCAGCTTCACTCCGTTTATCTTCGCAGCCCTTTCTTTACAGTTTCCGCCGTTGTCTTCACGGGCTCCGTCTCCGCGGGTGGCTTTTGCCGCCGCCGCCGCCGCCGCCGCTGTTTGCTGCCGCAGCTTCCGATGACGCGGCGGCGGCGGAGACAGTTTCGCAGGGCGCGCGGCGGAAGACGTCCCCGCTCGAATCTCGTTTGCATCGCTCGCGCGCGACTATCGACCGCCCACGGGAGGCGCCGCCCCCGCCCCCGCCTGCCGCGCCTCTCAGTTATGCCCGCTGGAGGGCGCCGATGCCTCGACAATTCGTCGACGACGGCCAGACACCGCACTTGCGCAAAGTCAGTAAGAACTGTACTAGACCTCGTCTCGTGCGAAGCGAACGGGCACTTACTCTGTTGTATACAATTCTTTGTAGAACGTTAACTTAAATCGAAGAATTACAATAATCAAGAACATGAATATCAACTGCAATAAATAGCTTCTCATCTGTCTGAAAATTTACTCATCTCCATTCCTTTCTCTCGTGAGTATTTTTCGAGCATTCTTCAATTATTTACATAGCATTTTCTCGAAATCACTTATAACTTATTTTTTTCAATTTCAGCACAGGATCCTCCCGCAAGCGCCGCACGGTCGCTCGCCTTGGCCTGCGCCCCCGCCCCCCCCGCTCCGCCACGGGATAAAGTACCGTTGTGACTGTCGACGTAAAATATGAGCGTCCAGGAATAGAGGGCGCTGAAACCATATCAGCGCCGAGCGGCGCGCTTCTCAGCACTGTCTCCACCCCCACCCGCCCCCTCGCGCCGGGACATCGCAACTCGCCCTCGCCGCACTGCAACCCATTCACTTGTTACCCGTTTTCCCGTAAACTTAACAGTCTCCCATATCTAATACGTAAATACGCATAAAGGACAGTTTGTCAAAATTTGTATTTATTTTTAAAGTCAAGGTGCATTCCGCACATTTACTCTGAAAAATATTTCATTTGTGAAATGATACTTTGAAAGAGTAATAAAACTATTTCCCAAACATTTCTTTCGAATTTATATAATTTTAAGCCATTACTTTTAACATTTTTATATTTCACACAATGCTATTTGTAGGGCAAAGAATAAATGCACACCAATCTTTTGATTTATCTTTGTTATAACTTTCTGCACCAGTCTTTTCACAACCATGTCTTCCAAATATGTTATTATCCGTCTGAATTGTCCTTAAAAATGTGTAAATATTCACTTAATTTCTTTCAATCTTATTTGCCAGCATAATTTTCATTAGTCAATAAGTACGAATTTGTGGTAAACAAGCAATTTAGAGAACAAAAAGGATTCTAAACATTTTATCGGTAAGCTGTACGGGTTCTTAAGCAAAACATTTTTTTACTCACCACCGCCAAACCGATTAGCGCAGATTTCCAGGTTTGAGATACTCACCTAAAACAATGAAACAAATTTCAGCACAGGATTCACACAGTAATTGAGAAAACAACACAACAGAGAACTTTCTTTTAACGTACAACACAGAAGATGCAATGAAAAAAATCGTAGCGGTACAAACGATTAACATGTGTGTTCCGTCTAATTAGTTAACACGCATTAACTCTCAAAACATTTACGAACTTCACCTTAATATGTCTGGCGAAAGATTTTTTGACGGTCACAAAATTCATCACGATAGCGATTTTCAAACCATAATCTTCCGAGTATGTGTCTAAAATAGAGTTCATGTTACTCTCATCAACTACACTCATTAGTATTTATTCTGTCCGTCGAGAATTGCACGGCGCAATGCCTCGTGCGGAGAAAAGGGGAAGGAAAGGAAAGGAAAGGAAAGGGAAGGAAAGGGAAGGAAAGGGAAGGAAAGGGAAGGAAAGGGAAGGAAAGGGAAGGAAAGGGAAGGAAAGGGAAGGAAAGGGAAGGAAAGGGAAGAAAAGGGAAGAAAAGGGAAGAAAAGGGAAGAAAAGGGAAGGAAAGGGAAGGAAAGGGAAGGGAAGGAAAGGAAAGGAAAGGGAAGGGAAGGAAAGGAAAGGAAAGGGAAGGGAAGGGAAGGGAAGGGAAGGAAAGGAAAGGAAAGGAAAGGAAAGGAAAGGGAAGTGAAGGGAGGGGAAGGGAAGGGAAGGGAAGGCCTCCGAGGCATTACCCAGGCGACGCGGAATGCATCCAGCGGCGCTACAACAGCGCACATGCCCTCGCATTATTTCGAATTTTCGAATTTTGACTTCAATGACAATTAGGCCGCCGTCACACATCAGCGACCGGAACTATCCGTAAAACATATGGAGCTGTTTTTGAGAAAATTTTGAAAACGTTGCTGAGGCTTTATGTAACGTAGCCCCAAAAAACCAAAACATCCGTTTCAAACATACAGGGTCTCGAGTAGTTTCAGATATATCGGAGTGTATCAACTTTGAGGAAAGTGTCTGTACGGTATAGGGGATAGCGTTGAGCTCCGACAGGCTTAGGGACAGATACACCGAAATTTTACCGCAAATCGATTTTTCGATTTCAAAGTCCCACAAAAATGGATTCTGACTACACACTGAGTTAGACGACCTTATTTTTCTAATACAGGAAAAAGATCCATCCACTCTTCATTCAAGGGCCCTTCATAGAGAGTTTTCTTTCGAAACGTCGCCGATTTCCACCGCACGATTACAATATTTTTTTTACTACTTACGCAATAAAGCTAGAAATTAAAATAATGAATCACTGGTAATTAATTTCGCGATGAAGGATATTTTCATGATTCTCTTACCAAAGATTACAATCGTGCTCTTTGTGAGGTAAATAGAAACTTGGGGCAAAAAATTAAAATAATTTTGACCAAGGAAGGTTTATTAAATGAAGCAAGCAGTGAAGTAAAACGGCGAGGATACAGAGAATTTGGACCATTAGAACGCGATCAGATGTGGGGACACCTTGAAACACCAAAACACAATGGGAAAGAGGATCTGTAAAGACAGGCACCAGGGATTAGAAATTCAGACAAAATTCTACGAAAAGGTGAGAAAAAGTAGAGGTAGTGTTAACAGAGTTGAGCTTATGCAGGAAATTAAACATTCCACGAGCTGTCAGGTTAACCCATCGAGGGGCAATTGGCCCGCAGCGCCGAAATACCTGAAAGCCGCTGGAATGGCGGCGGGGCGGGGCGGGGCCGTGCGGGCAGGCGCCGGGAGTCGCCGCTGGGTTCTATTACCTCTGAGGTTATCAGAGATGGGCGGCGGCGCGGCGGCCGCAGGCACTGTCTGGCTCTGTTGCGACGCGTGTTTAAATGATGGGGCCGAATTGAAGGGGATGATTGAAAGTCTGTTTGATGGCAAAAGTCTCTTCTAGTGAGCGGCAGAGTAACGACAAAAGATACGTTCCGTTCATGTCAATAAACCGATTGAAAACCCGTTCCAGCAAACTATGGAATAGTAATCCGATAACAAGAACACGCTTCACACACCGAATAGAGAACTATTGTACAGCAAATGCGTCACTCTATATCTAGCATTGGACAGAAACTTCGAAGAAATCGGTATGAAATGCAGAAAAGACATAGTGTCTTCCTGCATGCTGATTTGATATCACACTGAACACCTACCCTTATTGGATGACGCAACACCGCACGGAAAGGGCTCGACGCATTTGAAAAGCGAGTCGTTGAATGCAGTGGATCATCTACCTGACTAAATACTAAACGATTTCCGCACTCTGCTTCCAACCTCGAGCAAACACGATACCTGCGAATAATTTACCCACACACCCAACAAACGCAGAAGCATAAATATTACATGACACACTCGATAATCCGTAGTTGCGCCGGCCGCACCCACTCACACGCGCAGTTGTTGCATTTTTATTCCTTCAACACGATTTTTCACTTACAGCTTCGAAACAGCCTGAAATTATAATTATTGGATTTCAAATGATCACTTATCCTGGATAAATAATGGTCAATTTTCGAACGATTTATACACCAATGCTTCTGAAACTGAACACTTACTGGGAAATCAGATTAAACAGTTTATGTAAATTATTACTCCTCTGTGGCGTAGTGTTTTATTTCTGAAATCAATGTTTATTTCATCACGTCGTTTTTCAATATCCGCTTCAACTGACCTGAAACCGGGCGCTAATTTTGACTATTCTGCATGGACGTTGTTTGCTTTTCATTTTCCAGTTCCGCCAGCAATGATTGTCGCAAACCGAAACAAGGAAGCAAAATAACGCCGAACTTGCTGCGTTGTACTGCTAAATTCATAAACTAATCAATTGTTCACAACGCAATTCGTTGAAACTAATTAATTTACTAAATTGAAGGACGATACCAGAAACAATGTGAGAATTTAGAGATTACCGCCAGGAAATAGTTCTGTATATAATTAAACGCGCCGCAAATTGAACAATTACAGCGGCAATGGTTGTGCAAAGAATGCGTCGCCCGCCCCCAGAGTCGCTGCGCCGCCGTGGAACTCGGTGCAGTGTCACGTGGGTAACTGCATTTGCCTGGTGGCGCACACATTAAGTTCTCTCTGATACTGATAATCAAAGATCTTGCACCGACCTATATAAAAATCTTAGTATGGAGGGGAAAAAATAACAAAAATTATTCAAGCTTGACAGACAACTTTCACAACGTTCACAAGTCAATTCACACCTTACCGCACATATGACGTTCGGATGAAAATGCTTAACGTCAATTTTCACGGAAATATAAATGGCATCCCGAACAAATGCTCTGTTTTGCAACGCATTTTGCGGTTTGTAGTAAAGAGTTGGGAAGAGTTATTAGGGTCATCTAAATGAAATCGAAACTGAAAATTATCATTAATCTTTTGGACAGTTTAAAGGTGTATTAATGCAAAGAGCATTTGTATATAATGCAGTTCCCGATCTGGGAGTTCGGGAATACCATTAACGAAATCCACCCGGCAAACAGAGGCCTCCGCCCTCCGCCCCAGAGATTGTAATAATACCTTCGTAAAAACAAGTGTGTGAGAGTGTTGGTACTGTGAACCGCCGGACCCACTCTCCGAGAGCAAGTGCGCGGGTGGCGACGTCCTCGCCGCAAACGCAGGAGGAACTGCGCAAGATGCACGGGGTGGGGAAGCGCAGGACTCCGAGGGGTGAAACTCGTTTCCGTTTCACAAAACCGCCAGTCCCCATTCTGCAGCTATTACCCAGAACAATCGATTCAATTGAGATGAACTAACATATAACACTTTGCAGCCCGTCTTGTAAATACCATATAGCCGGTCCCTTTAACAAGGTTCTAGGAGGAAAGCGTTCTAATGAACTTCCATAAATTGAAGAAAGGGCAATTTACATCCATGATCTACTCATGATTCCCATTTTAAAATATTTTCCATTCTGTAAGAGAATATGGTTGTGGAGAGGGAGAGAAACAGAGAGAGAGAGAGAGAGAGAGAGAGAGAGAGAGCGTTTTGCATTATTCCAAAATGGTACTCGTCGAATGACAAACATCTATAGCTGAGTATTGAAAAATGTACATTCGGACGTAGTACTTAATATTGTTAAGAAACTCATTACTAAAGTAAATTTTTGATGGAATAAGTTCATAGGCTGTGGCTTATTGCATACATGAATAAATGTCGTATAATTAAAATATTAGAATGATTATTCACCTTTCCACACGTAGTCGTTGTTACACAGTAAATATTGAAGAGAACATTCACAAGAGTTACCGCGTGTTAACGCTGTTAAACGCAAAATAACATTCTACAATGGAAACGATTTCGAAGGTAACTTCAAAAGTATCGTGTGATTTCATAACTCTCCAAATAAAACATAGAGCACATTTAAGTAGTTTAGTCTCGAATATCTCATCGATGTTGACAGTTTATCTATCATTCGGACTTTCATTCATTCCCTACGTTCTCTGGCGCCCTTTCATGTCTCGAAACCGCAATAACAACATTTCCCGCAGGTCTTCTCTCGCGTCCACACAGAAATCAAATGACTTCGACAGCTGTGCGGCGAAGAGCTTCTTCCACAACAGACTGCGCAACGACGACGGCCGCCCGCGCCCAACAAAAACAGGCGGCGACGCGCGCCCCTGTAATTGAAGAGGTGATTTAGAGGCGACGACGCGACAGGACAAAAGAGCCCCGGGCTGCGCGGCGCGGCGCGGCGCGGCGCGGCGCGGCGCGACGGCGGCGCAAAGAGGAAATTACATAGCGCTCACTTTTGCTTATATGTCCCGCAAGACACATACACGACGCTAATCAATATTTTTAACCCTGTACAAAATTAGTGCAAATGTTAAACGACTCCTCACATCTAGAAACACTTATCGTCTTGTTCTATCGGAATGTCTCTTCTGTGAAAGAGGACAAGAATCAGCCTCGTATTTGTTGTGTGAATGTCCTCAGTGAGGACTGGGAAGGGCGTGGACAGGAGGCGTTAATTCACCGTTCACCTGTTTAAAATTCGCATTGCGCTGAAGATTGCATTTTGTTTCGCGGTGTTCATTCCTCGCCCGGTTGCTGCCGGAGAGAGAAGTTAAATTTCATTCCCGGCGCGTGGATGAACTGGGGATCGATCATGCACGCTCTTTGGCAAACAGCTGCACTCATAACATTTAATTGTTCTGTTTCCTATCTGTTAGACCATTGACAGCGTATTTTGGGTTCAAAGCTCAACTACTAGAATGAATTTCGCCGATGTATTCTGGTAATACACATGTAATGTGTCAGAGGTGAGGCTCCTAAGTAGTCATCAGCCAAGATCTTCACGCCGGCTTGACGTACTTGAGCGGTTTGGGTCCAGTGGTTATCGATGATGGGGGAAATAACTTATTCAGTTTCCCTGTAACATTTTTAATTTTGGAGATATTGACACACCTTTGATTGTTTAAATGAAAGTCATTTTTTCTCAACCAGCAAAATCCTGAAACGTTTATAAACGGCAACTACATAACAATCACGTAATACTAACTGACCGTGGTCACAAAGCGAATGAAACAACCTGAACAGCTGCTTAAAAGCACTCGCTCTAAAATGTGAAAAACGTGCTGCGCATGCAAATGGGACAATTAGAAGCTTAGACGTAGAGGCGCGATGCCACGCGGACGAAAATTCCGCATTGCAAAGCGCAAAGTGGAAATGAGATTACGTAAAAATGTTGGAAATTATATAATTTGGAAATAATATCATATTTTCTAAAATTTTAATTTTCAAAATTGTCTACCCCACATTTTTAATCTCATTGTACTTTACGTACTCTGTGTATTTTACTTAGCCTTACACGGATGTTAGGAATCCTACTTGGCTTTTATGGCAACTATCTATTTCCACGGCCCTCTGTACAATTGCTGTAACGGGTATCTAAAGGTCTTACTATGAAATAGAAAGTAGGGAAATGGAGCGGTGAAGGCCTTGCTTCAGCTAGGTGTTTTTCATAATGTTTGCTGTTATGGAAGCCAACAACTATTGGTTTTCGTTTAGAAAGGAGGCTGAGTTACTTTCATTAGATATCTAATTTTGTATAACAGATTTCATTAAAAATAAAATCTCCATGTTCAACAAATATCCCTCAATATCTAATTTCAACTTCAAGTTCATTTTAGTCGCGACATCAACCTAATCCACCGAGCGCCTTGCCAACGGTTTGGCCGCTGGCGTTGTTCACAGACGGACTGGTAGGCGTTTTGTTGAAAAACAATTTTTCTTCTTCAATAACCAACAAAACGTCGATTCTGCCTACACAACACATTCGAAAAGTAATTTACTAAATATACCGAGTAAGAATTATCCGCTTATTTGGTATTACATGCCAAAAATACAGTGGAGATTTTTCTGCTGAAAAATCTCCACTTTTTGTGGCAGCATTTGAATTCATTCTCTTTAAGAGAATGCATGCGAGAAAGTAAAATAAAAAAAATCAACTTTGTGAAAATGACGACCGATCTCACATAGGAATATAACCCAAAATCATAAGATCAATTTATAAAACAAAATGTAAATATTTTTGCGAATGCGCTGCAATCTAGCCAGCCTCCGTGCGTCAAATTAAATAGGCGGGGGTCAATGAAAATTTCGATTTCAAATTCCTCTTTTTTATTGAAGAATCGAGATTTGTTTCCATTTGTCATAGATGGCAATTGAATATAAGTTCTTAGGTTTCTTTCCTTCGAAACAGCCCTGTTACATTTCGTTACAAGTTTTCGATAAACAATTCCATTTTCTGCGTAAACGTTTTTGACTTAAAAAGACGTGATTGATGCTTCCGTGACCAACGTCTCTTAATAGCAGCCTCCTCCCTCTCCCCCTCCCGAGGGTCTTTCATACGCCCTTCCCACGCAACGGGTGACCGCAGTCAGCCAGCCGACCGCTCAGCCAACAGACGCAGGCAACTGCGGTCGACGGATCATATCTTCATCAATGTGGAAATTAAAGTATGTACAAACACTTAAAACGTCATAACGAAATTAACCCAATCAATACACACTTTCAAAAGTTGATCATTTGAATGTGAATAAATTCAGTAACTCAAATCATTGACTTTTATTTTTTTTTCAGTCCTGCCTCGATACGATCCGATGCCTCAATTTAACAGAATTACATAAAAAGCAAACTAATTCCGGACACGAAATGCCTCTGATACACTCGGGGAGACATTCACTTCGATGAAAAAACATGTTACGGTAGCAAGAGTGGATCGATCGGGAGCGATACAGAGGCTTCGGTAATAAGTTCTTCTAATTTCATCAAGGAGCTAAACAGGGACTCACAAAATTTGTCACGACAATTTCAGCAAATCGCATGTTTGCGCTTCTCTTTGTTCGTGCCCCGACAAAGTATATTTTTCCCCTCGGTGAAGAAGCAGTATACTTTTTCACCCCAGTGATAATGTGTTCGTACTGATTTGACTGCCCAAATGCACTAGGTTGCCCCATGAGTCTGCCAACATTTCACACGCGCTAGAGAAGCCCATTGAGCCGCAGGCGGGGGAGCGCGTTGATCAAAGGCGCCTCGCCGGAAGCTGCCTCTCGCCTGACGACTACGCCTGCGTCTCCGCTGGAGCTCTCTACTCTGCCCTCGCCCACGGCCACCGCCCTCGGCTCAGGCGGAACCAATGGTGGATCCAAGCAATGGATCTGGAAGTCGAATTCCAAACACAATGGAATGAAATTACCTTGGAAAGATGGTTCATTCATGCTTTTTATCAACAGGAAAGATCATGTGCTGAAGAAATTTAAGGATACGTAATAATTACAGGAAGCTTGTTTAGTGAAGACATTTTTAGTCAAGTGTAGCACAATCGGTGAAAAATAAACATCTCTGTTAATGATTATCTGGTCGCATCCTGACAAATAGAAAAAATATCAGTATTAATGGCAACAATTAACACATTTAAAAGCCTGCGAAAATACGTGGAATGTGATCAGAAAAACAACCCGTAGAATACCAGCAATTGACAAACGATTGTAGCGTGAGCAAAAGAGAAAATCGTGAATAACGTGTGATGATCTTGATGACTGATCTTCACGAAAACAAACATTGCATGACGGGCGAGTGATGTTGTGAAAGCCACGAAGACACAAGAAGGAGCTGTGCAGTAAAAAGGCGGAGAGCAGAAAGCGACGCGTCGTCGAGGTCGACAGAACCTTCTACCTGGGCTGGAGGGCGACTCGTAAGGTTTTCCAGGCTGCACAATCTATGGGCGCCCGGTCTCCCGCACCGGCGCTATTGAAACTCCGCCCTCCGCCCTCCGCTCTCGCACAATGGCCGCCCCCGCGCCCCCCGCGGGATTTACTTGCTAACGATAATCGAAAGCGGGCGCAGTCGATTCCCACGGCCCCCGTAATGCAGTCGCGACGCAAGGAACACCCCCCCCCGCGCGCTCCGCTCGCGCCCTTCGGCTGCACAGGCCACCGGAGGGGTTGCTGCCTCACCATCACTTCTAAAATGTTTCTAATCGTACAGAACGTCTTGGCGTCACTGATTGAGTAACCAATAAATTCCCCATTATTTACATTTTTTTGTATTCTTGATTTTTTTTGGCATTAAATGTAGTATAAAAGTTTGTTAATCTATCAATGTATATAAAAACTTGTTTAAGTTTCATTATTGTGGAAAACAGATTTATGAAGACAAATATCGAGATATTGTCGAGATGTCACATCTTTACAAAGGCAACAAGATACTCTCGTATACACACAAATAATCTCACGTATCACACATGCATTAATATGTCCATTATAACCATAACATTCAAACACTATTTTTATAATTTGTAAAATCGTAATTATTAACAGGCAACTTACGAAGACCGATATCTCTAAATAAAAGACTTCAATCATTAACGTCGGTAAATAACTTCCAGACATTCCCACATACACAGAGTCCTCAAAACTCCCAGACGAAATAAACGGAGTTCGCTCTCCGATTCCCCCGCTTCGAAGTTGTCACCGAAAGCGATACCGTTATTCAGGCAAACTTCAACATCAGTGGTATTTACATAAGGAAAAAACCTCTCGCGATCGGGTAGGGAGGCACAGCATTCGCATACTGGGCCCCGCCTTCAAAAGAAATTTTTCTTTTGCTTCCGTTTGCACAAACACGGCCGCACCGATTGGCCGTGTCTCGTTTACGGGCGTCGGCCCCCGAGAAAGCGGATAGCCGGGTAACGAGCGCGGCCGGAAGAGGTTTGGGAGCGCTCCTGGCGGCGCGGCGCGCCACTGAAGGAACTCAAAGGTAGGAAATGGGATGACCCCTCGCAAAGGCCCCAGCGGTGGAGTTCCCGCCGAGTCAGGGCTTACATGAGCAGGGGGGAAAGTTCAATTACTTTACCGCATTACGACTCGAAAGTTATTGTGCTACTTGTTAGGCAGATCTCGAGAAAGAATTCCGCTTGAACATCTCGACTGTAGATACGCATGGGAGGGATATCAGGCACAATCAATACAAAATTCGGAAAAGGAAATCGAAATAGCCAGTGAGCAGATTTTCTCAAAATTAACCGCTGATGCGACAGAATGGTACAGATCGTATCGAACTAGTTGTTACTATAATCTCCACGGTCTGCCTCACCCCCTTCTCTTTACGGGACCCTGAGCGACCTCTTCGTCCGTATGTGCTGAATCCCGCGCTGCACACAACTAAAATTCCTCCAATGATTCACCTATTTTTAGTTTTATGGTAAGAAAAAACAACGTTTCTGATAATAATAAATATTTAGAATTTTCTGATTCAAACTTTATTGATTTGGGGTTCTATGAAAGTGAGTAAGTTTCATCACTAAAAAAATTCAAATTGTACTATGAAACTCCACTGACAAATGCGGTTTTGTTAATAGATAGTTGTTCAAGATTTAGCAATAAGTAAGATAGGTATTATTAGATGATAGTACTCGTAAATAGATACAGTATGCAGTTAATGAAGCATTTTTGCAAGAGATATCTGAAATAATGCTAAAATAAATTGCCTTCCTCAAGCCGCGCAGTGGGGCTGAACAGGGTGCGTCTCCACTACTCTTCCGAAAGAAACTATGTTTTAGCCACGAAGTCCAATGCCGATTACAGAAACCTACGAGCAATGTCGGATCTAAGTCCGCTTTCAACGACAACGTGATTGAATTTTCAGTAAGACAATTGTTATTACCGTTCTCGTTAATCGCTAGCATTCAATGCCGAAAGATACAGTAGATCTTCACATTTCAGATTACACTGCATCTTTTCTAGATTTCTTTTCTGCCCTCACTTTTGTGTGTTTACTCTGTTCCCTTCTCTTTTCTAAAGATAATTCTGATCTCCATGTTGCTGAGGGGATTGTCTTCTATTTCTCCTGTATCTTCTATGACGTACATTATTCGACAACTGAATGTATTTAACTGCCAATCCATGCGATTTAAACACATTATTCTTTTTGATGTTGGATTACTACATTGTTTTGTTGTCTCCTTTGCCAATTGCTCCTTTAACGTTATTTACATTTCGTGACATCATGAGCATTTGTTCCTTCTTGCGGCACCGCCCACGCACCTGCACCACGCCACACGCGTCGCGCGCCGCAAATGTCAAAAAACGTTTGCAGGGTGTCATTATGGCGCGTGCCTCAGCGGCCAGGAGGAATTGCGCCGCCGCCCGCCCGCCCGCTTCAGCAGTGTTCAATAGGAGCGCTCGCCAGCGCCTCCCACGGCTCCTCCCGGCGGCCATCCCAGCCGCCCGCGCCGCCCGCGCCGCCCGAGATTCAAAAGCACGCGCATCTATTGGTTTCATCTGGAATTTTTACGCAAGACGTCAGCCTAGGTTTATGCACATTAATTTCGATGCGATTTTAAATATCTACAATTGAAAACAATCAACTTATGTAATTCTATCTGTAAAAAATTTCATTTTCCCACAAGAATGTGGAATAATTTCTCAGTTCTAAATTCGCGATTAATAATCTCATAAATAAAATTTATAAACAATGAAATTTAATATCAATGTTCACCAACGTGCATGAATAAAAAATAATTACAAATTGCGCATATATCTTCAGTGTGCAATAAAATACTCTCAAAAATACACAAGGAAAGAATGAGAAAGAAAAAATGAACAAAAAATAAAAAGGAAAGAAAGAAAAAAGAAGGAATGACAAAAAGGAAAGAAAAAAACATAGGCGACAAGAGATGTAAATACATGATAGAACGAAGAATATAGAAAGCGACCTCTTCCAACACTTTAAAATTTTTAAAACAGAAGTAGAAGATATTTATTTTCTCAAATAGAGAGGTCATTTTAAGCAAACAATAGATACCCGCATATTGTTTTATTATGTACTCGGCATTTTAGCGGCGCGACGCTAGGTAGATGTTCCCAGGCTTTTTCTTTCTTTTTAAAATTTGTTATTCACCCCCGAGGGAAGGGAGACGTGTGCGAGCATGGCGAATTCAAATCTCCGCATCCAGCATACTTAGCCTGCCCGAACTAGCCCTTCGTCGCACAGCAATAGAAACCGAGATAATTGAATTAGAAAGCTACAGCTCTACCTTTGCCCCGAGAATCGACCCGGGATTTCACAACAGAAAATTAACACGTTGTCTTGTGCCACCCGAGGGGCATATTGGTTTATTAAATAATTATAAAATTGAAATATAAACTGTAGCAGTACCAACAATGTTGATAAAAAATGAATAATTGAAAAATATTCATGAATTGCATTGATTTTAACTGACAAAGCTGTACAACTAAACACCCAAATTGATCGTGGTATTCGACTCATGTAGGCTGAATGTACGAGCCTAATTTTCATAGTCGTGCCATCATTTTCTTCAGTGTGAGCTTATTTAAGGATTAAAGCTTACAAGACTTTCAGGGCCCATTTAAAGCAGTGAACATAAACGTCTCAGGTTCATTGAAATTTGTGCTGGAGAAAAGTGCGCCATCGACCCGTTCGGCTGCGAGCTGGCAGTTGATGGGGCGGCGTGGGCGGCCGAGGCGCGCGGCTCGGAAGACGAAGAGGGGCGAGAGAGCTGTGCCTTACACCACGTAATTGCTTCCCATCCGACAAAATTGTACGTAAATGAAATAATGCACAAGTTTCGCGGTAATTAAACATGTAAATTTATCCTGTGATACACGGGTTTGCATCTTTCACGTTGCGGAGCAAAGAACCTCCGCCACAGCTCGCTCCTTCCCGCGACCCGCCCCCGCCAGCTCGCGCCTCTCAGGCAGATCCAGCGGAGTGGCCTACACTCGATCAACGTCTCGGTTATATAATTGTTTTCAGAGATGCCGCAAAAGTACAGTGCTTCATTTAAGATAAAGAGCAGTTTTCCTTTCACTATTTTTGAACAACCTCAATGAAAATTCGTAAAGCCAAACAAAACAAGTATCACGTAGTGACCCTTCATGCAGCACTAAGTCTTATGCTAATGAGTGATCAAAGATCTATGTGCATGTTGTAATGAAATGTTTTTTCGACGAACAAGGAGGATTAAATGGAGGTCGAAAAGGTTTTGATACATCCTTCTCAATATTTGTGTGAAAATTCCCCGTTCAGGTTGAATTTGAATTTCCCAATCCCCTACGCTCCATAGGGGGATACTATTTTTTGCATTAGCTTACCTGCATGCTTGGCAGATGCTTAACCTCTTTATAGTTTATAGCCCGTCTCTCCCAAATGGCATATTGACGACCTCTGCCGTTCGTTGCGCCTCCGGGGCGTAGCGCTGGCCGCATCGCCCCGAAGCCATCCGCCTCCTCGGCCACCAACGCACCAGCGGGCGCCGGCGCCGGAAAAACCCGGTGATAAAGCGGAAGCCCCAAGCGGTTATTATCCGGCGCGGCGGCGAGAGGGCGCTGGAGCGGCCTGGGGCGGCCGGCTCAACCCGGAGCCTCATTTTTCACCATTACCGCCGTTAATTTCTTGTCTGGAGGATGATCAAGTTGGTGAGAAGACAAACACCTTGGGCCCGGGCAAGTTCAACACTGGCGGAGGAGGGAGAGGAGGAGGAGGAGGACGGGGAGGACGGGGAGGGGGCGCACGGGGCTAATTTCAGGGCGGGGATTAGCAGGCGGGGAAAAGCACGCGGCGGCGCCCGCGGCGGGGACGGGAGCCGCGAGGTCCAAACGCAGGCCGCGCGGCGGAAGCGCGAGCTTTTAAAAGAGTTCACAGGAGACGAGGAGGAGAAGCTAGCGACCACAACACAAATGAGGAATCGTCAGAACAGAAGGTATTTCATTACGATTTCAAGCATAACTCTGGTTCGTGGACTAAAATTTCAAAACTACATTTTCAGCAATATTTCTCACAATTCAAACATTTCTTAAATTTCACGCACTTTTCGTAATTTGCATAGTTAAAAACAAGAGAGGGTCAAGATGTCACTGTGGTGCCCCTGATTGGAAGGTCCTTGGTTCAAGTCCCGACGATGACAGAATTATAACTTCATAGCTCCATCGAATTCAGAATTCCCCGTCTGAAGAAGTGCCGTTACAAAAGAGCCACAGGACGTGCGCGATCTCTCTGTCTCTTCCTTTGTCCTATCCTCACCTAATCCTTTCACACCCTTACATCAACTTAATCCTATCTTACATACACTTACATGCACTACCCTACCATACATGCTGGCATCCGAACCCTACCATACAGACAAGCTTATAGCTTGTCCCAGCAAGGCGGTGTCCTGCTTATGAGAGATACTCGGCTGGGGAAAACGCCACTAGCTGACGGTAGGACGGCGGCAGGTCTCACCACCCTTCCGGGGAAGAACACCGCCACTTCCCGAAAAAAAATGTTCTACACTTTTGGAATTAATGACATCAATTGACGCGTCCAGAATCACTAATCAATCAAAGTTAGAGATTATTCCAGTGATGTTATTTATTGAAAACATATGTTAAGTCTGTCCACTTGCACGCATATTTTTTAAATAGCTTACAGAAGAGCAGGAATTAGAAAGAAGCGCGCGCAGTGCGGTGGCTGCCTCGGGGCTGCTCGGCCCGACGCGCGAAGTGAGCGGCGAATTGCGGGAATTGGCGCGCAATCCCGCTCGCGCGCGCGCCGGCAGAGGAGGAAAATTGCGCGGCGAACTGGTTATTTCAATCGACGGGCTGCTTATTAATACTACACGTTTCAATTCCGCGGCGATCGGATGCGCGGAGGGAGGCGCGGGCGCGGGCAGAGCAGGCAGAGCGAGCGGGAGACTTCATCCGAGATGAGACAACACATTCAGGAAACAGCAATTGAAAAGAGGAACGGATGACGCGGAACGAAACACAGGAGAAAATAGTGCGTCGCCTGGCAAATGAGAAGTGCAGATCTACGAAACTGAACATGACAACTGCATCCATACAATAGTGTATCGTCGGAAATCGACACTGGAAAAAGGTTTTTAACGATTCATGAATCTGAATGAGCAATGAATTAAATAAAGGTTTGTTAAAAAGAAAGAGATCAATATAAGACGATCGGTAACACCAAAATCCGATGCTGGTGCGAAACGTGGAGGCAACCCGGAGCAGCAATCGTCCTCGGAAAACGGCCTCTCCTCACCGCACGCGACCTTATTAGCAGCCAAGTGCACACGGAAAGCTCCGAACTTTCTTACGACTTGTGTTATCGGGTAATGTTGGCGGGCATTGATTATCTGGCACTCGACAATGGAGGGGCACTTAGCGAGGGCTTCCGCTGGCTGGCGGCGGCGTCCGCCGCGGCCATCGCCGCGCCGCTGGGGCTTAATGGGGCGGCGCCACTTGTATGGCGCACCGCGAAGGACGGCGCGCCGAGGAAAGGGGCGCCGTAAGATTTCATTGCGCACTTAGCCTATGTGGGGCGGCGCTCGCCGGAGGAAACCGTTGCTGTCGGCGCCGCCAGACAAAAGAGGTGCGCCATTCCACTTGACGAGGCGGTGGAGGAGGAGGAGCCGCAGATGTGCCCTCCAGCTGCACCTCCGTTCGCTCTTTCGCCTCAGTCGACCTCAACTCCCCCACCCCTCTCGCTTGCACCGGCTGACTTGGCTCAGGCAACGACTGCTCCAATGGCAATGCGCAAGGAGGCGAGCCCCCTCAAAATGTCGAAAGGGATTCCATATTCCTGCGTTATAAAATATTTCATTCCCCATCAATTCGTTATCTCCCCCATTTATAACTGATTCTTTGGGAAATTAATACACGACATTTCGGAAAAAAGCCTTTTAATCCCTTTGGAAATCCTGTAAAAGGTCAACAAAAAATCAATTGTATTTCTTAATTGTATCAATAACTTTATAATTGTAGAATAGTTCTTGTAGTATAGTTCATCTTCCAACAAAGATTAAGCTTCAATTCGTTCTGAAGTCCACTTTTACTTGGCCTGTCAGCGTCTCTCC
This sequence comes from Gryllus bimaculatus, assembly GCA_017312745.1. Classification (NCBI taxonomy): domain Eukaryota; kingdom Metazoa; phylum Arthropoda; class Insecta; order Orthoptera; family Gryllidae; genus Gryllus; species Gryllus bimaculatus. The sequence continues at coordinate 4,019,745 of BOPP01000097.1, read as the reverse complement.
TTCCTCGTGGAGTATATCGAAGAGCTAATCCCGGCAATGTCTCATGTGGCATCCTTTCTCAATGTTCACATCCTTTCTTCTTAATACTAACTTTTTTCTAACATAGACGTGGTATTCAGATCTATTTCCTCATTCCCCTTTTTATCGAGGAGGCTGTTCTCCAGAATACATCGTAAAAAATTAATTTCCGAATACTACTTTCATCTCTTTCTAAAATTACTTTCGATTCACTTCCATACATATGAACTAGGACAACAATATTATTAACTGTAGAAAGGTATTTTACTTTTTATTCTTATAGTTCCCGTGATTGTTTCTACATATATATATATATATATATATATATATATATATATATATA
>BOPP01000097.1:3984471-4014471 GCA_017312745.1 Gryllus bimaculatus | reverse complement strand
TCGGTAACAAGCTTACGAACGGACCTAAAATTTCAACTTTGGCCACCGGTAGATTTATATCGCGCCTCGTCCAGGGGGCTGCTTAACCCATACGGAACTCCGCCTGTAATTGATTAGGCATGACCGTGCTTGCGTTGATAGATCTATCAGTAGCAACCAGTATCGCAGAAGAATGGTAATGCTCTTTCCGCAAACCGCGAGCCGACAAACGTGTGAGGAAGCAACAATTCTGCGCACAGCTCGTAACCACGTGACACACTTTCTCGATTTGTTAAGCTGGGCCATATTTCTTTATGTGCCCCGGTTTTTTACACAAATAAGCACGTGCGTTCCTGCGGTTTGTTCGAATTCCGGCGGTTCTGTTACTTTAAGGGCGCTGCAGGTTTAGAAGTGAAACGGCACGCTTATCCGTTGCCTTCTCCAATTTCTGTTCACCCACAGACTCCTTTATTAAATTTGGAAAACTCTTTTCTTGTACCCACTAGAATCGATTGGTCTGTAGGTTGTCAAGCCCTGCGTGCCAAATCTGGACTGTGAAACTTCGCCCCCAAATATCTAAGAAGTGAGCACGGACGATCCGGCACGGGACCTTTCCGTTTCATCTGGTCGGTAACAATCAGAATCTAATAAATGCCGTAAGTATCACACTTTTAAACCCTGGAAATCCATTTTTTGCAATAATTCGTCAGTTTCGCAGGCATAAACATTCCCAAGTAGTTTTTGCTCAATTTTGCGTGACGCAAAACATCTGACGACATTTTCGGGCGTGAATTTCATACATATCTTAACGTAATTGGAGTTTTGATCTGGTCATCCTGCTCTGGTGAATCGCGATCCACAACTAACCAGGTATTGATTTCATTGGGCAAGCAGTCCCATTATTGACTGACACATTCGATTGGCGCAATGTCGAGTGAACGAGCAATGCGCTTCCGAAAACACTTAAAATAAGGTAAATCTCACTTCGCCTTAAATCTATCCATTACCTGATTAATACGAATGTTGCTTTTGTTTCCCAAATCTCTAACTACACAAAGATTCGCGCCGAGGTAGCCTGATTCGCTAAACTTCAGCCTTTTTCGAGTTCGTAATGCCGTTCTCTGAGTTCCTGTTTCTTCGATTTCGCGCTGTCGTTCTCTCTGCCTCTTCGAATTTCGCGCTGCCCGTTCTCAGCTCTTTTTCCCTCGAATTCGCGCTGCCGTTCTCGCTCTTTTCTCTTGCGAATTCGCGTGATTCAGCGATCTGCTCTTTAACGCTGATCGGCGAGTTGCTTAAAAAATCTTCATCGTAACTGCTCGCTTCCCGTGATATACCTTTTTAGACCTTAACACAGTTTTCGTCCCCTTCAAAATTTCCCCCCACATCTCCCCATCGCGACTCTCACAAGGTACCTCTTTCCGATACCCCGCTAGAAAAGACCATGCGTTGAATTGGATGCAACCGACTGGTAATAAAACACACTTACGTTCTGTTTGACCTCGGTGTCGCGTGCGCGCTTCTGGAATCGGTGTCCTTTTCGTCCTTCCTCTTCGTTCTGGTCGCCGGGTGTCTTCTTCCAGTTCCAGTACCATGTACGCAGTACCATACACCTAGCACTAAGTATTCCAGTTCCAGTTCCAATTAAGAAAAAAAAACGTTCCGAGTCGGACTGTACGCCCGCGAAACTCCGTAACCGAATACGCACAATTCGTTTTTAAACCGTGGCGTGCACGACACTGCCGACGCCCACGTGAATGCGACGCGAGTGCATCAAGCATTTCCGATGCACAACGCTTACTGTTCAGCGTTTTTCCAGCGCGCACCAATGACTCAGGCGCCGCATGCCCGTTCCCCGCGGTGCAAACAGCTACTTCCGCGTTCTTTGCCGTTGTTACTAGTGAACTGCTGCCAACCCCATGTGTGCTTCGTAAAAACCACCATGCACCAACATTAGAAAAACTTGGTGGGTACACTTTATACCCGTACCAATTAAGAAAAAATTTTGGTGGGTACACTTACTACCCGTGGGCCTTCGTAAAAACCGCTGCCAACCAATTATAGAAAAAAAAAAAATTGGATGGGTTCACGTTACTACCCCCCCGTGGGCTTCGTAGAAACCGCTGCCACCAATTTAAGGAAAAAAAAAAGGTTCCGCAGTCTGTGCGTAGTGAAATAAGAACATAATTTCAAATACAAATAAAAAATAATATATCAAAGATTAGTACAAGTTACAATGAATTGCAATATTAAAACAACCCGGCAACCTTTTTCCTTTCGGAAACTGCTTTACCCAGAAAAAAAAAATAAAAAAACAAAGCCCAACGCGCCGTGATGCGCGCCGTCCGGGACCTCTGTCGTGACATTACCGTCACATGGGCCTGACGCCAAAAGTAACTGCCGGTCCGTGGCGACCGTGTGCCTACAGCACGTGAGATTGTCTGGCCCTTACTCTCCGACATCTCCGCCCTCACTTTCACACCCCCTTGTTCACATACACGTACAAGCTACCCGAAGCAAACTGAATGGAACGCGGGCGCAGATGGCCGCGTTAACAATAGTTGAGGCAGACACCCCCACCACTGTTCCAATAGATAGACTCGCACTGGCGCGAGCTCGCAGGCCAGGCCTTTGGTTTACGCCCACAACACAAGAATTCTCAGAGTTGCCTGCCTGCTTCCGTAAAACGAGGCTCGCCGCAGCATCCTCGGAGTTTAACAGCCTCCCGGTAAATTTTTGGCTCTGCCGCACCTACCTGAGTTCAACCACGCCCGAGGCAAACTCCCGGATGTTCAGGCTTACACCTTCCTCCCCCGCAGCGTACTTTCACCAACCAACGGTTCTGGCCCTCGTGTTAAACGACGCCACAATACGAAAGAAATACCCAAAGTAAAAAGAAGTTGAGATATTTCACAAATGAAATTTTTTTTAACTTTGAGTCACAAAGTATTAGCGATAACTGAATGAACAAAACGTAGGCACAGAAGTAGCCGTAAACTGATGAGACTGATAGAACAACAAAGGATGTGATGGAATACGTAAATGACTAGTAATAGGACAACGCAATTTTCACGCCGAAAAAAGGCATTGAAACGCGGTACGAAACCACAACAACAACTGACCAATCTGCGCAATTGGGTTCCCTGGCGATTGGATTTGCGGCGTTGATGCTTGGTGGCCCTTTGGCACTTCAATGGCGGCCACGCGACACTTCGCGACATGGTGGAACCTGAGGGCAGCGAGCGGGCGACGAACAGAGACCAGAAGAAAGTTCAGCGCTTCCAACGTGCCAATTTACATGAACACTTCCAATAAAACAAATATCCATATTGATGGCCCTATAAGATACAATGTGCAATTAAATGATTATAGAACTAAATGAAACAACTACTGATCAAAAAAACAAGTAAACGTTCAATCATCAGTCAAAAATAATTTATACATTTTTTCATTGAACTGTCCCATTCATGTTTGCACCAACGCTAATTTAAAAAAAAAAATAGAAAATGATGAAACGCCTGAGTTTCTATCTGGAAAAAAAGTAAATATGAAAGAAACAGTGAAAGTCAACAAAGATCTATTTCAGAATAATATCAAAATCTGTATAAAGAATAAAATGAATCTTCAGAATAAAATCAAGAATATTACGGGCCACCCAACTTTTATATTAAATGAGGAAACACACATATCATCACTAACATTTGAAATACGTTTGTCAGAAAATATCTTAGGAGGTGTTATGTAAAATATCTGGGAAAATTAAAAGAATTAGTTTCATATGACTGACATATGAATCGAGTATGATGAGTTGATAGAACTGCAGAAAAGCAACACGTGCGCGAAATCATTGGTACAACACCCCTTGCAACTGATATATATATATATATATATATATATAATATTATATATATATAATATATATATAATACATAATAATATATGTTGTGTGTGTGTGTGTTGTGTGTGTGTGTGTATGTTGCTTTACAATTTTTTTAACACCCGAGTGAGAATGCCCGTTTCGCATACACTTCACGGTTTTGTGTGCGCTCCTTACACATTAATTAGTAAGAAAAAACAAATTAGCTCTCTGGCAGCCGGCCCTCAAACACGACAACCGCGTTTTCGCAGCACGGCGCGTTAAAAACTGCTGTACGCAATTCCAAAGCGTGTATTTCCGTCTAAATCTCGACAGTGAATGTAGCATAATTTTCTTTATACTTTTTAATTGGTTACGTACACGAGAAAGTAAAAATAGGGCATAAAGGTATCGTCAATTAATGAATCTACTGTTTCTCCATAATTCCATCATCGATGTCAACTTTGTTGCTGCGGTAACGCTTATTAGTTCAAAGACACAAACTGAAGCGTCTTCTTTTATTGTACATACTATGGCTAGGTCTCTAAAAATATACAGCGAATTTTACGGGAACAACTTGAATAGAATGAAATACCCAAAGTAAAAAGAAGTTGAGAAATATTTTCACTAAATGAATTTTTTTTACTTGAGTCACAAAGTATTAGCGATACTGAATGAACAAAACGTAGGCACATGAAGTAGCCGGTCACTGATGAGACTGATAGAACAACAAAGGATGTGATGGAATACGTGAAACTGACTAGTAATAGGACAACGCAATTTTCACACCGAAAAGGCATTGACGCGGTACGAACCACAAAACAACTGACCAATCTGCGCAGTTGGTTCCCTGGCGTTTGGATTTGCGGCGGTTGATGCTCGGTGGGCCCTTTGCACCTTCAATGGCGCCACGCGACAGGTGGAACTGGAGGGCAGCGAGCGGCGACGGAACAGAGACAGAGAAAGTTCAGCGCTTCCAACGTGCCATTTACATGAACACTTCCAATAAAACCAAATATACCATATGATGGCCCTAGTAAGATACATGTGCAATTAAAGGATTAATAGAACTAAAATGAACAACTACTGATCAAAAAAAAAGTAAACGTTCAATTCATCAGTCAAAATATTTCATAATACTTTCATTGAACTGTCCCATTCAATGTTTGCACCAACGCTAAATTTAAAAAAAAAAATAGAAAATGATTAACGGCCTGAGTTTCTATCTAGAAAAAAAAGTAAATATGAAAGAAACAGTGACTGTCAACAAAGATACTATTTCAGAATAATATCAAAATCTTGTATAGAATAAATGATCTTCAGAATAAATCAAGAATATTACGGCCACCCAACTTTTATATTAAATGAGGAACACACATATCAAACTAAACATTTGAAATACTTTGTCAGAAAATATCTTAGAGGTGTTATGTAAAATATCTGGGAAAATTAAAAGATTAGTTTCATATGATGAACATATGAACGAGTATGATGAGATTGATAGAACTGCGAAAAGCAACACGTGCGCGAAGTCATTGGGTACAACACCCCTTGCAACTGATATATATATATATATGTGTGTGTGTGTGTGTGTGTGTGTGTGTGTTGCTTTTACAATTTTTTTAACACTCCGAGTGAGAATGCCGTTTCGCATACACTTCACGGTTTTGTGTGCGCTCCTTACACATTATTAGTAAGAAAAAACAAATTAGCTCTCTTGCAGCCGGCCTCAAACACGACAAACCGAGTTTCGCGCACGGCGCGTTAAAAAACTTGCTGTATCGCAATTCCCAAAGCGTGTATTTCCGTCTAAATCTCGACAATGAATTAGCATAATTTTCTTTATACTTTTATTTGGTTACGTACACGAGAAAGTAAAAATAGGGCATAAAGAGTATCGTTGTATTAAGGGTTGAATATTTTAAAGGAGGACGTGAGAGCGAAGAAGGAAAAAATTCTTCGCCCCTACCTCGAAACCGCATAGCAACCGACACCGAGATATGCAATAATCGATACCTCGCAAACGAGGCGTGCTCCGCGCGCCGCCCGGGTACGAGGCTTGGGGGACGCCACGAGCAAGGGGAGAGGGTACGCGCAGGGAACGGCCCCCCGCCCCGGCCCCTCGCCCCGCACTTCCGTCTTACGCGCGATAGGATTAAACGTTCGTCGCCCGCTGCTTGACACTTGACAGTCGCTAACGAACCGCACGACTTGGCGCCGCCCGAGGCCGCCATTACGCAAATTGACGCGTGGCGCGGAATAAGAAGGAGTCAGGGCGTCGCGCTTCGGGCGAGCGCTGGGTGCGTGGCGGTTGTTTCACGGCGCTCGCGTCAACGCGCTCACACATGCAGCGCCGCGCCGCGCCGCACCAAGTGAATTTTCGAATGAGCGACGCGCAACGATCGCCTCATGCTGCGTGCTTGTCAGCTGGGATTTAGAGGCACCAGAGTAAAAGTCAGATTTCCTAATGAATGAGTAAAAACAAAAATATATAGTATGGCTGACACATTTAGAGTAAAATTTCTCCTGAGTTTGTGGCAATAATGTGATGACATGCATCTTACCCTTTACTAACTTGAAAAATCTTCCATAAATTTTCAGTACTGAAAATAAAATTCTAAATAATGTACATTATTTTTCGTCAAGAAATTGATTTAAAATTCAATATACGTTACTATGATTCTTTTAATAACTTTTTTGTCAGCGGTAGATAGAGTAAAAATATTTTTCACATGGCAAATAACTAGAAATAGTAACATAAATTAAGTACTACAGTAATTATAACGTACGATGACGCATTACATTCGTAAGCAGTTATTAAGAATATTCAATTTTTATAAAACTAAAACAGTCAGCTTCAACCTTTCCGGAAGAATGAAATAAATTTTGTGTGCTCGTAGAAACAACACAAACATAATTTGATAAGATACCTGTCCAATGGTACATCATTAACACTCTCACTCATTCACAGTCACTGTACGGTAAAACAATGCTAAATTGTTCGGACCTAGTGTCGCAAAAATGACCACGAAGGGAATCACGAACGCACCCAAACCTCGTCTGCTTCTGAGCACCTGCAGCGCAGTTTCCAAGAAGTGCGGTTTACACCGCGGCCTTCAATATCTGCGGGGTCTTGGACCTTTCCCCTCCCGAATTTACGGGGCCTGGCCTCCCCGTCACGCCCCTCGGCGCCCCCCCCCCCGTTCGCCCTTCACCCTTCGCCCGCTGAGCAGCGCCAGCGCATTCCCTCATTCAATTCACAGCCGCGCGGCTCAGAAAATTAAAACTAGTTTACGCCCGGTTTACGGCCCCGTTTTACGGGCGCGTTGTCACTTGCTCCTCCTCCCTGCAACTCGTCGTTATTTTCTTCGCGAGCCCCATTCGCAACAAATGAGAAACTAAACGTTGAGCGCGGTGATGATTGATTCCGTGATCCAGCAAGCGGAGGTCAATAAAACTTTCCCTCCGCTGTCTCGAGCAGTTGAAAGGTCCTGGGGTCGCAGTATTTCTTAAATACAGTCGTAATTATTCTAGCAGGTTAATAAATTAATCTTCTCGTTTATTTATAATGTACGTGAAAACTCTGCTTCTCGTTTAGAATGAAACGTACAGTTTCTTAAGCGGCTTTCTGAAGAGAACAAATTAAGAATAGAGTATCCACATGCTATTCGAAAATACTGAGATGCTTTAATTAAGACTTATCATTTAGAAATTGCACAAATATCTATAATAAAAACCCTAAGGGATTTCGTATAAAAGAAGTTTGAGCTTTGTACACAACCAAATTTCGTGATTTTTGCTTTAAATGATACGTAGTTGGCTCCAAATGCTTTCATTGCTTGGTATTACAATCCTGTTTCACAACATAAACATTAAATTTTAATAAAATCTTAAAATAAAAGAAAGAACGATTCAAAAACGTATTCAGTTCTGTGTTCACAGTGAATAGCGATTGCATGTTCCAGACTTAGTAAATCTCCCTCATTTTATTAGTTTTCGAGACGTAATAATCAAAGACGAACCAGTTTTGAGGGGTTTCAATTCTCCATGTAGTGAATATCTAGAACTTTTCTTCGCAGACATTCCACACATCTAATTTTCGGCGAACTTCTTTGCTTGTTCAACATGTTAAGATACGCAGCAACTTTTCAAGGTATTTTCTAAAAATGTTGATTCTTGTGGTTTAGATATTTTCTGCCTGACGTCATTCAATTGTAGATATTTAAATGGCGTTATTGCCTTTTTTATCTGAGAAACAGCAAGAGGAGGAATAATTCGGGTATACCGTGAACTCCCATTACTTTTAAAATTATGACGAGTAACTTTATCATATTCACATATCGTTCAACAATATCAAAAGAATTGTTAATAAATCACATACTTCAAACTGAATTAGCTATATAGTCTTCAATTGGAAGAGAAATATTAAAAGTGACTGAACAGCTGTTTCTCTTTCAACTTAGCGGTTAGAGCACAAAAAGTTAATTTACGAAAACTGCGGAGTATTCGATGGAATTGGGTTCTCGTTGTGCGTAGCTTTACGCCAGTTTACCTTTCGACCTGAGCGCTGAGGGGTCTCTACCGCACGGCTCCTGCAGCTGCCGACAGACGGAAGCCTTCGCACAGCTCACGAAAAGCGTTACTAGTCGGCCAGGGCTCGCCAATTCAGTTTGTGGCGTGTCGCGCCGGGCGCCGCGGAGCGAGCGCGGGCCCCGCCGTGCGCATGCGCGAGCAAGATGGCGGGGCGGCGGGCGGGGGGCGTGCGCGCCCGAAGTGCTCACACACGAGGCGCTTTATCGGCCGCGATGCTCCGAGGGCCGCGCGGCTGTCGACATGGAAGTCGCATCGCACGCGGGAAGCGCGGGCGCCGGCAGGGGGAGGGGGAGGGGGGCTGGGGCGTAAAAGAACGAGCCGGTTGAGCCGCGGGGGAGGACAGCAGCGGGCAGCCGAACGAGCTCAGGGATAGAGAGAGGTCTGGCAATGATTGGGGTCATAATGAAATGGACGGTTGAAGGGGACGCAAGAAAGAATGAGTATCAGCAGTTCGATACGTCGGCTGCTACTGACAAAGAAAAACCAAATGAGACGAAAAGACAACAGTAATACAAGAAGCACATGTCAAATATGCGAGAACACTGCTCCGTATGTAATAAAGAACGCTCAATCGAGAAAAAAAAATGACTGGTCACTACGCTCAATATTTTCGAAAAGAAAACAAATACAAGAAAAAAACCTAATGAAGATTTAAGCAAACGAAACTAGTCACGAGATTGGAAACCAAGAGAGAAATAGAAAAGAGCAAATTAGAAAAGTACAATAAAAGGGAGTTTTATTGCGACAAGAACTGCAATCAAGGTGGAACTCAAACAAAGCACTTTTCTGTAAACATATGCGCGCCAGGCACCACGAAATTACCAAACTTCCATTTCTTCCAATCCAGTCCCTATGTTACGCGATCTTGTTCCAAAACGAGATATAGTCAGGTTGAACCAAATAGTCTATGTTTCCCTGAAAACGTCCACGAAGGCCGAAGCGAACGTCGTTCTATTTGTAGCCCATTACAGTTCGTTAATGTCCCTCGGAAACGTTTCGTTTGTGTTGGGAGAAAGACATCTGTCGTTAACCGTATGCAAACACGATGTATCATTTAATGTCCAATGACAGCGCTTAAAATTTCTTCCCACAGGAATTCATGAATAATAAATGTTCTTCTGCTAGATTTATTATCAGGTTTCAAATCGTTCGGAATATCGCTAATATGAGCGGTAAATTGTAATGTAAATACACATCGACAGTGCCCGAGAGCCGAAGGCGCATCGGCGGCATTTTCACACTGGAAAAACACTTCGGTCGAGTTCACGACCGCCTGCAGTGGGCCCCCCCCCCCCGTACGCAATTCGGAAGAACAGACGAGAGCTACGTGGCTAGGCGGAAGACTTATTATTATTATTATTATTATTTATTATTATTATTATTATTACTATTATTATTAACTTAGAGCCTGTCCTGGCTGGGGCGGCCAAAACAAACACCAACAAAATGCAAAATTTCCCAAAATAAATGTTCACGCACCATCACAAAAGTTCCCTGGCAGGTACATTCCAAATACCACGTCACATAGTGAACTTGGCATTACACCCATTCCCGACCTCTTTCCCCTTCTATCTACAACATTCTATCATAGAGTATTAAAGATTCATTTCGAAATTCGCTTTCACATATTAAACAGAATACACACCCTAAAAGGTTAAAAAAAAGTCACCCAGAAAATATTTCGACTCTCCATAGACACAAACCGATGAGTCTTCTCATTTATCAACTATGTAATACCAATACAGCATTGCATCTCAAACAGAATTTTGTATATTATGTTTAAAATTATATCTTGAACACAATCTTTATCAATCTGTCTTACACGGCTGCAGAGGCCCAACGGCCAAGTGTCCAGAATAAATAGTGCATAATATTATCGTCAAAAATTCATACAAGCTGAAGAGATTATTACTTCGTTTCGAAAGATTTGTCTCTTCCAGTTCACAGGCACCGGCAGCGGGAGAGTCAACAACAACAACAGCAACAACAATAAAACTAATCACAAAAATAATTGTGGCTCCAATTTTTACACGCGCTCGTGTGTGTCAACGCAGCAAAATGACTGTGGGGAAGAATTGCGCGTAATCACGGAGGGCTACCAACAGCTGATCAGCAAATCTTTTCACAAACGAAACTGCACTCATGAAATGCACATTTTAAATCATAAAAAATGAAAATCAATTCGCTAACTTTGGAAACAGCGCTTGACAGTACTCAATATTGCTGCAATATCTTGATTATTGAATGACATTCAATGGAAAATATATATTTCTAACAATTGGTATTTTAAGATTATCTGGGGGATGTGCAACCGTGCAAGCTAATTGAATTCCCGACCCACCACTACCTCCTCCTTATGTTGCCTGCGAGTCAGAATGGGTCAGAATGGGTTGTGAAAGAGATCGAGGAAGCACCATCCTGCCTAAAAGGGAATAACTATTACTCTTCTTTTGCAGCCACATCCACTAACAGCAGGTAGAAACTGCGAGGAAGGAGTGGCCACGAAGGTGCGAGGCAAAGATAGTCGCTGTCCCATCTCGACATCCCCCACGTGTTCCCGAATCAACTGCTTTGGAACATTTGAACACGTTTTGCGATAATTTAACGTGTCTTGAATTAATTAAGGCACCAATACAACAGTAAAATCGCACAAAACACCAATTTGGAAAATTTTGACTCTTTTATCCTGGCGAATAACATCATTTACGCGATTATGTAAAGCGATAGTCAAACTTCAACTGATCTTCCAGAGCAACGGATATCAGTGTCATTTGTTTAGCATGAACTAAACTGGTCCTCGCATTGATACACGTTTCTGCGATTAAAACACTTTTCATCATAAAGTTTAAAGATTGTTGAGTAAACTTCGTTTCCCTTTCGGCCTATACGTTTAAAGTGGCGCTGACATCTTAAAACGAACGGGGTTATGTTTACGTTCATTAAGATCGAATTGGTGTTCCCAAGGTGGGCGGGCACCTTCCTGCTGAAAACGCTTCGTACCTGAAGGGAAGGGAAGGGAAGGGAAGGCCGGCCCGCGCGCCGGCCCTGAATCACCGCCCGTGAATCATCGCTCATTAGAGGGCCCCGCCCCCGCGTCGCGCCGCTCCTCCCGCAGCGCGGACGTCCGAGCGAGGCGGGGGCGTGGCTAACGAGGCGCGGGGCGGGGCGGTCTCTTCTTCGGCCGCTGCCCCCAGCGGGGGCCCCTCGCCGCGCCCGCACCAGCACCAGCACCAGCCCTCGCCTCGACGGCGGAAAATCTCGCAGAAAACTCGACCCGCATGAATTACCCCTCCCCCCGCCCCGCGTGCACCAGTACACAGGCGCCGGGAAGAGGGGCCAAGACGACGACCCTTCACCACCCCAATTTGGGGCGGAAACAAAATTTGGAAACAAAGTTTTATTTCCCTTCCAACTGGTTCGTCCTCTGTCTGCCTCCCAGGGCCGCCGCGCCCTCCTCTTCCCTCGTCCCCCACCGCCTACAAAACTTGAGCAAGAAGAAAGAACAAGGAGAGAGGCGGGATGGCCGCGCCTTCTCTACGCTAGAACAAGTCAATTTCTTCTCGAAGACTTGGCCCGGGCGAGCGGACGCGCGGAGGGTGACGAGGGTGCGGGAGTGGGGCAGGGAGGCTCGCTGAAGAGTCGTAATTGTCCGGAGGGGTGGCGCACGTACTCGTGGGAGCCCGGATGAACGCGGCCCCTCCCCCCCGGCCCCGACCGCCGCCGCCTCGCTGCGTCGCGTCGCGTCAGAGGTGCGTCGTCCGCGAGAGTCGCCCCTGCCCCCCTCTTGGCGTCGGGACACCCACGCTCCAAGCGGGCAATGTTCGCCACGTTCAATGCCTAATACAGTCGATAACAATCGCAACGACAGAAATCTGCTCATTTGCTGACCCGATTATATTGGATTTGCTTGTGGAAAACAATAACGCACGTGAGAATTCCACCTAATGTAATTGTTCGTCCCTTTTTCGAATAAAATAACTCTGTGCGACTTCCAGCTGCCCTTCCGAGGAGTTCGCGAATGTTCCGGTTTTCTGTCTCTCGGGGAAGGCGGTGGTGGGCGCCCACTCAGAGGGCGCACCCTCGCGGTCTCTCTCTGCCCCGAGCACATCGTCTGCACCCGCGGGGACGTCCGCCTTCAGCTTACAGCCTTATTGCCCCGCTCTCTGCATCCACTCTGGCCGGGGGTCGTAGGGTTCGAGTCCCCACCGGGGCGGATATTCGACACTAGCTGTAGGGCTAGGTCGGAATCAGCAGCTGTCTGGAGGAGAATTCTAGCGGCTGGTTGCTCTGACGCTAGTTGGGTGCTTTATCTCCTAAGATGTGCAAATGTCTTTCCCCATGTGCATTTTTTCTTTCTTCTATAAGTAAAATGGAAGGACCTCCGCTGTTTTATTGCCTGGGGGCCCTAGGTCTAGAAGTCTGGCCCTGAAGGGAAGGGCACTCAAGGAAGGGCGGAAAAGCACAGAGCGACGGCTGAGAGGCCAAGACACGTGCGCTGCAGAGGAAGATCCAGGGGCACCAAGGAAGAGAAGATGAAAAGAAGCAGGCCGAATGGCGCCATGGTCTCGAGCTTGCCTCGATTCAGGCACCAATCAGTGAATCCAACTACAACATTATGGACGAGATCTGAACGACTAAGTTGGAAATGAAACCAACAATTTTCATGTAGAGAAATGCAAATGTGAGTTTTATGACATGATAAAGAAATGTAATACTGATTTGGAGGAAGGATATTAATTTTAGTACTCATAATTTTGAACTTCACCTGACACATTTGGTCATTATATGACCGCATTATAACAGTATTTTCATGATCAGCCCGCTGTCATCACAATGTCAGCCACTATTCTAACGTAGAAGAAATTCAGCATTTATTTTCCCATCTACTTTACCTAAGTAAAACATGTCGACTTACTTGAAATGATTCTTTAAAACATAACAATTATGCTGTAAATTATATTCTTACAATATATTCAATATAGAGTTCAAATGCATCAACATCAAACTGCTTGAAACATACCATATCCTTTTTATAGTCTCCAATAATCCACGGTAAAAATACAAGCCACTGCCTCATTTACATGCAAAACCCTACCCTCTGTTAATCGTTTCTTGTGATATCACAGTCGTTATCCACAAATACTTCAATTCTCTTGACTAATGTCTCTACAAGTGACTGCGTCGTCACGTAGCCAGTGCATCCCCCAAGGCTGTGCCTTTCTTAGCAAAAAGAAAAAAAAAGAAAAAAAAAAAAGAAAAAGTAATAGAGCGCCCATGGCGAGGGAGGGCGCGCAGATGGATACACCGCCCGAAGAAGACGGTCGTGCAAGTTTCGCAGCGGGGCCAGTGCGGCGCGGGGCGCGGAGAGGCGGGAGGGGCGGGGCTCGGGGAATCCCCGGGGGCTGCCACACAAGTTGCGACCGCCCGGCCCTCGGCCGCCCCCGCGCCGCCCCCGCGCCGCGCCAATCGCAGGCCCCGCGCAACTTTCTTCCCGCGCAAACAAACGGCTCTCTTTTATCAATCAGCCGTCATACATAAACATGACGGAGGAAATTAGCCGGGGACGGGACGGCGCCGCGCCTGGCCGAGCCCGCGAATATGTAATCATTTCTCAGCACAAAAGGAATACAGAGGGCGCGCGCCTCCGGGGACCCCGAGCGGGGAGAAGGGGCGGGGGCGGGGGCCACACGTCACGCGCGCGTCTTGGCTGCGGGAGCGGTGGCGCGTCTTGGAGTTTTCTCCAACACTCGCACGACACGATGAGAACGTAAGCATTCAAAGAATTAAATGTGTACTCAGACAACCTGAAGATGAAATTTTTACAGTAGACGTTTCGCAAAAACTTCAAAATTAAGTGGTAACAAAAGATGCAAACTCTTTGCGATAAGTAAACAATACTGACAGCGAACAATTGAGTTACCGCTTGAAAAATACTCTACCTTCTTTGAAAGAATTGCCGAAGTAACGCACGAGGGATTCGAAACTTAATTCACATGAACGTTTGTAAATTTACATTTACCTGATTCAAAGAGCTCATCTCTAATACCAGCAGCGAGTGATGGCCCTGTACTTCTAAACTCTTCCTATGTAAACCCTCCGCTCGCTCTTCTGCAAAAGCGTGGGCGATTGGCACGCAGATCCGAGAGCACTTGAGCGCGTGCAGCTCCGCGGGGGGGGAGTCGAGTGACGCTGCACCGCGTGAGTGCGGCGCAGTTGTCGCCCGAGAGGGGAGGGATGGAAGGTGGCCCAAGTAGGACGCGAGGGCGAGCGAGGGGGCGCCGCCCGGCCTCTCCCCACTTCAAGAGACGCACGTTCCGCACGTCACCGCATTTCGCCTCGTGAGTGTGGGGTGCACACGTCCGTCCTCCGTTTCAGAATTTTATATGTTAACCGTGTTCAGCTCAGTTTTGAATTCGTCCCTTTCCGTACGTCCGCCCAAGATATCAGTGGTTTGCATGAGGAGAACTTGAAGCATCAGCTTCTCTCTCCTCAAATTTCGAAAGACTAAACACAAACTGTACGAAAAAGAAATCTACAATACGAACATACATTTTAATTTCTTAATTGAAATTGTTGAACTTGTCATATTTCGATACTCTAGGTTCCATAGCAAAATATTATCTAAACGCAATTGCAAAACATTTCTTCTGATTAGAGTAATATATTTCTTGGCACTAACTCACCACCGACCCCACCTAGTTCCCTTTCGAGATGCGAAATTCCCTCCCTTCTTTTTTTGGAGCCTCGTTCTACCCGCCCCACTTGCTGCATGGTGCCTCCCCCGCCCCGGCGCGACGTCCTTGCCCTCTCGCGAGACTTCAAACGGATCAATCGAGGCGGCGCGAGGCGGCGCGAGGCCTTGTTTGGCGCAATCGGCGCCGTCGTTACGTCTGCACGCGGGAGCGCCTGGCGCGGGAGGCCGCGTGGCGGATTCAGCGCTGCGGACAACGAAAATGGTCGGGCTGCTCACAGAGAAAATAAAATAGCACACGGTAATGATTGTATTTTACTGGTGCCTGTACCCTTGTTGACAGCGATGCTTGTTAACATACTAGTGATGGTGGTGGAAGAGTTTGTGGTAGAGGAGGTGGATGCAGTTGTAGTAGTACTAACCACTGATGGCACTGAAGTGGAGGCGGTGTGATGTACCAATTGTAGTCAGTGAAATTACGAAGTCACTGAGACAAAGAATAACCTTGCCATTTTCGCTGAACACTCCGTAAGTTTGTAATTGCAAGCAATTAACATAGCAAATATAAAAAAGTGAAGAGAGATTTTTAACTTAAATGAAATCTGTTTTAAAATTTTGGAACTTTGAAAAAAAAAATTTTTAGATTAGTTTGTTTAATTTCTGCTTGAAGTTTATGCAATTTATTCAAAAAATCAAAAATGGCTCTTATATATATATATATATATAATATATATATATATATATATATATATATATATATACAGAGAGAGAGAGAGAGAGAGAGAAAGAGAGAGGGAGAGAGAGATAGTGGAATATCGCTGAGTTTTTTTGAAAGCTGGAAATTATTGTCCTTGATGTCTACAAAAACTGAAAGGTGATGTGTTGTTTCATTCACTTTTTCATCTACTTCTCAACGACTCTAATCGATATATGGTAAAAAATATGTTATATAAAGTATCTATGTAGCTACTAGAAATCACTGTATCACTCGTTCTGGAGATTAAGTGTTGACCTACAGTCAATTGCTATATCAGTGAATAAGGTCTTGCATTTATTATTATTTTTAGATAGTTCAATTTAAATGATGAATTTGGTACATGGCAATTTCACAACCATTTCTTTCTTTTGCAATAGATTGTTTAATGCGTATTTGATTGCAATTATGAACAATTTAAGTATTTTTAACATGAATTAGAGTAATGAATTCTGTTACTTGAATAAGGATATTAACTGTCTAAATTTAGAAGAAATTTCAAAAGTAGAGAGAAATAATGATATCTAGGATTTATTTTCATTCTCCCACATTCGCAGTCACCAGAATGCACTTGCACAAAACCATCAGCTATTTTAAAACTACGAGTATATTTATCCTTTACTAAAGAACGGGAGACACGCCAACGTATCACGTGATTCCGCCTGCCGGTCCGCTCGCCACGCCACCGTCGCACCGCTCGGCCTCTCATTAACGGAGATAACAAGCAATTTCGCAAAAATTACGCAGTGATTGGCCCACAACAGGATGCAGACCGGAGCCCAAACTTGCGCGCGCGCGGACGCATACAAGGAGAAAGAGGAAGAGGAAGAGGGAGAGGGAGAGGGAGAGGGAGAGAGAGCGACGAAGGGACAACCAAACTGCACAGCCGCAAGAAGAAAGCAGTCACATCGCTCCAATTTCAATTCTCCTTGTTTCTCTTCTGTATTAACCACTTCACAAAATGATAGAAAAACAAACCTTGTTTCATAGACTTAGTAAAAAACCAGAGTAGGCTTAAATGAACCTACAAATGGCAGATTTTGTGGTTGCTTTTACAATAAAAGCAAAGAAGAAAATGTTAGCTATTTTTAAAAGTAAAGAAGATTGCAACTTCCGGGCTGTAGTTCTCACAGCCTTGAAGAAGGCATATTGGTCGAAACGTGGGCACCTCAGGCCTCTACGCGGCTTCACCTAGAGCCACGATTACGGATAATTCTAGGCTCGCGAATCAGTTGTTTGCATCAGTTTTTTGTATCCTTCAGTTTTCATCATTTATCTCTTCTCCTCTTTTGTTTTACTTCCTCTACCGAGCGCAATCCTTCATCAGGACGTCTGTCCACATCGCGCATATATTATTGATGTTTCCACATTGAACAATACTTTATACCATTTTTCAAAAATGATCGATGATCAAGATTCCACCCTCTATACTATGTACATACAACGCGTTTTTGCGAACTACTTTTATGGCTCGAGGATAATGTTTCGTTTGGCTAATGGTTCTTGAGTGTGTATTGTATTGGTGTTAATTTAAAACAAGATAAAAACTTTCCAAATGTGAAAAATCTTTGACAATGAGGTGGGCTTTGTTGTGGGTGGGAGTCTACGGCTGCGGCTTCAGGACTTCGCATCTAGAAATTCACACCAACATAAAGTATTAAGTTCTTCTATCATTGTACAGTCAAAGTTTCTTCATTTGATTGTTATGGATTATAAATTTCAATTCCTTGCACGTTCTTGTAATTACTTAGCACTTAAACAAAAAAATTTAATGAATTAAAAATATTTTAATAATAGTCATAATAATATTGAAAACCTGGCACATAATAAAATGTAATGGGCAAAACGTATTAAAGTTTTAGTCGAGTGCAAAGGATGCAAAATCTTGAGAGCGTTCGAGCGCATCTGTGTGTGACCTCATCATTAACTCATTTTGCACTCAACGAAAACATTAAGTGGCCGCAAATAAAAGCGCAAACCGACGATTTGCCGGCGAGCGCGGAACAGGTATAAGCGGATAAGACCCGTCTCGATTGCACGGCCAAGCGCCGGCCAAAGCGGCTCCCAGCGAGACCCACGTCGCCTTTGAAGTGCGGGACGAGATGCTACGGGAGCAGCCAGCCGCCGAAGGGGCGGCGCGAGGCCACGGGCGCCGCGCGCCCCAGGGGACGGCTGGCCGGAACGCTCCGCTGGAGAAAAGAATCGATTCGCCCATCACATGACCGGTTGGGCAAGTATTGCTACGTTGCAATATATAACTGAAAAAGTTTTCAAATCAATAAAATAGAAACTCAAGTAAATCATAAATTTAAATGTTAACATTTAAATGTTTTTAAATGTATTACATCGGCATAATTATTTACACACACACACACACACACACACACACACACACACACACACATATATATATATATATATATATATATATATATATATATATATATATATATATATATATACATGTTCAACATAGACACCATGCATTTCAATGAACATGGTTAATTGCGGTGGTTATGCGTAGAATCCGGTATTTGTGAGTCCGAAAACTTGGCTGACTACAAAACGTCTGTCTATTGGACTCATTTCTGTGGTCAACACTAGCGTTAGACATCCTGCAGTCGGTTTTCTCCAAAATACTCTCAAAATCCCAAACGATGTGGACAAACTCAGAGCCCTGAATATTTGAAATGGATATTTTAATATTTTGAGAATATTAGCGAGCGACGTCAACAGATGCTGCAAGAACACTAAATCAAATGCGATCTTGAGAACAAATCTAACATTTATGAAAAAAAATAGAATTGAAACACAGAATTGTAATTTCTGATATACAAGCTGGAAATCCGTGCACACTTCGTGAAATCAAGTATTGGTAGAACGAGCATTACAGTGCCTACAGGATGCTCCGTTGTCAGCGCCGACACAAACATCACGTCGGAGCGCGGAGGGCGACCTCCGCATGTTGGGCCACGCGCGAGCCCTCCGCCGCCGCCACCGCCCGGCGCCCCTCTGGCGCGGTCACCCCCGCCCCCCACGCCCGTCGCGGGCGGCGCGCTCTAAGTCGCCGTGGCAGCGGCCGCCCCGAACCAATGACACTGATCGGATGAAGGCAGAGCCGCCTAACCCGATTACCGCTACTGCGCACTGCAATTAGACTTAGCGGGGGTGTCGACCGGGCCCTGCCCTGCCCTGCCCGGCGCGCCGCGGCGCGGCCAAGAAATTCCCAGCGGGGGCGCTCGCCGCAAGAGATGAAAGGTCCGCAGGACACTGCCATTGTTGGTGACAGCTGCGATCGGAAAGGGCCCAATGGAGAAAATGGAGGAAACATTCACAAGGAGGCTATTTTGTTTGTTCCACGCACGGTTCCTTACATATATACTACAAGTGAAGCAATTATGCACAAAGCTGTACGAAAAGGGAATCAACAGAATACAAAGGCGAGAAGAAAATGTTACTAAAAAAATATTTTTAAACATTTAAAACATTTGCCGGAGAAAGTAGATCCTCCCAACGCACAAGAATCTACGAAAGAAGTATCTACAAAGCCGCAAAAGGATTGCAGAGAAGAGGCAGCAAGATGGTCCAAGGCGACCTCGATAATGCAGCAGTGCGGGGATGAAATAGTCCACTTAATGCAGTCTGTAGAATTAATGCGAAGTTACGAATCTTTCGGAACACAGAATTCTAAATGAGCGTGAAATCATTCAACACTCTTGGCATCTGAATATTCGTATTTGCATGCAAGATAAGCCAGCAGAAAGACTAATAATACATAGTTTTATTTGCTGCTTTATTATTCCCCTGATGAGAACATGCAATTGCATTTACACGAATTTCAGACGACAATCACAAACACGTTTCGCAACAAATAACCAGAAACCAAATTCGAGCGACGACCTTCACCGACGACTGTCGCCGCAGTCCGGGAAGTCCCAACTAAACACGGAGGTGCATTGCAGCGCGGCTTCCACCTCAAGTAAACATCTGCACCCCAGAAGCCCCCTTCAGGCACCTCCTACACCTCGGAAGGACACAATCAGGGACCAGAGCTACTTTCCACACATTCAAGCAACTCATTTCATCAAAAATAATTTACTTTCTTCGCGAAAAAATTACTGGAGTAAAACTTGAGGCAGACCAGCATCCGTACTTGGTTCTAGAAAAATCCACACCGCCACGTACTGGCAACCCGCGAAACTTGTATGCACGGCACCTTGCATTTACCCCATTGGCAAACCAAAAACTAATGAAACCCATTTTCTGATGAAATGCCTATCAGTAAATTTGGAGTTCAGCCCTGTAATAGCTGTCTAGAAACTCTTTTATTATGTGCGCTCAAATTAAAAAACACGCTTACAGTACCATGATGAAGTTTCATTTATCCATTTGATACTGTGGCGTCGTTAACACGAGGGCCAGAACCGTTAGGTCGGTGAAAGTGCGCTGCCAGGGAGGAAGGAGTTGAGCCTGAACTTCCGGGATTTTGCGCTCTGGCGGTTGACTCAGGTAGAGCTGCAGAGCCAAAAAAACCCTAGGCTGAAACTCCTAGGATGCTAGCAGCGAGCGCATCGCTTACGACAGCAGGCGAGCCAACCTGCGAAATCTTGCGTGTGAGCCGTAACCCCTCCTAAGAATGCTAGCCAGCGGGCGCGCTCGCTTGCGACAGCAAAAGCGAGCCTATCTAGGGAACAGTGGTGGGAGGTCAGCCCTCAAACTATTTAACCGGGCGCCATCTGCGCCCGGCTCTCATTCAGTTTACATCGGAGAGGTTGTACGTGTAAGTACATGGGTGTAGGACGTGTGGGAGAGAGATGTCCGGAGAGTAACGGGCCAGATATCTTGCGTGCTTGTAGGCACACGGTCGCACGACCGGTTTAAAATTATTAGGACGGTCAGGCCATGTGACGGTAATTGTTTCACGGGACGGACGTCCGACAGCTCACATCACGCGTCGGCTTTTTATTTTTCTGCCGGTAAGCAGGTACTGGAAGGAAAAGCGTTGCCGGAGTTGTTTTAAAATTAGCAATTTTATTGTAACTGTCTATAATCTTTTAATATACTATTTTTATTTTGTTATTTGAATTTATTTCTCATTTCACTACGTCACAATACCGTTCCACTGCTGCATTATTGGATTTTAATAAATCGATGATGACACGCTGGGATGAGAGGGAGGGTGAGCTGTTGCAATGCTAAACTAGTGGAACTACAGAATAGCGTAGGTTGTTCTGATTCTTTAGGAATTGTTTTATGTTCAAGATGAGGTTGCGTTGCGTGTTATGCGAGTTCTCGAGAAATTCTTCCTCTATTTGCATCGAAATGTATGCTTTCTTATATATAAACTCTTTTCCGATTTTAAACGCACCACGGGCGCCTGTTGTCAATGTGAAGAAGCTCCCACTCCTTTCTAAGGCCGCATGTTGGGTGCTCCCTGAAATAAAGTGTTATACGCAGGTACTAGCTTCGCGTGGAGCATCTGAAAAGAATTTTTATACGATTTTTTTGTGCTATGAAGATTATTGAAGAAATTTTAAATGCAATACAGTTACATGTAACTTGTCTCTCAATTGTTATGATTTTTCATTTTCTGGTCTCCCATAATTACTTAAAAGCTTATTTAGTGGTTAACCGAATACATCTAAACGAACTCATATTAATATTTTAGAAAAATATAAACGTTAGGGACTTCCTGATAGACTATGGAATCGTAAGGAACACTTATTATACCATTCGATTGTAGTCTGAAAATATACATTTACTTTACTAAATAGAAAGCTTCTTTAAACTAACAAATATTTGTCGAAGGGACATTTGTTGAACTGAGAAATTAAGTGAAGTCATTTTGTCTAATGTCCATTGTGTAAGAATTTTGTTTTAGACGCATTTCGGAATAAAAGATGCACGGCAAAAGAATGGATAACTTTATAATGAGTAACACAGCAGAAGAGGGAAAAGCTATTTGGATTTCAAATGAATTAGCCTTTGTCAGTCTACGGCAGCAAAATACACTCCCGTACACAAATTCGACGTCTGATTTCCCTATCATTTACATGACAGCGGGAACGCCATTTGATTGCGCACGGACGATTTATGCATCAGAATGCACACACTACACGTGGACAGCCACGAACCGACCGCGAAACGCGGCTCACATCGCAGAGCGAATGTTTCGTAAAACATGTCATTATTATTATTATTATTATTAATTATTATTTATTATTTATTATTATTATTATTATTATTATTATTTTATTATTATTACTATTATTATTATTATTATTATTATTACGCCACGATTAAAACAATAAAACTAGTTAAGGAAATGACACTTTCAAATTAATTTTCAGAACCTGATCATTGAGATATTTATGAGTAGCATTACATTTTATATTGACTCTAATGAATGACAATAAAATTGGTATCAATGTACATGAATTTATTTTAACGTTAGTGTATTTTTTAAGATTTCAGAAATGGATCCTTGGACAGTAACTTCTTGGCTACAAACGAGGCGACTTCTGAATGGAAACTCCTGTACACAGCTGATTCTAGAAGAAGCAGAGTTCTGGAACACATCCAATACCAGGATGGTATAAGGGAGGCCGGAGCTCCGATGACAAAAAAGAAGCAAGATTCTGGCGAAAAGGCAACAACAAACAACCCGATATTGCAAGAGACTCGTGTCTGAACGGGCCGAACGCGAACCACGAAAAAGCAGCGCGGGCGGCGGCGGCGGTGAGGGAAGGGCGCGTTTTTTGTCTAGAGCGGAGGGGGAAACTTCGGCGAGGGTGGGACTCCCGCGAAAGAAGCGAGCCGGCGAACTGAGCCCAACGCCAGATGTCCCGAGCGCTAAAGTAAAAGAAGCGCCAGATATGAGGTCCTGCGAGACAGGCAGCCTCTTCATAAATAAATAGAAGATAATAACGGCGCCGCGCAAGAAAGCGGCTAACGGCTACTTTCTAATGTTCTTAAACACTTCCGCCGCGTCATATAAAGCGTGCGATGTATGGCTTTTCATTTCCTCAGAGATGTTTTCTTGTGGCGCGGGCTTTGTCCCAGGCTGCGGGTTCCTCTTCCGTTTGTCTCCGCGTCCGCGGCGCGCGACGGGCGACGGGCGCTGGAGGGGCAGCGCAGGGGAAGACTTTGGCTCGGCCTTCGCTTCAATCGAGTGACTTCTTTAACCATTCTCTGCACAATTACCCTCTCCCACATGAAATCAGCGACACATTCAATGCCAAAACATTAACACTTCCCTTTTGATTCTTCAGTTTTAAGTATTACGTACCTACAAGAATTTGGAAGACAAATATACTTTATATAAATACACGTTCATATAAAAACGGCAAATTATTCTTTTGTAATAAATTATATTTGCAAATATTGGAAATTAGGAAAATCGGTTTTAATAACAAATACATTACATTACTGCCACAATATTTTCGAACATTGGAAGCACGATGAAAAGAAGAAAAACAAAATAGAGGAGAAAGAAAAACTTACAGAAGAAAAGATACAAGTAAATAAAGTAACAAAGATACGTAGTGATTTCAATGCCGTAGTTAGAACTCTACAGCTCCAGTTCCTGTTGCTCTAAAGACACCGCCACAACAGAACAGGAATACATGCCGCATTACTCAGTCCGACATACATACATACATTTTGAAGCATGCCACGAAATGAAGTCTGCCGCATTGTACTTGAAAAAAATTGACCATTTAACAAAGCCTTCAGAACCTACAATACAAAAACAATAAAAGGTGATAATTGAAAATTGAATCCTGCATGGAATGAGAACAAAAATTATATTGAGTAGCATTTCGAAGAAATTGATTCGTAAACCTCATACTATTTACTTTTGCCAACATTGTAACAAATAATAAAAACACAAACATTTGCATATGTGAAACCATTCGTAATATTATATTAAGTATAAAGGTGTACTTATTAACCTTATAGAACGGAAACTCAACATTTTTAATATTATAGCATATCAAATATTGAAAACGAATCGAGTTCTAGAGACCTGAAGAAATCTACTAAAAATGTTGATAGGACAGCAAAGTTAAATATTTCGTACTAAATATTTGCACCATATCTGGTTTATTTTCTTATTTACCTCATAATTTGAAACACCTTAATTTAAAAGATGAATGTTAAAGTCTCTTACAAAACAATTAAATGTTTGTTATTGGATTTTATTCATTTTTAATATAACAGCCTGTTCTACAATATCAAAAAAATCTTATTTCATTTTCTTGACCTTTCGATTCTTGTTTTGGGCATGACTAGTTCAATTGGGCCCAATAGAGTAAACAAAATACAAAATTTAAAAGCGGATAACATTTCTTCTTCGTTGCTAAATTGTCAAGTTAAAATCACTAACGTGCAGTGTCAACGGGTTAAAAAATATGTCGATTGCTCCAGGTCGATTCAATATTGGTGCAAATATTCAATATTCACCGTTCAAGATCTAATTACGGATAACAAGCATTATTCGAAACAGGAAAATCTATACCTATCACGAAAACGGAAATTATTATTTCCTTTCCTTACGTATTTTTAGAAATTCATAAAACTAGCATTTTATAACTTAAATTCTAATGATTTACGTCGGAACAAAGTCGGAAACCTTCTTCGAAGAAAAAACAGATGTGAATAGGAAAACGAAGCAGACATTTGTAAGACGCCATGCAAGGCAAAACAAAACGTGGAAACTCCCTCTGGTATCAGCGGTTGTAATTCTTCTATTGGCTCAGACACTCCATTTGTTTCTACCCCGACCGATTCCAATCTCAGCCGTTCTCTTTTAATAAGACAATTCGTATCGCGTAAGGAGCGCAATCAATGCTAGCGAGAGCCGGGCCCGCAGACGTCCCCTTCACGTAGCCTGTCAAGCACAGCAGGAGGGTGGGTTGGGAACATTTAATCAACGGAAATGCCTTTCCCCTTTCCCACTTCAGCGCACACCGCGGCGCACCTCCGCCTTCCGCCTTCGGCCCCTGCCGCACATGCGCTGCAACTCGTCGGAAGAATAAAAAGTATTTTTGAAGCGGAAGTGAGACATAAGCAAATCTGTTAAGAAATTCGCGGCGCGCGGGCGGGCGACGAAGGCGGGGGCCGGGCCGGGGTCGGGCCGCCGAGCGAGGGACCTAGGCGCAGAGCCTTGAGGAAGCTTCCAGAGGCCGAAAGGGGAAAGTCGCAGCGCGAGTCGGGGTTTTGCGAGTGACGCGCCCCCCCCGCGCGCTCCGCGAGGGAGGCGAAAGCCAAGCCGTCTCCTTTAAAAAGCGGAGCTCTTTGTCAGGTGAAGAAACGAACGCTTTGTGAGTGCCCACCCCGCCCATAATTATTTCCCGGTCAGAGCCCTGCTAGTTCCTCATAAAATTCGTTCTAGCTCCAAGCCCAATAAATTCTTGTCGACCGCCCCGCTGCATGCAAAGTAACGCCCCTACCTCCCCACCCTTCCGCACTTCTTGGCGCGGGTTCACGAGAAACCCGCGCGCCTTCGGACTGCAGCGCGCGTGTGCAAGAAAATCCATACTTCATAAATAAGAAAATGACGATGACAGGGGGGGAGGGGAAGGGAGCGGAGCGGGGTGGGCTGGCGAGGAGTGGGTGCACTCGAGAGATTGCGAGGGACAACGTCGACTCTCCAGATCGATAGCAGGTTTCGACTGTGTCCCGGGCCGTCGCGCAGCAGCTTAAGGAAATTAGTTACGGGCGGGTTGGCGCGTAGAAAGACGCCACGGCTTTGAGACCTGCGGCACCCTTCTCCGCCTCCAGCCCGGAGCACGCGGCATTCAACGACGCGGTGACAAAGGCCGCGACGCGACACGACGCCGCGCCGCGCCGCGCCGCGGGCCCCTCCGCGCCTCCTATTAGAGCCGCGCCTGGCCCTACGAGGCACGGAGGGCATTCGGGCCAGCCGCGCCGCGGCCCACTGATTTATTGGGAAGCCCAAGCCAACACTCACCGCCACAATACGTCCTCGCAGCTACTTTGTAGCTCTCGTCGCAGAATGGGAAGCACGCGGCGGTGCATAAGGCGGCGAACAGTGCGTTCGGGTCTGCGGTCTGCTCTCCCCGCGACCAGAGCTCCAATTCATAGCCGGCCAAGCAAAACTGCCACTCGCCGGCAGATGCACGAATCCAACTGAAATTTCATCGAAAGTATTCCACTAGGAACATACGTTCATCTTCCTTATTATGGCCATTTCCAAACGAATGATGCATGAACATTCTCAAAATTTGGTGATTGCAAATACTTTGCCACATACATTAGAAAAACGCTAGACTTAAAAAATATAAAGCCCATTTAACTACTATTTTACTCATTTATAAGAACCCATTCCAATGAACAGGTAAAACAAAAAACGTTTTTTTTTTCGAATATCTTCAAGTCGTCATCAAAAAACAAATGCAGCTCTCGCAGAAGGACGTATCATTGGGGCTTGTGACGCACTGTCTTGATGAAAAACATTCATTTTCATTTGTTCGCTTCTTCGATATTATTTCCGTGTACCACATCCACAGAATATTGTCATTATTTAAAACAGCGGCCACCTCGTCGTTCTAGTCGACTGTCGGAGCGGGGCGCATGCCAGGCCCCGAGGCCCGTCTCGCGCCGCCCACCAATCCTTTCGCAAATGAATTAATGATGTCAAGGCGATTTTTCCACGCGCCGTTGGACTACGCACCCTCTACGGCCTAAATACATCTCGCATGAGGCACACGTCCCGTGGAGCAACATCAAGCACGAGATCGCTTGCTGCTATACAGCGGCGCCGGGTTATAATCTGTTTTATTGAAATTTCAATCTACGCGGGGTCACAGCCCCGCAATTCGTTTGAATGACGAAAACTAGTCTGTGAAACCGTAACGAAAATATAATTTAGATCTTTTTTGCATTAAATCATTGCATTGAAAAGGGAATCGATGCCAGTTCGCATTCCAAACACTTTGTTTTTCGCTCAGTTTAGCTTCAATAAGCATCCCAAATGTCTCATTTGATATGCAAATGCTATGCAAAAACACATTAATGTGTAAATCAATATTTATGCATATTGCTGCTTGCACAAATACCTTCAAAGATGGGACGAGTAGTGTGTGTTTATTTCTTTAATGATCTCGCAAGAAAATACTTTTACTAAATTTCTATCATCAGATTCATTCAGTAACCATATGAAACGTTTGAATAATACCGCCAGTCTTTCAAATAAAGGATAGTCTCTTACTACTGACATCAACAAAATATTAATCTTTACCCATTAAAAAAAACGAAAAGCGATCAAATTATCAAAGTATTTTTGCAACAACTGTGAAAAAATTAAAGAATACATTCACTTTCACTTAAAAGGCAGGAAACTAACTGCGAGTAATTACATGCCCATGGTTTATATAGCATGTGAAAATAAATTGAATTTAACTTTATGAATTATGACATTCAAGAGAGAACAAATACTTTTTTTCTATTACTGAGTTAACTGCACATTTTAATTATTCTTTCCGTTAATTGACGTAAAATAAAAATGGCCCAGCAATACATAGTTTCATATGACAGCATTAGAGGAATTTAATTCAGAATATCATTCTTGAACTTCAAAATTAAGTAAGTAAGTAAATTAAACCTTGAGTTTGTCGACGTTTCAGAATATTTTAATTCTAGCTTCAAGGCTGGTGAAAAAAAAGACAAACAACAATGATCATATGACACTTACACTTAATAGTCGAAAGGATAGTCGATTGAAAAAACATATCTGTATGTTGTAAAAACACCGAATAACTGACCGGAAGATCATACAATAATTTTATACTGCATAATATATTTTTGTCTTTCTATAAGCATGTAATTACTTAATATAGTTCAGTATCATGTTGTTATAAATAATATTATAAGTTACATAACATTTCTTATACGCATATTACGCCGTATATAGGTTTAACGTATTATTACTTTATTTTGAGTTAAATTTTTGTTACTCTTTTGCTTATTACATCATTAATCGAATGCACAGGTCCTGAGTGATTGCAGCATGAGGAGTAGATCGCTCAACTGAATCGCGGCGATATTTTCCACTGATTTGCTGTGATGCCTTGGCCTGAGGTGGACTTGCGTATGACGGTCTCTCATACTGTACCACTCCATGTTCAGTTGTGTTCGAGTTTGCTACAAGTGTCCATGAGTGGTTGTAACTTTGGTACACGTAAGAAAGGTTGATACATTTGATTGATTATCATGTAAATAATTCCTTTTCAATTGCCTATTATGTGTAAGTTCCATATGTATATTTACATTTTTGATCTTTGTTTATCATCATCCCTGCAGATGCAATAAAATATTCGAAGCGCCGGCAAACAATTACGGTCGGAATAAATTCAATGTTTTAATTTACTTCTCCGAAATCCGGTGATCTGAATTCCCAATAAAAAAAATGGTTTAGATCTCGCAGATTATGAAGCCGATATTCGTTTTTTGCCGGGTCACCTATATTTTGGTACACTGAATTTCAATATTATTTGAGAATGTGGAAAAAACATTTAGCGGATAGAATTAAAAAAAAATCAAGAGTTCTTCACTATACGGATAACTGCAGCCACTGTCGTCTTAGGCGCAGCCATTGCCTTCTCCAACTACGACTGGGTGGAGATTTGCAAATGCATCTAAGGAAGCAATGACACAATATAACGAATGTTAATGCGCAATAGAACTAAATAAGTTACTTTTAGCTTCTGGTCAATCAAAAGTAAAATGAAAGTCAACCAAATTGAAAGGAACATATGAATTAATAGTGCTCTTGCCAATAGAAAGTCACGATCTTTGTCGAAAAATCTGAAGAAAATGGAAAAAACGAGAAGACAATTGAAAACCCAAAGGTAACCAATTTAGCGCAGTTGTTGGCAGTTGTTTTAAAATAAGTTAGAATGATTGAGTTCAATGCAGATCGGATAATTTGTTTTCAAATTCATGTGATATTGATTGAATTAACTCGTGATGTGATTGATGATGATTGAAGTATCTGCATTCTTGTAACGGAGTATATAGCTGTGAAAAGTTTGTGAGAAGTAACAAAAATAAATAATGATTTTAATACTCGGTGAAACAATTATTACTTGTAAGTAATAGGTCTGTGGGGGAGGTCAACCACAAAAGTTGAAGTTACCTTAAGTGACGGACAGACTATTGAGAAAGGAAAGAAAAGAAAGAAGCAAGGAAGTCACGAGTGAAAGCACATGTAAATAGGAGACTACCGTAAAAACGCACTTTTGTAAAAACGTAACTACCCGCATTCAAACAAAACTGAAAACTTGAAATAAAGTATATAACTGCCATTTGTATACTCTCGAGAAAAATGAGTTTATTTATGCCTTAAACTTCTTCGCACATACAACTCCCACCATTATTAATCACCCCCTGACACTATCAAAAAAGGCGTCTTGATTTTGATTTTGATTTACGTTATAGAGCTTGATTAATTAATCATTATTCTGGTTTAAACGTAAATTTAACAGAAATGGCACTTAAATATTTTTTTTCTACATTTCCAGTCTTCTCTTCCAGCGCCCTCGAAGGGCGACCGCCCTTGATTTCCCCGCGCGGGCGGGCGTACTGAAGTAGTCTGCCTCCCAGCCCCCCCCCTCTCCACAGCGCCGGCCGCCGCCCACGGCTCTGGAGCGTGTCTTCGGGGGCGGGCGGGCGGGGGCGAAGGCGGAGGGCGGAGGGCGCGCGCGCAGAATGCCAATCATACGCAGTTGCCACCTCGCGGCCAATTTGCAACCCATCATCGCCAGCGGAAGAAGCAATTCCAACTTAAATGAAACGGAGGCGCGGCCCTTTGTCCGCCGCCCCGCCCGCCCGCCCTTCGTCTTGTATCGCCTCCTCTGGTCGTCGGAGACTCGCTGGCGGCTGTGTCACGGTTTCTTCGGTGCTCAAGGCGAATTGCGGAATGACTTGAATTTCAAACTTCAGTTACCCCTTATTCGTGGTGTTAAGTGAAATCATACTCTAATAAATAAAATGGAAGCAATGGCAAAAAGCCTTTTCAATTAAAATATGGGCTTTGATTAGCAGTTTAACATCGCCAGACATAATTAGCCTTCAATGTTCAAAAACCTTCCCCATTCTGTCTTTTTC
>BOPP01000097.1:3970338-3982576 GCA_017312745.1 Gryllus bimaculatus | reverse complement strand
GTGAACGACAAGTGGAATAATATTTAAGGCACAGGAATTGTATTGAATGTGGAGATGCAGAGTGTCGACAAGTGCAACAACAGGCGCAGTGGTGAAAGCCACGAACAGACGAGGTGGCGGGGGAGGGCAAGAAGGGAGGTTGGGATCGCTGCCCTCTGCATCTTTTGATTCATAGACGGGGTTCCGCGGCGGCACAGGCCATCGCCAGAGAGCGCTAATGAGCGCCGCGGCGGGCGGCTGCGGAAGCGGGGCTCGGCCGAGGGCGCCCCCCCCCTCCACCAAATGCATTAGCAGTCATCGCAGGGCACGATTCCGGTCGGACCTGACAAGATAACACTCTGACACGCTAGCGAAATCAAAGACATAATTAAATCTTATACAACATTATACCTAATCTAATATATTTAATTCCTAATTCATTCGCAACACACCATTCCCACATTAACACATTAACTTCTTACTTCACAGAAGCATGTTACTCAAAGTACATTCGAAAAACATTACTTCAATACCTATACTTCGATGGTTCTATCTTCATTTATCAACACGTTTTATCAGTCTTTGCCATAATCTTCCTCTTCAGCGGCTGAGACAAAGTATTTTTCCTTCTCTATACTGCTGCTCTACCACATAGTATTTTTATTTCGTTAAATTCCCTTCATAGTTGAAGCAAAAGCTTCCACTTTCTCTTTCTACCAACAGTTTTCTTAACCGTGAAACGATAAAAGTATTTCCCTGACCCTTGCCTTCTTTCTAAGTGAAGAAAAACTGTGAAAATGCTTTATATCACACACACACACACACACACACACACATCAAAATTTAAGACGCTTAACGTGGCCATATTATCTTCACATACCTTATTTTTTACAGATACATTTATGACTTTTTTTGGAATGCTTTAGATTTTTCCCGGCCGCCGGAGTTAAAACAATTTGTTTGCGATTAATTTACAAATACGAACATGTTTTATCAGCCTGTGTATAATGTAATGCATGCACAATTGTCAGAGTGGAAGCAATAAAATGAAACAGTTCAATATGGTGTACACATTTTGGAGACTGATAGTCTTGAAAAACATTACTATTATCAATCTTTCTCCCAATCTTTATTTAATATCAATTTAGTATCAATCGGAATTTATATCCAATCTCACAAGATTATTACATTTCTTCTCTACGGGAGGAGGAAA
Source organism: Gryllus bimaculatus (assembly GCA_017312745.1). Classification (NCBI taxonomy): domain Eukaryota; kingdom Metazoa; phylum Arthropoda; class Insecta; order Orthoptera; family Gryllidae; genus Gryllus; species Gryllus bimaculatus. The sequence continues at coordinate 3,981,384 of BOPP01000097.1, read as the reverse complement.
AGTATTGGAATCGTCTCGACAATACGATCTTTAACTTTCCATCGTAAAATCCCATTTGAGGATCCTTTCGGCTTTAACTTCCCAAGATGAACTTCATGACATGAGCTGTAACTTTGCGACATTTCAAAGATGGTTAAGATTAGAGAAGACGGCAAAGAGATACACACAGTTATGACCCCCAAAATCAGGATGATAAATTCATGGATGGAAGTATGTGTTACCCACAACTGTTAGATTAGAACACTTGAAGCTGAAACTTGGTACATACGTCGAAAGTGAGATCTTGTTATAGCGTTCCGGAAATCATTAATATATATTTTAAATTTGGGGGTGAATAAAACCGTCGTGACATTTAAAAAACTTCTGGAAAATGATTGTACAATATTTCAACAAAATTCTTTCTTAAACGGTCCTAAACATTTTTACTAAATGATATTGTCTGTATATTTTTCAGTATTGAAAACTAACTTGGGCATCAAACGCAACTAAGATTAGTTCCAGAAGAATAATAACATCACAAAATCACTAACATGGAAACATCAACCGATTTGCAGTATTTTTTTTTATCAAAGCACAATAGTTCGGTTTTGGCAAATGCTCAACCCATTGCGGTGGCGCCTTATGTAGCTAAATATTTTGAGACTTTCGGCCTTACTACGAAATTTCTGCAATAGTAACGAGTCCGTAGAGCAACCGCGAAAGAAACAAGAGACAGCTTTTTATGCGCCCGTGAGAGTAAACGAGCAATGCAATGCGTATCAAGAGAAGCGAAACACCAGACCATCCATCGCCACCCAAGAAGGATTCGCGTAGAAATAACACGACGTGAATTGCCTCAGAGAGAAGAACTCGAAAACAAACTCATTCCTCTCCAAGTGAAAGTTCAAAATGGGCGACTTGGGAGCAGAAAGATCTTACGCAAGAAAGGAGACAAGACATCCTCTCGATTCAGGAGATGCACTTTCTTTCGCGAAGAGAGAAGGATATTTTCGTAGCGTTTCGTTCTGGCTAAAATGTCCAAGGTGAGGTCTATTAACTACTTCCATCTGAAAAGATTCCAGTCATTCATAAGAAGAAACTTCCAATTATTAACCACCGATTTTCTTATTCCAAAAGTTTAAAAGAGACTCTTTGGAATATATTGTGGTCTCTACAGATTTGCAATTTCGCAATGCAACATGCAACCTACGCCTATAATGTTACGCATTCATGCCATGAAATTGGTTTGTAGAAAGTGGCAGGGCGCGGGGCGTGTGGGGCGCTAGGAACCTCGCCGTCCACTGGGACCCCCCCCCCCCGCCCCCCGCCCTCGGACACGTGAACAGCTCAAAGACCTCTTCTGCTCTTTACCACGGCATCTTGTCTTTCCTTCTCGGTCGAGGCAAGTGTTTTTACTTTACCTTTGAAAACGGAAGTTCTATGTCGGCAATTACTTCCACATTTTTCTACACACTATGGAGGTAGTAAAAACAAGCTCCCAGAGTTAAGTTACAAATTTGTCCATGATCTCATTTGTTTTTTCATCATAATCCAATACATCCATTTTATTATTTTTCTTTCTATATTTTTGAAAATTAGAGGTTCATGTATAATATTGCGTGGCCGCAACAATTAATGCGAGTAAGTATGGGCTATTGAAGCTAGATTAAATTAATTAAACGAACAAATTAAATATTTTACAAAGTATAGAGTAGTAATTTTAAAATACATTGAACACTTGAAAAACTAAGAAGTTTTGTAGTCAAGCCGAAGAAGGTTTATAGTCAATTGGAAAGGTGATAAGTCCCGTAGGACTGGTTCGTGTTTTTTATTATGCGAGGTCGCAGTGAAGAAGCTTTAGATTATTGAGCTGTAACATTCGTTTGCAATATGGTTCGTTAAAGATTTTTTTTATTAAATGGTGCATCTTTTAAGATAGGAAATGCTTCAAATGTAAACATGTGTAACGTCCTCCATAAATCTACAATATATAAATTTTCTCAGAAAAGAATATAAATTATTACATTTTAAGTTCTTGTTCATCTTTTTTATAGTCAAGTGCCCATGGTTTGATACCGTTTATGAGGCCTGCTGACGAACAAAATGGAATTTAATTAATTTCTTTATTTATTACATTTTTAAAATGGCATTTAATAATGAATTGTAATTAGTTACTTTCAATTATCAAGAAATAACAAAATCGGAAAATATTCAATTTTTACGTCAACATTATTGACTTCACATTATCTTTCTATATTTTACTAGTAGTTTATGAAAACGTAAAATAATTGAACTAAGTCACTTTTCACATTTCGCACATATGGATTTCAGAAATTCGCATGAAGATACCAGATATGTCTCTGCGTGTGACACTATCAATCCATTTTGATGGATTCGAAGACGCTCACTGCTGAATAAACGAACACGACCTTTCTTTGCATCTCTGTCTCTCGAAGTCTCCTCGCTCTCTCGCGTCTCTTCGCTGCGAAGCCCCCCCCCCGGTGCGAGCGTCGCGTCTCGTGCGAGTAGTTTCCTTTGGCCTCCCGTCGGACCTCACAGCTGCCAAGGGTTTTGTTGCGTTGGATATCCCAGATAGCGAAGATTCCTTCTCGCTTCAAGGCACGGACACGACATTTTTCTCTCCTCGTCTACGGTTTGCCACCGATATGATTCTTTCATCAAAGAGAAGCGTTTGGTCTTGCACTCGCTTCTAAAAGCGACACATGTTTGAAAAATACGGATTGCCAGCACACCACCACGCCGAAGTTACGGAAGGAATAGTCACAAGATTTTTTCAAGTCTCTGAAGCTTGATCTCAAAAGGGTAAAATATAATGAGATTCCGTGAAAGAATTCTTCCCGGGGTCGCAGAATTATGCGCTAAATTCGCCCCTGCGGAAGTCTAATTCTTCCCGTCGACGCAAAGCCACCCAGCGTAACCAATTACAAAGCTACCATAAAAAAAACGACTCGAGTACGAATCCCACCAAGATACGCTTCAAAAATTACGCCGCTCCCCGTTTCGTTTCCGCCGCCGCCGCGGCGCCGCGCCACCTCTCGCCCCTTCCACGCCTGATGAAACGCCCGACGCCGACAAAGAAGTGTCGAAGGAGGGACAGGCCTTTTAGACGCGGGCGCGCCGGGCGACGGGGAGGGGGCGGGGGCGCATGCGAGGTGTACGCAGTGGGGCGCGCCAGGCAGTGCGGGCTGAACAAATAGGGCTGAGGGGATGTCGGAGGGCGGAGGAGGAGGGGGCACAGGGCGCAGAGGAAGGTTGCGAAGACGACGCCACGCGAATCAAGGAAGTGGAAGAGGGTTTCAAAACGAGAGACAGAGGGGAAGTTACAGTCGACGAAGATTAGGTGAATGGTATGAGGAGTGTGTAATCTAAGACAAGGCACGAAGTGATGAAAAATGTGGATTAACAGAAATAGGTGTGAAGATAAACGAGTACAACGGGAAAGGGAGTCGGCAAAAAACAATAACTTGGGCGATAAGATTATGAGCATAAAACAAGTTTACAGGAAAAAGTAGCGGAAGGAAGGAAAGAACACAATGTCTCCACTCAGCAAAAGATGCAGAATCGGAGTAAAAACGCGAAGAAAAGAGCGCTATTTCTGACAAGGAAAGACACCGAGAGACGCATAACTTACATGAGATTAGTAAGTGTATTTGCTTCGTCCTTTTTCCTAATTGTCTAGACAATAAACTTTCTATAGAATTCAATAGAATGTACAATTCATTAGGATGTGATGAAATGGTTTCGTTACAATGTCTTCCTGTCGGCTATTACAACTGATCTGTGTAAAGATAATGTTACAAGAAAAAGTTGTATGCAAACAATTTATGTCCGAATATTTCAAAAAGAAAGAATATTGTTAATTGAGAGAATTCCAACTACTTACCGAAATACCAACCACCTTACCATGTCTTTGTGTTTGTAAAGGTACAACAAACAAGAAGGGAATCGGGGATTAGTAAATTTCAGAACGAATAAAATATTATACTGTAAATCTTGTTCAATGGGGAAAGTGTATAATGTGGAAATCTGTCTAATGTGAACATAAATTGCAGTCCAGCCAAACAAATTCTACAATGTTATATTGTATAATGCGGAATCTTGTATATTACAAATAAAAATGTCGGTGCCTTGAGATGCCTTGCCTTGAGCAAGTTTCAGTGTATTTATTTCCATCCATCCACCAAGCACGCGCTGCCGACGTGTCGCAGGAAACTCCTTGGAGCGGGAGCGAGGCATAAGCGGGGTGTGGGGGGCGGGGCTGTCTTTGAGGGCGCGGAGCAGCGCTGACGAGCGGGACCTCCCGCGGAGAGGGGAGCGTGACAGAGACAGGGACAGGGACAGTCCCCCAGAAGACGAGGGACAGCTGGAGGAGCCCCCCCCCCCTCTCCTCAGGCACAACAGCCGCCGCTCGCGCACGCCGACTGCAGCCCGCGCTCGACTTGTCCTAAGCCGTTTACCTCTCTCCCAAAAAGGCATAGCCCATCTGCATCCCGTTTGCTCCGTATGAGGATTGGTTTCTCCGTGTACCGTGCTCTACTTAGGATTATAATAATCCATTAAAATTGATCCACCTGTGCCGGAGTTGAAAAGACATTTGCACGTCCTTTTAGAGCACTGCCAATGTAGAAAAGCACGCTTAGAAGTGCAAAGCACAAGATATTAGTTCACACTTGGAAGGTCAGTGATCCAACAAGGAAAGCAAAGCCCCTTGACGCGTAGAAATAAATATTGCTATCTTTTCTTAAACAATGGAATTTAGCAGTTGTAAAGTTGACAAATATTTTGTCGAAAGAGGTTTGTAAAGGCTAACTGAAAAAATATCTCAAAGTGCTACAAAAACAATGTGTCGCAAAATCTATTGATTCATGGAAACGTGTACAAAATATATAATATATTTTATGAAATTTATAATAAAATAAAATTCGGCCTTTCTCAAACAAGCCCGAAGGGGACTCGTTTTTCTATTGTAGCACAACTATTCGGAATACTTTTAATAGAAATTACCTATTTCTAGCTACACAAGACAAATTTGTAATGTAGGTACAGGATAGAGACACCTGCGAATAAATTGCTGAATTATGATTCTTCAGGGAATTGAATTGTCTGGTATTTGTCTTAATGTTCAAATGTACAGTCATTAACACCATACTCGCATACGTATTAATTATTTTGCACTTAATTCTACAGGAGTAGTTGCTCTTGTCTAAACGGCTTTGAAGACTAATGCTCCATTTCACAGTGCGCGCCTTGAAATCGCAATGCCTTTCTACGCAATTCTAGGGTTTCCAATTCACGTTTACAACTTTGTTCCCTGTTGAAAATATGTTTGATCACTTTCATTGATGAATGAATGTTCTTGCTTATATTTTAAGATCCCCGATTGTTTAGGAGGCTAGCTCTTCCGACACTAATATTTTATCTATACATTACATTAGTTCCGCATGTCGTCAGTAGGAACTAATACCTTATGCTTTAGAGAACCACATTCGATGAATAATAGCTCCCTGCAGTTTCTATCCTTAATATCATGATAGATGCGAACACCATTTTGCTGATAATATGTTCGTTCATTAAAATAGTGAGTTTATTGATAATTTCTAAGTTCCAACTGATGCTTCTGCGAGTTTAACTTCGGGCAGCTCTAGCAAACGACAGTCTGTTTAGATAACCCGATAAATGATTGAACACGAATTGGCATGTAGGTATATATATTTTAATGTGCACAACTGGAACCCATCTACGTAGTTCATTCTAGTAGTTGAGCTTTGAACCCAAAATACGCTATCCATGGTCTAACAGATAGAAAACAGAACAATTAAATGTTATGAGTGCAGCTGTTTGCCAAAGAGCGTGCATGATCGATCCCCAGTTCATCCACGCGCCGGGAATGAAATTTAACTTCTCTCTCCGGCAGCAACCGGGCGAGGAATGAACACCGCGAAACAAAATGCAATCTTCAGCGCAATGCGAATTTTAAACAGGTGAACTGACGCGATAAATACGTTGAAGTAACGTTTGAACACCATTCTAGCTCGGGTCTAACCGGAAGTTAATTTCCGGCAAGGGGAAAATTAATTTTGAATTAACAATGTCGAAAGGTTATTAGCATTATCTGATAGACTTTGGCTAATAGTTATCATATTTCAGGGAAAACGTCTAAATGTACAAATTATGAATGTGAATGCTTTTCTCGAAGCACATTCTCAACACAAGACATCTTTTAGACTACACAACACATAATTTTGCCTTCAAATAGACAGAAACTAGTGTGTTACAGCAGCAGATGATTTCTCGTATTGTTTGAAGAGGATACGTAATGTTGCTAGTTAATCACGCAGAAGTGTCCCCAGATGACACAAGTATTTCTCGGAAGGAATTCGGCCAATAGCCTTCACCACCGGGCGCGTTCTCCACTTTTCCAAACTTCAATTGCATTTCCACATCGGACCTACGCAATATTATTAAACGAACTTTACACGATTCGAACGAAAAGTAAAGAAAAACTTGGGACCAATTTTGAAAAAATCCTGTTTATGTATTTTTTGGAACATTGGAATGATTTTACTCACAATTAAGCAAACACTACTCGTACTTCACAAAAATATATTTCAGTAAGAAAAAATCTACGTATTCAATAATGGAGTTGAAGGAATGTGTCGACACTTTTTTTACTAACACTCAGAATTTTGGAGAACGTGAACTTGCAGTTATCACAACATTTTCTTAAAAAGGCTCAGCACCTGCGCCGCATCATTAAGCTTCGCCCGCGCGCCGCAGCTGCAGTGGGGCGCCCCTCCGCTGCCTCGGACGCGCGAGTTTGCACGCAATTGCTATAATTCGCCGGGATTAGGCCGTTATCAACGCGTGTCAGCGTTCTATCCTCCTGCCGGCCGGCCGGCCGGCCGCCGCTGCCTCGTCAATGACGTCAGAGCATAAAACGTAATAATATAGGAGCGGAGCGCGCTTTATCCCCTCGCAGATAAAACAGTAATGCTCGGGTAGCGAACTTAGAGCACTCTTTGGGAGCATGTGGGGCGAAAGAGCCAAATATGCGCATTCAGGGTTTTTATACGCCCCGGGGGCGCGGGATTAACAAAGTGAACGTACAGCCGGGAGCAAGTAAAATTTAATTTCTGAACCAAACCCAACTTCAGATGTGTTTGGAGCGCAACGCCAACATAAATATCGGTATCATGAAGAATATTCCCGTAAATACGCATACGTATAAAAAACGGCGGGCGCTGCGTCGTTGTAAAGAAACTCTCTGATATCCGGAACACGGAATTACAAACATATTCCTGAATAACAGTTTTACAGGGCAAACAACATAAAAAAAATCACATGATTTTGTATTGAGATTACGAAAGATTCCTAGAAAATGAACAGCTGGTTTTAAGTTTTATCTAGAGTACATCGAAAAATTAAAAAAATAAATAAAAAAACTTCTGAATTGTACAGAAAATTGTGAACTTAATAATCATTTGAATCAACGTAAAGAACATAATTCATTTGAAGCCAATGGTCAGTCTGTAAAGCGCGACGAAAGGAGTGAAATTGTAGAATTCCAATATGTCAGCAGGTTTAGTAATGATCTTTTCGACATTTTAAGTACTTTAAAAGAGTTTAATTGAAAAAGAAAACCCGTGTAAGATAATTAGTATTTAAAAGAACTTTGTTTCGAATAGAATTACCTAAACCACTAGACTCATTAAGCAGCTTGTGATCAGCTATTGCTCTTGTAACTTTTTATTTAAAAATGTTTTACGTTCGTTGCATTTCATAAAGAGCTAATTTACACGGAGCAATCTTGGATGACCTTTCAGAAAGCTTTCCTTGATTTTTGTTGGAACTGTTCATTCTTAACCATCGATAATTCTCAAAATAAGGCAAGTTCAATAGTAGATTCCTTAATTTAATAGATTTTCAATTACCATGAGAAGCTATCTTCACTCGCCAATCACATTCGGCATTTAATTCTACTCCTTTAATCCACAAACACTTATTGAAAAGCCGACGACCGAATAGTCACGGGTCACGAAAATGTACGAATAAGCACGTCATGTGGAACACATACTGTTTCGCACATGTTTACTCTATAAAAGCATTTTCGAAAGTAAATAACAACAAAAATTTAGCGGATTATTTCAAAAAAATGTTCCTCATCTTTCACATCTATTAACACGACGTTTCCTATTCGATGTGATTATCAGAATTATAACAAAAATACACTTTCACCTTTTAAGTATACAGTAACTTTAGTTAGCATAAGTAATTGTAAACTTGTGAGTAAAATTGGAAGCAAAAAGATTTGTGAACGCATACGATACCGAGGGACATCGAAGCGAGCGCAATTGCAGGAGATGAATTTACTCGGCTCGATCGCGAACCCGATTGTCCACGCCCCCACTAACATTAAGAGACGGCGGCGAGTGAGCAGCTTTAACGTAAATGCAGTTCATGAGAAAATGAAATGAATGCGCACGATTCTACTCAATGGATATCGATTGATACCTGCGTGTGCAATATCGGTGACCAAGATCTTCGACACGTCTTGCTATGCTTCTTATTGCTCGAAATTCTATAAAAAAGAGTAAAACACCTTCTCTAATATTTTGTGATTATCACGGAAAGCGAAAAGCTAACGGTCAAGGAAGATTGAATAATTCTTTCTAATGATATTTTCAAGGAAGTGTGAATTGTACGAAGAACATATCTTTATAAAACTGAAAAAAATTATTGAAAATTTGTTTTCAACATCAATTGCATTGTTTTTATTTTTGTTTGATATTCTGTAAGTACATAGTAATATTTATACATTTTTAACAAATAAACACGTTTCTTTAACAATTTTCCTTCTTAATGGAAAGGATAGCGAAATAGATAGGGAAAGGGTGGGGATTAACATGCGAGAGTTCTTGCACGGGTACGCTCTAAATGCTACAAAACGCGGATGGCTCTATCATACAACTAAAAATACGAATCAGAAAAGTAGCAGTAATTCTGTTTTCGACAGAAAGAATCGGTGGACAACACAGACAATTGTGACGTCATGGATACTCACAGCGACCACAAGACACAGAGCTTTTGATAACCAAATATATTTATTAACAAGAAAACAAAACAAATATATACACTTAATAATCTACTATAAACCCTAGCTCTGATAGACTACTATCCCTGATCGCGGGAGCGATCCAAACCGATTGAAGATGGTTTTGATGTGGCATTCGCCACTCCTACTTTTGAAGCGCCACAAAGCCTAGCTTCCGTGACGGATGTCACGCTGGGACACAAAGTCCGTTCTGGCGCACCAACGGCTGGTTTGCCTCGATCGCAGGAGCGATCTTATTCGATTGAGAATCGGCGTGAATCGTGCACTCAACCACTCTTCACCTCGGAGCACGCACACAGCATCGCTCCCCCGTGACCGCAGTCACCCAAGGACATAAAGTCCGCAGGCTTCGTCAACTAATGACTCCAGCCTCGCGAGCCTGGCTCGCATATGCACCGTCTTGGCGCCAAGTTTTGTGCACACGCACGAGGTTCTTCCACCGTCTCCAGAACCTGCTACTGGCTCCGTACACTCTGTTATATAGCGAGGCCCACGTGACTTCTACGTCACGCCACCCCTCCGCTTGTTTATAACAGTGAAAAGTTTCTATAAGCCGAAGACACCAAAGCCTTGTGTTCCCGTCTCCGCGTTCTCCCTTTACGGAAAAAACCCTTCTTCCTGTGGCGAAGACTAATCCGCTCCCAAGCGTCCCCAAATAGATGCCATGAGGCACGCTGGCTAATACGTTACACAATCTTTCAAAAATGATTGGTAGCATTATCCCACGAAAAAAATTATTTAACTCGGGATGCTCAAACGAAAGAATACGTTTTTCATTAAAAGGTTAATGAGCAATTCACTATCGTATTCTGGTTGGAAATTCAGTTGAAGAATATGCAACTTCACATAACCTATTCAAAAGATTAGATATTGGGGAGAGCGTACAATGTATCAGGCCTAAGCAGAATGCTTGTTGACAATTCAAACAATTTGTGTCACGTCAGTATTTCATATAATCTGTACCAAAACAGAGGCGGCACATGCTTAAGTTGCACAACCCCCCAGTAACGACATAACACTTATAATATGATACGAATATACTTTTTCCGTTTAATGACATTCAACATTCAAGAAGTTTGAAATCAAAGGGCGCCAAAGAGAGCTGCCGCTGGCGTCTGCCACTCTCCGCGGCAATACACCACGTCACGCTCTTAAACTCCTTTACTGTTTACTCGTTGGCCCTTTGTTTCAACACAGGATCACGGCTGTATTCGCACCGCCACTTCTCTATATACTCTCTTCACCGCAACCAGCCACCGCCTTACAGAGCAGAAAGGTGGGGGTTCTGGCCGTAAGTTGCAGCGTGGCGTCTGAGAGAAATACCAATTTTCTGTTTCCGTCTGAAAGTAGCTGCATCTTCATTTTATGAATTTCCAGTGTTATTGAAAGTATACAAGTTCAGAAATTTCTTCACGGTATAAAATGCATTATTTATAATGATAGTTTTCTTTTTTTCAATTGAAGTTAGGTTTGTTGATTCAAAATGTTAAGTTGCGAGTAATGTTGGTAAAAAAAAATTCGTGATCATAACTAGTGGCAATAATAACAACTAAGATTATGAAATGTACTAGTATAAAACGCGAGAAAACAATAGTGCTTGTTGTAAAGTGCGGCAATGCAATCACCGTATTTTGAGAAACCAAGTTTGTTTTCGTTTAGTCTGAATTCTATTAACGGCAATTGTGTCAATGCAGAACTAAGACCAAAACTCGAACTTAAAATCAAAGCCAGTATTACACGACCTCACCTGACGCAGACCCGATTAAAATTACGCAAGTTATGCGTGATTACAGATTTTTTTGAACATAGTTTTAATTGTTCGATGGAGCTGCTATATTGCTCCCGCAAGTCACCACTGCTTGCAGCACGGTCGGTGGCGCATCCTTCCGCCGCGCGCAGGCAACAGCGCTCGTATTCGCGAGGGCGCGGGCAGG
>BOPP01000097.1:3954023-3970322 GCA_017312745.1 Gryllus bimaculatus | reverse complement strand
GGGCGGGGCGGGGGCGGCGACGCCCTCCCGAGGGAGGGCGAGGAGCCGACACGGCGCCACGCGCGCGAGAGACGGGCTCTGCCTTCGTCACGGCTTCAAAGGGCGAACTGCGCGGGGCAGGGAGAAGAACACAAGTCTTTTGGCACGCACGAGGTGGGTATTGGTCGTTCTCCGTCAAACCTATGGATCTCTACGGACCTTGCTCTTCGGCGCTGGGCAAGGACTAGGGAGTGGGGCGTCAAGACAACTTGCGCAAGCAATCCGCCGCCTGTGTATCACTCCGCCAGCGCGCTCATGCTCAGGTGCAGGTTTTTACGCAGAAGGATGCAACTCTTGAACAAAAAATACGTCTACTCTGGATTTAAGAACAAAATGGAAGTTTAAATATCTTAATGGACTGGAGAACACATTATCTCTTCAAAATCACCACCCAAACAGTGATATTAGAGACCAACTTGCTTCTTTTTACCTCAATTCCAGTTTGTTAATGATCATTTTCCACTATTCACCACTTCAAACAAGAACATTTTTTTTCGGAACTACTCGATAATGGAGTGTAGAAAACTCTTCTCGAACCGTAGTAAACGTAAGGTGATCCCAGAGGACATAGATTCATTTAACACGGCATGTTTCAACTTTAGTGTACGGTATTTACGGTATTTATATCGCTATCCACCACCTTGTCGGTAATAGAGCTCTGCATTGGGACGAAAGCACGCGCTCGAGTCTCGCGGGGCCCCGCGCCGACGCTCCGAGCCAGCTGCGCGGCTCGGCGTCCCTGGTTCAAGAAGACCGTGAATTGCAGGCGGCGCGTTGCCGCAGAGAGGGAACCTGGCCGCGCTTCGCCGCGCCGCGCCAGGGGGGGGGGAGTGGGGGAGGATCCATTTTGCGAGTGAACGATCCTCCCCCCGCGGCGTCGAACGGAGCCGGCCGCTCCGGCGGCGGCGGCGGCGGCGGCGGCGGCATCCGTTACCAGCGCTCGGGGGAAGTTCGCCTCTCGCAGGCTACTCGCAGCTCCTGCTGTTTCCCTCAGCTTAAGCGTATTTCCCAACTTTTCAGCCAACGTTTTACGAGAGTTTGTTTCCATTGAATACATTATACAAAGTACACATTTAAAAACAATGTGTCCCTCTTCAGATGATTATGAAACATGAATATTCCTCTCATTAAGAGGAAAACTTCTCGCGTTTCTGATTATGGATAAAATTTGTGAACACGATAGAGAAACCTACGAGCACCAGAGCCAAGACTGTGAATTTCGCATTGCGTCGACGTACGAGCGAAGTTTTGCACAAGTGAAAAGAAATATATAATTCACTTAACTTCTATTTCTCAGTTTTCTGTTAGCGTGTACCTCACTTTTAGCGTTTACCTCACTACAGCGGTACAGGCAACTGCACTATTGCATTTGAGCTCCGATCCAAAAGAGCTCTTGCTGCAGGGAGGGGGTGTCGGGGTCATTAACATGGCGAGGAGGCGTGGCGGGCGGTGGACAGAACCTACCTCTCAAACAAACTTGAGCCGCCCACACAAACATGCCCAAGGACAAATTGCAAAGATAAATACGTGTCATAATTCACAATTTGAGCAAAAACCTCATCCATCACTGCCAAGACGAACACTATGGGAGCGCGCAGCGTATCAGCGGAATGTAAATGAAGGGCCTCCGAGGGCGAGGAGTCCGCGGGGGAAGATTACGCGGCCGGGGGGCGCATCGCCAGTGGATCTCGAAAGGGTTCGTGGGCGGCAGGCGGCGCTTCCTCGCGCGGCCACGCTCACGGCAGACCTCACAGGCAACTCGGCTGGTGTTCGCTAATTGGGTGCTCAATACAATTGATTAAATTCAATTATGTAAAATGCATTTTATTACGTACATATTAGTTACTATGAAAAACTAAAAACTGTAGCAAACTTAAAATTGGAAGTAGAGCATCTATTTAGGATGTGAATTGAGAATGATAATTTGAATGAGACCCACTTTTTATGGATTTTCAGTAGGGCCATTTTCTTTCCTTCTTCCTTCATCTTCACACGGTATCAAATATTACACATATTTTACAATTATGATCACATCCGCGATTACATTAAACACGCACAAATATAAATTATATATCATAATCAAATGACTCAAAATTTTATGGTCATTTGATTTTGACATCAAATTTTATGACTCAAAAATATAATAGAATTAAAAATTCTGAATACTTCTTTATGACACAAAATTACAGTCGATGAAGATATTTATAGAGGATCTGTTTGAAACAAATTCTGGATTACATAAACTTGTCTTGGAAATAGTAAATGTTGCATTTGGTTAAGTGTTACTATACGTATACTTACATAGAACAAATAATTTCGATATACATTAAATATTAAAAGCTCAGCGCTTCTGCATAAACAGATTGGCATTAAGAAGACACGTTTAGCAATCACTACCCCCAATTTGCCACACACAAAATGCGTGCGAAGTAGGCTTCAGATTGTGTGAAAAATAATGCGAATAACATCAACATTCAAATAGCATCTTGCGTCAGACGGTCTATCACCAATAAATTGCAAAATTCTCCGCTTCACCAGCAACAAATGATTTGAAAATATAGATTCCATTCTAACATCGCATGATTGTATTATACAATTTTCTTCTCCGAGGCGTGTTTAAAAAAGGTCCGAAGAGCACAGAACCATAATTAGAGAAGAGGAAAACGCATCCCACGCGCTCGCCCTCAACTTCCCCTGCGGGCGACAGCGCAGCAGCAAAAAACTCTGGCGGGCCTCCCACGCGCCCGCCCCCCGTTCCCCACCCCGCCCCCGCCGCGCCGCGACGCTTTCCAACCTCTGTCATCCGCCGCGAGGCAGCAGCACCGGCGGGATGTTTAACTTGGGCTCATGGCAGTCTCACACAAGGAAGGGCACGAGATCGCAAACATACAGCGGCGTATACACAAACGACCTGATATTAGAGCCACCTCCTCAGGCCGCCGCGGCGCTTCAGACGGCGGCCGCTCGGAGCGCGTCGGGCGCCACACAGGGTGCGGTGGAAAGAGGCTGAGGAATGGTCTTCTCTTCAACGAGCACGCGCGATCACACTAGGGAATGCGGAATGAACTTAAGTACTTCTGTTACTGCAGCTACAACAGAACACGCTTAATACGTTGTTTACAACTTTAATTTCCGAAATTCAGAGAGTTCAACAAAAATTAGTTTTGCCTCATTTTTTACGCATTGTGTTGATTTACTTAGAATAAAATAATGATACATTTGGAGAAAATAAAATTGGAGACTTTTTGGAAATTTAAATAAAAATTGCATTAACTTCAAGCAAAAATTACTCACTCATTCAAGAGAATGTTCATGACCATTTATAAAGATTTTTTTTTTACTTTCTCGCATATTAATTGCTCATTACAGATAAATTATTGTAATGATCAGGCAAAAAAAGCGTTTTTGTGACAGAAAAACACTTATTGTTTGCCCCTCATAGCGAAAAAGTGGATGCATTTTCATCCTAAGTGTAGCAAAACAACTACAACACGTTGTTACAGGGAAAGATGGCTCAGGGCATCCACTGATGTCACTGCAGTCCCTCTGATACAGAGACCCTAGGTTCGAGTCCCGTCGGTGGTAGTAGTTTTGACGGTTGCAGGCTAGTCACCTAGTTCGAATTCAGCCGCTGTCTCGAGGAAAATTTTAGTGGCCAGCTGCTCTGAGCGTTAGCTTACCAAACGGGCCACGGACCGCACGCTATCTTTCCTACCTCTTCCGTGTCCTATCCTCAGCCCTTACACACACATATACTAACATGTACTACACTACCACAGATCGGTCTGGAGTTTGGAGCTTGTCTCGGCATACAGCGGGGGACCACCATCTCGCAAGCAAAAAACTGCGCTAACGGGAAAAAATGACTTTGGTAGTCGAGGCCGGCTTGTTAGTTGCGCCCGAAATCACAAACAATCAATCAACATGTTGTGTAGTCACAATCCACATTTTGTGGATCGTTGATACCGAAAAAATTGTTTACTGCAAAACGTCTGTAAATCTCCACCCACACGTCTGTCTGTCTGTCTGTCCGTCCGTCCGTCCATCCGTCCGTGAACAAGACTAGCGGCAAAACCGTAGGAAGAGTTTTCATTAAAACTGATATTCCTCGATGAATCTGTTGCGACCTAATCAATTTGAAATTGACATTTTGATTTTTGTGGGTTCATTACATGAAGCCCTAACAACATTTTCAAACTTCTGTAGGAAAAGACCTCTTCTGTAAGAAAAGACTGTTAAAGATATGACGCAGGTAGCTTTTTCGTTGATATATCTAATTTTGGAATACTGCGTAAGTTCAAAATGTTGTGCCTGCAACTACAACATTAAAGATAGAGACGTTTTTCATTATTGAAATCTGTTTATTAGAAACAGATCTTTAAATTTGATCATGTACACGTATTCGAAAATATAATAGTTTCCGCATACTATTGCATGAAATAAAGACAATTTTTAAACAATTACTTCCTAAAAATCGGTTCAATTTTCTTTATTTTTTTCCTCCTAATATGGTAGAATGGTAAGGAAAGTGGCGCTGGTCCCATTTTCGAAATATTCTTTGTTTTTTCAAAAAAGAAAATTTTTAAATTATTCAATGAGAATAAGACTGCATTTCTTCATATTTTTTAAGGTTGGTTTGAAGGTCCTTTAATTTTTTTAGGAAATTATTTACTAATTTATTAATTTTCTAAAATTGTATGAATTTAGTAAAAACGTATTATGTGAAAATGTCTGCCAAAAAATTAAGTAGCTTCAAACCAATTTTCAGAAAATTACTAAAAATATATTAATATTTCAATTTGACAATATTGACGCGCAATGCTTACGGTTTATATAGCGCCTGATGCTTAAGGTCATGCGCTATATCTGAAAATGAGTAATTTTGCAAATCAAAATGTTTGCACATCTTCACGATTGCAAATTAAGATTTCCTGCAGCCTTTTTGACGAAAACAGTAACGAGATGTCATGACGCTATTTCACAATGGCAATGCGCCAAAACGGTAATTTGAAATATTCAAATTAACTTTTCTTTGTTGGATCATTCTTTTGGGTTTACGTAAGGCAGTTTTAGATTGTCGAATTTGTGTTTTTTTATGAACTTAAACAAAGTTAGTTTTCACATCTAATACGCTACGATTAATGACTTTCACATGTTATCGCTGAGATATGTTAATATGGAGAGTAACTGTAGTAAAATATTAGGCCTGGATAGTACTATCCCTTGTAGCATCATTCCCATATAAATCATTTTTACTCTTTTCTGCACTGAGCTTCAGATATCATGTTGGAATGTATCCCATCTCTTTAACATATTCGTCATTTCTCTCTCTCCTTTTGCCAAAACAGCCATATCCGTGTACGTAAGACACCACACTTCCTCGCTATCTATTACCACTCCTCCCTGTTGCCCTCTCTCTGAACAGCCTCCCAGTGCCGCCATGTGAACATTAAGTAATGTCGCGTTGAACGGGCATCCTTTTCCCTCATTTACATGTCCGGGACATTTCCCCGACGTTCTCGCTCATCTTTCTTGCATCGTGTCTCTTTGAACACCTCCCTCACGCTGTCGACGCGTCTTCATCTCCTCCGAGGTCTCCCACAGTTTCATCCTATCCACCCTCTCAAATGCAATTTTAGGCCTACGAAGACGACGTACATCTGCCCCCTTTCCTTTTTAACTAAATAGACCGAAAGTGTCCTTAACACAATGAATCTACATATTTAAACGGCAATCAACAGCATTAATTGCAATTGCAGTTGAGAGAACTGTTGCAATTTGAGAGAACTGCTGCAAACAGGTTTTTGCTTTAAATCAGTATTCGTGTACTCTTTTATTTTCGAAACATCTCAAAATCTACTCTTCCTACAGACAAAAATTGTAAATTATATCTTTCAAGATCTTCTCAATTTACACAATGGTTTAGTTTCGATCGTGAATATGTACATGGAAGATACGGTATTTTTATTAACTATCACGCCTGTTTAAGAATTATAATTTTTTTTGGTCTGTTAGTATTTTAATAAAAATTAAGTTTGCAGAATATGCCAGAGCAGCAAAACATTTTCTCAAATGAGGATTTACTGGGGGTAATATAGGGGAAATTTTAGGGAAGATTTCTTTTGAGTGTTTTAAAAATGAGCCGATAATTTTTTTACACTTAAAATGTGTGAAAACTTGTTTGTATACTCGTAAGATATCATTTGAAGTATGCATTACATTTTGATATTCCTATATGAAATGCATGGTATGGGCTAAAATGATAATTGTATTTTTGTATTGGATTGGATTTTTTCGTCGTAATTAACTGCACCAGGGTCGGTTCAAATGCAGTTCAAAGATTTGTAATTTAAATAAAATGTACACTTCTATCATGAATAACAAAAATCTATCCTCAGAAATACGTAAGTCGCGACAACACAAAAAATTCTAGAGCAGGAACACACTCCCTACTTGAAAGTAAATGAAAGAGCAGCAGGCAGGAAACAACACAATTGCGGATTTTCCTACTGTCACAAAATGTATATGGTGTTGAATCACTTGCCCCAGCACGTCACATCATATCCACAGTATTTCTGTTCCAGTGAATTATCTTTATAAGTATCATGTCGGTTTGCTCCACCAACAGTCAATTTAAAATATTACACAAATCACACGAAAATTCTCCCACAGAGAACCAGTTAGATCTGCATTCCACAACACACCAAAAAAGCTTAAATTACACACGCACACGCAAGCTCAGAATGAATTCGAAGCGTTTCAGCCATGCGCCACATTCCATACATCTGATACTATTCTTAAAAAATCCACAATTTTCGCGCACTAATTGGTTACAAATAGCGTCACATAAGATCATTGGGCTCACAAACTTCTGGAAGCACAGTAACGAAATCGACTTTCCACTCGGCATTCCGTTTACTACCCACACACGAGAGAGAGACATTCATTCACAGTGTTTTTGCGTCAAGGCTGAAAGTTGTTGTTGATCCAGACGAGTAGCTCGATGTTGGCAAGGAATCAGTTGTAGTGCAAACATGCAAATACTTGAACATTGTATTAAAATTAAGTTACAAGATAATTATGTTTGAGGTGGCCTATAGTGGAATTTCTATTTTGTATGACCGCCATGCCAACGTATTTGTTAGTGGAGTCGACTCACACGATCCCAGCTGTCAGAGGATAGAAGGTGTACTCACCGTTGTGCACCAGCAGCGTGGAGTCGCGCGCCAGAGCCAGCTCCGAGTCCGTCAGCGTGGCATCGCTGGCGTTCTCCGACGTGGGCGTGTCGCTGAGCCCAGCGGGGTGCGGCTGGTACTGGTGGTGGAAGGGCGTCTGGTACGTGTGGTGCTGGTAGGCGTTGGCGGCAGCGTTGGGGGCGGCGTTGGCGGCGGCGAGCGGGTGCGGGGGCGGCGCCGGCTGCGCGGGCGGCGGCCGCCGCAGCGAGCGGTAGTGCGCCGGAGACGGCGACTCGTGCGGCTCACTCTCGCCCTCCGAGCCGCTCAGGCTGTAGGCAGGGTACAGGCGCCCCTTCCCTGCGAACGAGCACCCGCACAGCCGCGTCTTAGACATGGCTGCGGCCGACTGACCGGCTGGCAGCCGGGGCCCGGGCCGGGGCCCCTCGGGCCCGCGGGCCCCCCTCCCATCCGACCCTGGACCTATCACCTGGGCTCCAGTTACACGCCACGCCGCGCCGCGCCGGCAGGGAACAGTGTCGGGACACGGCTGCGCACAAAACGCCCGGCTCGCCCATTGTCTGCTCCTCGAGAGGAGTTTGAAAGGGACCGGCGAGACTCGTAAGAATAGTGTAAGTTCGACGTGTAACTCGAGAAGAAACTGACACAGTTTCAAAAAACCCAAGTTCACATTTTGAAGCGTGGCTGAATGTTTTCCAGCGTTGCAGAGGAAGAAAGGGAATCATAATTAAAATACAGTTTGGAGCCGAGGCGCGCGGTGGCCACCTGACTGAAGAAACAAAAAACAAAATCCTTCTGGGTCGGCCTTAGGTAGTAAAATATGGACACAAAAAGCGGGTAAAATACCTGACTGCGTAAATTGACAGTCTTTTTGTGGCCTCTTCTCATATACTTTTTACAGAGACACTTACATACTATATCACTGGAAGTATCCTGCGCAAATGCAACAGAATGCACAGGCCGTGCTCGCTAGTCACAATTTATGGAGTATCCCATCCACGGAGCTCATAAAGAAGATATCATTTAACAGGGGAACATTTTATATTTTGGCTCCCTCAATTCCCTAGATATGTACGTAGTCATAATTTTCTAATTATATGTAACATCATGTTGGTATATGTATGAAATACATATTTCATGTCTGTAGTTCCCCGCAATGCATTTCACTATTATTCTGCTCACGACCCAACTTTTTCATACTTGAAACTCCTAACGTAATTTTTCTCAAAGCCTAAGTTGCTTCATCAGACTCATTGTTAAGTGAATTCGTTTCTGATCACATTTGACATATGCTTAAGGCATCTTGTAAACAAGTTATCAACTGTTATCCTTTTACTATACAAAATTATTGTTGTAATAATAATAGTGCTTTCATTAATTACATGCGTCCCTAGTATGGCTCAATTTCGATTTCGGTTCGATTTCAAGTTGGTGAAAATAGAACTGAAGCTTACTAAACAATCTTCTCAGTTTCAGCTGTAAGCTGCTTTCTATAGCTGTACGCAAGAAGTTGAGGCAGGCCAAGAACGCTAAATGTCGATGCGAGTAAATCGTGTTCGCCACATGTCGCCGTTACTTTCGACGTGGATAACACATAAAAACAGTGCCCAGGCCTGGGAACAATGCCTGCGCGCAAAAGTCTACTTAATATGATTCTAAAACGCCAAATACATACATACACATATACAATTATAAAATGCAATGTTGAATGCTAACTTATATACATTCAATGGTAAACATAATTCACGAATTATTTGAAACATTTTCTACAACGAGTGGTTATTAGAGTATATTCATTGCATCATCTCTGTTTACTTTGATCACAGTTGCTGTTTAGTATGCAACCTTTGTTCGGAACATATACGTGACATACACAGGATATTGAAAAAGTGAAGGAATTTCCATTAATGTATTATGATCCAATTAGTATTAATACGATTTGTGTTCGGCTCAAATTTCATATCTCGGACAAGTGAAAATAAGAAGAAGAAAAAAAAGCAATGCAATAAAAATTCAACAATCGAGAAACAAAGAAAGACAATAGTGACAAAAAAAAACAACTATTATCTCAAGGACCAGGAGCACAACACCGTCACGCCACGAAACAGTGCCGTGTGAGTGAGAGAGTAGGTGAACGTCCTTTCCGTAAGAAGCAGATCCGCGTGCCACCCAGGCCCGCTGTCGCGACAGAACCTGATTGCGCGGGGCCGTGTGTCTTTTGGCGGCCGTGGGCCGGCCATTCAGCGCCCGGGGGCTGCTACAAAGACGCGCAGGCGGCTCGCGCGGGCACAATGCGCGACTAATTCGAGGCGGCTGGAGCCGTCTTCCCCCGCGCGCATGCGCAGTGCCACGAAATCGCCTTCGCAGCGCACATACTCTCCGACACATGCCAGAAACACAAGTATCGAGAAAAACCTATTTCTCATTCAACAGGGTAATAATGTTATAGAGCAACTAGTATTCAGTATTCCAAAACCCAATTACACTTCATTAATACGACAGACGATGAGGTGAAGTTTGCGTTCCGGTGAAGTTCGGGCTTTTGCTATAATTTATAGGTAGTGCAAGGATTAAAAAAAAGGGGGGGGGCAAGAATGGGGTGCGCGGAAGTGTGAATGGATGTGCGTTTATTTCGTTATACACATATTGGTGTCGTGAGGGTAGTTTCGTAGTTTTAGTTACTTAAATACTTTTAAGACCACACTCTCTTCCCTCAACGTTATCAACGTTTTACAGTGAATCTTTATTACAATTTAAATGTCATAATATCGTTCAAAAAGTATATATTTTATTTCAACCATTCATAGCCTGTATTCTTTTGAAATCAACGAGCAAGAACAAACTGCACGCGGGGGCGCAGGCCGGGGCTGCGTGCGCGGCCGGCGGAGGGTTTGGACCGTGCGGGGCGCGCACCCGCCCAACGCGCGGGGCGGGGCGGAGCAGGTAGAGCGCGCTGGGCGGCGCTGGGCTCATCCGCTGCGCCCGGGGCCCCGCGCGGGCCCACAAAGGCCTGGCGAGGGGAGCGATTGGGCCTCGTCCTATCACAACACGCGCGCACCCCGCAGTGACACATTCCTCTCTCGAGTGCCGGGTGCCGCCGTTTGACACGGAGCAAACTCCTTACAAATAGGCGACATAAAGCGACGGCAGCTAGCCGTCGTGTTGTGCTAACACTACGAGCAAACTGTAGTAAGGTGTATTATTTACTCTCATTTTGTAATGATGCTGGATATGTGTGCGTTCGAGTACGACAACGTTTGTTTGAGAGGAAACTTTAAATGTATTTGTACTTCTTGTAAGAAAAGCAAGACAAACTGCTTTCAGAATAAATGTTGAGATAGAAAGAACTCAATTGGCATAAATGAATCAAATGTTAGTCGTTTTTGATAAGATAACTCATGACGTTTGGGCCCCATTTTTAAACTTTAGATTTACAATAGTCTTATTTATGTTTGCTCAGATGCATCGGCGCTGCTATTTCTTCTCTCATGTGTTTAGTTCGTCACGAGGACCCCAATCTGTCTATAGCTACTTTCCTGTCTGCCTGCATCCTCCCCTGATCTCACCGCCCTTTCCGCTCTACATGCCTCCCAATCTCAATTGTTGCATCCTAAGGCAACCTTCCTTCTTTGCTCGTATGCGCACTTTTCTTGCTACTTTCCCAATTCAGCCTTATTATCGTCCAGTCGGTTGATTATTCCTGCTGGCTTTTTGCGGCCGCTGCCTCCCTTGGTTCTTGTGCACCGCGGCCTCTGGCGACCCCGCCCTGCCGCCCCCGCCGCAAGCCCCCCCGCCCTGCGCCCCGCCCAGCCGCGCGCCCGGTCCCCGCCCAGCCCCGGCCGCAGCCGGCGCTCGCGATCATATAAATGTGATGGCCCCGTGCAAACTTGGCGCGCGGCAAAAGTTTCGCGAGTTCAGTCTAAGCTTTGTAATATATCTGTAAGAGCGCCGCGGGGGCGGAGGGGCGGGGCGAAGGGCGGTGGGGCAGGGGAAGGGGCATGTGGAGGGGTAATTGGGCTCAGCGGGGACCAGCGGACACTAAGCGCAAGTTGCGAAAATGTCGGAACTGCAGACCACAGGATGGGATGAAGACCAGTTAAATACGAGGTCAAGGAAAACAAAGTAAAGTAGCATTCGTTCTTGTTACCGTTATCCTTACGCACATATAAGAAACGTCAACACCAACACTACTGCACGTGGTACTACTCGTATTCATAAATTATTCTATCACTAGTCTACCACTTGCTATATACATGAGCGCGGGGTCTTCTTCGGAGGAAAAATCAGTCTTCAGTACCACAGGCCTGTAATGTAATTGAAACATTTACAATGACACGAATTATTACGTTATGCCAAAACTCAACCTGTGTCATTGTTACTTCGGTTACAACTGAATGATATTTTTTATATGTATTTATTTGACATTCATAACCAGGCACCCGGCAGATAAAACTTAAGATTTCGCTTTTTGTGTTGTATGTAGGCCATCAAATTGCTAGTATATTGTATTTTTCCCTTTTTTTATTTTACAGAATTAAAATTAATGTCAAGAAAAATTTCACGATCAACAAACATTTGACGTATACACTCAAATAATAATCAAAATCCAAGATGAATTTAGTTAATTTCTACGGAGAACGTTCAAATTTAAACAAAAAATACACATTAATTTCATGTAAAAATGAAATATATACTCCAATCACATGGATAGGAAAAAGGAGTAGAAAGCAACGAAATAATGTACACAATTTCCTTCGCTAACTATCGCGTAATAAATTAACTGAAACACGCCAACAAAGCCTATTGCCTTCGAATTGATACGGTTTCTGTTTTACGCAGAATATTACGCAGCGGTACTAATTAAATTCATAACTTTGGCTGTGCACATGGGGTGGGAAACAAAAGAATATCGTGAGGGAACATTGTATTGTGGGCGAGATGGTGGCCGGGCCCGGATTGGAAAGCGGGAGCGGGGGCGGGAGCGAGGAGGAATATTTTGTAAGTTTTCCCGCGAGGGACTGTTTGCCGACAAAAAGTCTACCCCCTCTTGGCGGTTGCTCTGTGAAGGAGCAGTATTTTCTTTCATTAATGTGGGGGTGATACTGCATTAATGAAGAAGAGCGTTTTTAAGATATCTCCTTACAGTTTATGACTCGATAAGACTTTGGGGGAGTGAAATATTTACGTCTCTTGCGAGGAAGTTAACAAAGTGATGAGGAAGGATTCTAAGATTTCGTACGCGGGGACTTTTGTTGACTTTTTCCCTCGTGCGACAAAGAAAGTTTTCAGTTATGATATCACAGAATGAATTGATAAATCAACTACAGGAATACTGTACGACCCGTTTCAGATGAAAAAAAAGTAATGAAATGTATAACATGTTCTTCGTCTAAGAAGATTTGTTCACAACCCTATTCGCATTTTAAACAACCTACCACTACATCATGGTACACTAAATACAACACAACTTGCTCAATGCGGAATCTCATGTGACCAGTATATTTTTTCATATTAGAGAAGATTCCACATTATGCAATGTAATATTGTGGAATTTACGTTTGCCGGGACCGCGGTTTGTGTTACCATTATACAAATGTTCGCTTTATACAGAGTAAGAAACTTTACTGTTTTTGATTTTAAAATTGTGACAAGATCATAATGTACCTGATGAAGGGTTTATAAACCCATCCGCCAACTGCTCGCAAAACGTTGTATTACACAAATAAAGAACGCTGTTCAACTGTTTCAAAATTACTTCATATCTTACATTGATCCGGTTTCTTAATATATTGTCTATAAGCTCAAGCTACTTACAAATCAAAAAAATACCATTATTTCTAGGAGCTTTAAAAACGCCAAGACATCATGCCGAAACCGAATGCTTTTCAACAACACAGGAAATATTATTTTTAACAAAATTTGAAAAACTAGAGGAGAGTCGCGGCAACTCGACATTTTCCGCCCTCTTCTGCTTTGCATTACTAAACAAATACTCGCATGTGCACATAAAAAAATCATGATATCACTTTAAGATTCAAAATTGAATTAATTTTGGCAGAAAAAATTATGCCACAAAAATCAATATGGTTGAAAAGAGGCTTGTTTATTGCTCTCTTCTGCTTTGCATTACTAAACAAATACTCGCATGTGCACATAAAAGATCATGATATCACTTTAAGATTCAAAATTGAATTAATTTAGGCAGAAAAAATTATGCCACAAAAATCAATATGGTTGAAAAAAGGCTTGGGATTTATCTTAAAATTTTGAGCAGCAAGTGTGCACGCCGAAAATTAGACGTATGTGGGATGTGTCTGTAGAAAATTTAGAAAAGTTCCGCATATTCACTACAAGGAAAATATAAAATCCCCAAAACATGGTTTCCTTCGTTCAGTATTAAGTATCAAAGAGTAATCAAATAAAGGAGGTTCACACAACCACACAATCACTACTCAACGAATTTTTTTGTAATAAGAAAGGCAAAATACATACATTTATTATTTTTTCCAAAAGATATAAACAAAATATAAAATACGTGAGATAACAAAGTATATAGTGTTTCACTACATTACTATAGTGTTTGCTACATTACTTTAGTGTTTAATGCTCAATACGACCATTTCCCGAGTAAAGAACGCCCCAATCAGATCTTAATATGGATTCTGAACTCCGGCCTCCAGAAAAGAAATTGTAGTATTCATCACATATAAGGGTTTTATTCGAAATACAAAACACTTTCTTAGTATGTACAATGTTATTTAGGGGTTCAAATGAATAGTAGTACTGTGTAGTCAGTGAATGATCTCAGAGGAAGGGAGCGAAGGGTTAAAAAGACCCCCCCCTCTACAATCCAAAAACCCGCTAAGACAATGATCTGTAAAAAAGACTTGTTAGTTTTCGATCGCATTAAAAATGCGCTTCTTAAATCACAAACCAGAACGTTGTTGAAATTACTTCTGCATCGCAAACACTCGCTCATCCTTCCTCGAAGCAGGGGGAGGGGTGCGTTTGTCACCTCAGAGAAGAAATAGTGGCTATAGAAGCGCAGTAGCACTACACTACTGCTTAAGATGATGACTACTATTCGCATATTCACAAATATTTGCATTTAAAAACAGACTTCCAAATTACAAAACCTCGCCAAATTTGCTTCTTTAACATTACACTCGCATGTTTCCTGGAAGAAGAAATATCGAATGCTTTCAGATCCATTTCAACTTACGCAATGAAGTAATGAACAAAAGGAGACAGATAATCCCATTCTATTAATTATACGATTTTAATAAAATTTAGTATTTATACTATAAACCTGATAATAGCTGGAGATAAAACAATCTAGAGCAAACTCATTTTATGAAAAAACAAAATCTGGAAATTCGGCTGAGTGGAAAGCTCAAAATTCTTTCTAGTGAAAATCCTTACTGTTTTAAGTGTAAAAATTTGCAATTTTCTATATGTCAGAGGTTTTAACAAAAAACAAAATACTATAGTAGGTACTTATAAATGCACTTTGTTCCCTCTGATCAAAAATGATCAGCCATTTTCCAGAAAATGTTGAATATGTCATGGGGGTTTCATGTAAAGTTCCCCAAAAATTGAAATATTGGAAAAATAAGCAGTCTAGAGCCGTTTCAAAAACGAAATCGAAACTCGAACAGAATGTTTTCTTATCCCACACCGTAACGTCGTGGACACCCGACGGAGCACGAGACGAACCATAAACTCGAATCTCAAGGAAGTTGCCTCCGCTAATAATCAGACGAGCGCGACGCGTGAGGCAGAGGTGTCGCGCTGCAGAAGAGAGGCAGAGGCCGCGCTGCTCCGCCAGGGCTCGCGAACAAAGAACTTGCGCCGACGCACAACGGGGGCGCGGGGGCGTCGTCGCCTCCGGAGCTTAGGGCCAGCGCTGCCGCGGGGGCTCTCGCCGAGGGAGCCAGGAATTGAAACCCGACGGTGGCGGATTTTTACTTTCTCGCGCCTAACAAGGAACTCCGTGAGAGGAGAAAATTATGTACTGCTGTCCAAAAGAACGGAGAATTTTCGGCAGAAAAGCGTTCATTACAGAGCCCTGGTAACGAAAAAGTGGATAAATCCAGTTGCTAAATTTTAAAAAAAGTTCTCTAACACGTGGTGTAGCCAGAATTTGTGTTTTGTGGGTCCCTGAAACAGAAAAATCGATTGACAGCAAAAGGTTTGACGGTCTGTCTGCGAACAACAAGAACGTATGACGTATGAACGGATGACTGTTCAGCCGATTTTCTCCAAAATTGATTTTCCCTGATCGATCTGACTGATGTCGCAGCCCCTTGAATTTGAAAACGATATATTTTTTTGGGGGGGGGATACATGTAGCCCTTTGGAAATTTTCAAAAACATGTCCACAAAATGTTTGTTTTCATATGATACCTAACCTTATTGTGAAGAAAATGGAACC
The DNA here is from genome assembly GCA_017312745.1 of Gryllus bimaculatus. Lineage (NCBI taxonomy): Eukaryota > Metazoa > Arthropoda > Insecta > Orthoptera > Gryllidae > Gryllus > Gryllus bimaculatus. The sequence goes on along the minus strand of BOPP01000097.1, from coordinate 3,954,656 downwards.
AAAAAATGAAGTAATATGTAATGAAACCTATTAATAGTACTTACAATTTGAAGAATGTACACACGTTCCAAATAAGCGAATGAAATTGAATAAGAAAACAAAATGTGCAGTTCACATTTCGGAATAATTTTGGACGTTCCAAAACTTTAGTTGGTTAGAATATCTATCCATGTGGTCATTTTTTAAAGAGCAACTCAGAGTGTACTAAGTTTTCAGATTTAATTTTCCTAATAAGATGATCACTGTTCTATTTTAAAATAACGCGGAAAGTATTTGTAATTGTGTAGCAATGAGGACTATAATGTTTGACGTAAATATACTGTTAGCATAGATGGAAATACTTTTCTTATGAAATGGGAAAGCACATAGGATTTTGTGCTTGAGTTAGCCCCCGTGCACAAAATGCTTCAATCGTCAAGACCAGATGACGGAGGGCTGCAGTGCTGCCTCCGCAGGTCGGCGGCAGAGAAGCGAACGACTGCGGCAGAGGGGACAGAGGGGGCAGCGCGGGCTGCGCTGCTTTGAGCTGCAGCTCATTATTTAACTTGGCGGCGGCCGCGCGGCGCAGGGACATGTTCGACTGCGAGCGGAGAAGGGGGAGGCGGTGGCTGTTGCAGGCGCTCCGCCCCGGCT
>BOPP01000097.1:3908883-3938794 GCA_017312745.1 Gryllus bimaculatus | reverse complement strand
AAGCCCGAGCGCCTCGGGGCGGAGTGACAGGCCGCAAACGGGGGGCGATGCGAGGAACAAAAGAAACAAGGCGCAAGGTGGGTCCGGGGGGATTGCCCCCCGACCCCCCAATGCAGCCAGCGCACACATCTCGCGGCAGCGCAATGTACACGGCGCAGAACATTCCTTTCCGACGAAATTACACTCACGTGCGGCCCTTGCCCAGTCATCGTCACAGGAGTTCTTCTCCTCGGGCTTTAATCCAGCCGACAGCCGGTTACCCTTTACGTCCCGATGACGCATCGACGCACACTCGACCATCCAGTAGATACAAACACACTTGAAGCCCTCCGCGACAACAAATCCATGACACAACGGAGAAATAACCAAGCCCTAGGCAGGCCTCAAACCCGCGACCCTTCGCACCGAAGCGGTACACACTCTTAGCCACCTCGGCCATACTGGTTTAAACTTTGGAAAAATTGTTATGTCAACAATTAAAATTCTAATTTTGACGCACAGAGAGGTCTCTTATCTGAAATAAATCAGTAGTTGTAAGAGGGGGCACAACATTTTTTAAATTTGGCAAATTTCAAAAACTCAACATTTTTGAATCATTTTTGAGAAATTTTTGAAAAGATATGTCTTTGTTTACAGTACTGCCATAAATTGAAAGATCCATTTTCAATATAACGGGCCTCCACATCAACCAGATCGACAGACGAATAACAATTTTGGTGAAAATCCTGGGTAGAGTTTTGGCGCATAAGTTTTTCACAGACTGAAGACAAATGGACGGATGGATGGATGGAGGGATGGAAGAATGGACGAGCAACGGATCCATTTTTTCGGAAAAGCAATTTTTCAGTATCAAGAAACCACAAAACTTGTATTTTGTCAACACTACAAATTCCAGAAAGTGATTTGCTACATAAGAGAGCAACGAAAATACAAATTTTCGAGAAGCGGGACCCACAAAGGAGTTTTTCTTTTCTAGCTTTGTAATTTCCCTTGTTTCTTTTTCACCCCGTCAACTCATTGCAGACGATACACCCAACAGTAGCAATTTTGAGCGGCCGAGGCGCGCCGAATGACTCTTCGGTCGGCAGTCGGAAGCGGCGCACGCAACACGCGCGGAGCCAGAAACTCTTCCACGTCGCTACAATGTGCGATTTCACCAAGAACTTCACAAGAAGTTAACCACAGTTGCTTCTGTTCACACCGCAGTGCAAGTGCACGAAAGCACAAACAAAGCTTAGAGGCGGAGTCACTGAAAGAACGCCGGTGATGATGAATTGCGGGTGATGTCATAGCATCTCAGAGACATCCCATGAGTGTGGAATGGCCTGTCTGTTCTCGACCGCCTCAACCAAAGTCATATGTGCCTCACCCCACGCAGTTCAATGGCTCGGAGCAGCCGGTGGCGCAAGCGATCATCTGAACAGTGTACAGCGCATTCAACATGAAATCGAATAGTAAGAAAGCTCCTACTTTTAAGAGGACGGACTTATACGTTTTTTATGAACAAACGATTACGCAAAATTTGCTTGTGACAGAACGACAGATCTTGTGAAGATCCCATTTTCCATGTAAGTTAATGTAGTTTTGCAATCAGACTGTTTTTTCAAGCGAAATAGTTGTGCCCCTGATGCTGCACGCGAGCAGTTGAAGTGCTGTGTGGCCGACCCTCGCTTTTGGGAGCCCACGAAGGGGGAGACTTCACACCGGCAGGCGAGCGGGGGGAGCGCGACGAGAAAGTAAAAAGAGAAGGATATGATGACAAGGAGTGAGAGAGAATCTTCTAAAATAGAGGAAACGAGATACGTATAACAAAATCTAACACGCGGAAAGCGAGCAGGTGAAAAGATGGAACATAATGGAAAAGCAGAAGGAATAGACGGGAAAGAAAAGTGAAGGTGATTCCTTAGTTCATAAAATTCCACAATACAAGTCCAGTGGCGCTCGGTGGAGATTGCGTTGTTCAGACAATGCAAATAGCGCTGGTACAGTATTGTACTTAGGGACGGGAATGGGGAAGTAATATTCGAAATTAAGACTCCAGTTAGACGAAAAACGGACCTCATGGGAAACTTCGATGGCGTAGAACTCGGCATAGGCTAACGGGCGGCAAGGCACGATGGGGAAGTAGCAGACTGAGGTGTGTTGGAATGAGGGGTAATGCGATTAGAAGCAGCAATTGCGCAGTGCGAAGGAGCCGGGAGAGCGAGCGCCGCTGCCGGGTGGCTCGTGGCTAAGGGCTGGTGGCGCTGGAAGGGCGAAGGGCGAAGGGCGCAGGGCCCAGGGCGCATCGCCCAATCGATCGCCCGGGGCGCTTTGGACACCACGCACGCGCCAACCCCCCCTCCCCAACCCTCGCCCTTCGGAACCTGCTCAAAGAGTGTGAATCCCAATGCGCAACAAAGGCATTCGAAACGATGCCACTATTCTTCCTTATTCCCCTCCCTGCTCGCGCCCTCGCGCCCTCGCGCCCTCCGGCCCGCGGCCCCCGCCAGCCGTCATGCCTCAGCCCGCAACGCCAGAAATATATATATCGCGCGCGGGGCCCAGAACAGCCATTAGGGGCCCGTGATGGGCCCCCGAGGACCTCGCGCTGCGGGGCCGCGGGCGCCGGGCTTTAAGAAGATACGCGCGACGGGATTAAAGAGGAATAGGAAGGCTGCGGGCACACGCATCTCCGACGCACGCCGTGCGGGGATCCGGGAGACGACGCACGCAAAGCTAGGAAAAGTGCGGTCAATGGTCAGTAGCAATGTTATGTCGGGTGACAAACAAATTCATTGTCAGATCTATTTGTGTTTATGAATTAAACAGATGAGAATTCTCGACAAAAGCAGAGAACGCAGTATCTGTGTATGTATCCAGGGTTAGCCGTTTCACCCGCCGCAAACTTTAACAACATAATGAACATTTCCAACAAAAATTCTCCTAGACATTTTCTCATAGATGCGCCACTAATGATCTACAGTTGTTTAGGGATATTTCCGGCTGAGGTGGCTCAGGGTAACAATCATTGCGGCAACATCTCTGACTCGTGGGTGCTAAGTTTCGAGACCCAACGCTGGCGATAATTCACAACACGAAGCGAAGCTTATACTATAGCGCCATTTAATTTGTTATGAAAAGTATAAACTGCCTAAAATATATAAAATAATACGATAGTCACGTAACATTAATAATTTAATACTCTATCAATTTTATTTCTTTCTTGACATTCAATGTACAACATTTCCAAAGAATGTTTAATTTTTCAAATATTCTCAAACACTTCGTTTTGCATAATATATTTACACATCATCAGTTGAGAACAAAAATAATTTTAAATTCCTTTAGGTCTGAAAATGAAAACAGTTTATTTTATAGTTTAGTATGAAAGTATTAAAAATAAATTGCATACTAATGTGTAATTGAGTTTCATTAATTTATTTTTGCTTATTTTGTGCCCCACAGAAGCCGTGTCCGACCGACACATTAATTGATTAGTGTGTCATGATTATAATTGTAGGTATTATTGTACGTTTCAGGAGAACGCCATGTTGTACAAAAAGTCTATGGTGTTGAGTCTGCCTAAGGTGGGTTGCCAATTTTCATTTCAAATGTATCCAATGAGGGATCTGTTTTGTTGTTTGAAGTGGGTAGTTGATGTCTTTTGACAAATTTTGGCACATAATTTTGCGGACAGAATAAAGAAATATATTATGATAGGAATGATCGAGTGCCTGATGGAGCTGGGAGGTTGGGATAATCCAGGGTGCTTTTATGACTCTCACATATTTATTTTCGAAGATGCCCCCATGTATTTTTCCATAACTATTTTGGACGGCGCGGCACAGACTGGGGATGCATAGCTTAATGTTGGTCATATCATTGACTGGTAGAGAATGTGTGTGATTGAAGTAAGGATTATTTATAGAGTAGGGAATGTAACTTATGTGTTCTTCTGGTGGCCAGTGCAATTCAGTGCATGATATTTGCTCTCCATGTGAGTCGTTTGTCGAATAATAGAGGAATTTGGTTCGCGGGAATCCATGATATGTTATGGTATTGATAGGTAAGTGTGGGCGGGTCGAGGGGTCTTCGAAGAGCGAATATTTTTCCTTTACTCTTGCTTGCGTTAATCTGAATGTGCCATTTCTGTGCCGAATCAGGAAATGCGGTGAGATGATGTTGAAGATCTTCTATTGCTATTTCTATGTCTCGCGTTGTGAAGTCGATTGGCGTGTCATCTTCACAGGTAGCAAAGAATGTTGGTGTGTTAGATATCGAATATGGTTATGGAGAGGCTCGAGTCCTGTACAACTCCTGATTTGATTGGATATGGATGAAATGTACGTTCTCTAAGGAAACCTATTACTGTACATGTGAAGAATTGGAGAGTGTCAATATTGCGGAGCTTGAATAACAGTACTAGGTGCCATACTGTTATCAAACGCTTTTGTGATGCCTAGAATTATGCGACAGCCAAACTGATGTGGTGGTATTATATTTAGTTTGGGGAGGTATGAAGTACGTCTGGCAAGAATACAACTTTCTAATTATAATCCCATGGAATACAGCAAACTCTGAAACACTGGAAGGTAGAATGATGGGTCGCATTTGGTTTCCCGTGCTTGAGGACGGGAATAATAAGTGCATGTTTCCATTCCTGGAAGAAGTATTTCTTTCTCAGGGCTACAGTAAATACTGCTGTGATGTGCACATTGACATTTAGGGAAAGGCGTTTGAGTATGTACGCTGAAAAATCGGCTGAAACCGTTTGATCCTTTAGTGCTGCGAGAGAAATCTATTTAATGACTTCGATGCGAGGAGATGAATTGGAGACATTCTGGTACCGTTCTTATTGGTCTAGTGATTTCACCGAGATGAAATTGGCGCGTCAAGGATTATTGATGGGGTGAGGTGTGAATGATGAAGAAAAATATTTCCCATTTTTTAGATGCAGAAGATGCTGTACCTGATGAGGCGATGAAGGGCTTATTTTGGTAGGTTTATTCGTATTCATATTCAAATTATTATTATTATTATTATTATTATTATTATTATTATTATTATTATTATTATTATTATTATTGTTATTAATAATAATGCTATTATTATGTGGAACTAGCTGAGAGAAAACCGTGCATCAAGAGGAATCCGGGGATTGTGGCTTTGACAACTGACACAGTGCTGTGTGGGGGCGTTAAACAATATTCCTTGACGGCGCTGAAATGCTTCGCTTAAGAGTGCAAGCTCCGAATAAATATTCAATATCGATATTGGAGACACAATTTCGATATCGATAAAGTTAAAGTAGAGCCATATTGTTTTTATATACATTTCTTCTACTTCCCGCGGGGCAACATTAAAGGACCGATATCGAATATTTTCCATGAAGCGTATGCCTACTGTACCCTCCCCTATTTTCAACAATCGACAGAAAGTTACTTCCTGTTGCGAAACGTGAAGCAAAGCATAGTGGATTAACCTAGACGTATATTACACGTGATACCTGAGGGAAATGTTATCACATTTCGCTACGCGAAGAAATTTTATTTTGGGAGCTCCTGGTTAAGACAGCGCCGGCGAGAGGCGACGTGAGATATGAACGAAGACTTTCGCGGAGTCGCCACTAATTAAATGGCCGCCGTCACGGATGACGTCATGGGCACTTGTAGTGACGTCAGGTGGGACGCCGTGATTGATGACGAGAGCCGCGACGATGTCGTTTTGTCTCGGCTCGGACAGCGCCGGCCGCCAGAGCCTGGCGAAAAATGGCCAGCCGTCCTCCGCCCGCGCTGCAACAATGTAATAAGGCGCTGCGCCGTCATTTATTATTTAACCTGAGGTTATCGTGGCCGCCTCATAAGACGAGGCCGCGGCGCGTAAGCAGAAAAATGTCTTGAAAACGTAATTACTGTTAGAAGCTTAAAGCCAAGAGAAATGGAATTTGCAAAGGCACCGACCAAGTAAATTGTTAGACTACAAAAACGGAGCTACAGAAAAAAAGACTATCGCTGAGCCACTTTATTTCAAACCAACACGTCGAAAATAATTCTGGAGTACTGTGAAAGCACACATACTAAATAATGTTTTGCAGCTCGCATTGCACTCGCAGAGGACCATGCCGTTTCCAGGAACAAAAAGAATGGCGATTTCAACAAATGAGGCAATATACTTATACACGTCCGCGAAAGAATTGATATCATTTGGCGCGATTCTGCCAGCGTATATTTCTAACTTAGGTCCTATTGCCTTAATAATGGCTAGTAATTAAACGATTTACTATTATTATAATATGTCGCGAATTGGCCGTCCTGGGGCCACGCGTACGCGCCACTTGTACCCACCGAGGCCCAGGCATATTCTCTCGGGAGCAAGTGGACGCGACATTTTTTTGAGGAATCAGCACTTTTATGCCAAATCCATTTTACACCCCGTGGTTGTTAGATCTGAGGACATTGAGTATGAGATGATGATGAAGGGTGAAGAGACAATCACAAACACACCACCTTGCCAAAGGCGGGACTCGAGCCCGTGATCCTTCCATCGGATACACTACTGCCTTCGGGATCTTGGCTATCCGGATCGGCTATTTTTAATTTTATTATTATTACTATTATTACTATTATTATTGTTATTATTATTATTGTTGTTGTTGTTGTCGACCATCGACACACTTTCAGCATCAATGACCAAAATCACCCCCCACAGCCTGCAACCGTGCAGTTGGTCGCAAAGAAAAGGGCCTAATGAACGGTCTAGTTCATTGAAGCCCTCGCGGGCGGGGGTCGGTTTTTGCATCACGTGATGAATGGGCCATCGATTCGGCGCTCCGCTCCTTTATTAGGTTTGCGGCGGCGCGGGGGCGTCTCGGGCGGCGGAGGCGGAGCGCGCTTCCAATCCGGCGACTCGCGCGCCCAGCCGCAGGAATTTCATAAAAAGCTGCGCCACGAGCGATGTCGCCTCCGCGTTTTGTAAGTCGCAACTTAATGCGTTTTTACACAACGCGGCAGCGTCACGGCTGAGGTATTTATAACCGGTGAAAAAAGAGAGGGATTCGTGTGCCGTGAAATATTGTATCCTCAATCTGAGCAAAAACAAGGGGCGGACGCGAGCTGGCCAAGACGAATGACAGCCTCGGCAGGTCGCCGACCGGAAGTGAGTGCGGCTGACACGAACACAGGCGCAGCGCGAACCGGAAGGTCGACGACCGAATCAGAGGTTCTGAGGGAATTGCTCATAAACGCTCCGCCGAAGTAATTAAGAACACTGGAGTTAAATTGTTTGTAAGTTCACTTACAAGGTACACACATGATATTATTTCCATTTTGTTCAAATATAACCAAGTGGGGATGCAACAGCACGTGCTTTCTCCTAGTTTTCACATCGGTTACGTAATATTTCCTAACACTGTTTGCACCCGCAAAAACGGTTCAAATCCGCAAAAATACCTGCCCGCGATAGGACTTGATATTTGCTCATATCTGTGCCCCACCCGCTCCAGTCCGACGCAACAGAAAAAAATGAATTTTTACAATTTTTGGTAATCCGGAGTTTTTAGAAAACGAGGATTTATGCAATATTTTAAGCGAACTTCGCTCCATTCTAAAGAAAAGTTTATAGCCATTTTTTACCCCCAAAAAATTAGCAATTCCTTATTTTCGTTATTAATACTCTAGAATAGGGAACACATTGGAATTCCATTAGCCATTCGATCTACAATTTTTGGTCGTAAAATCTGCGAGTAAGTTTATTTTGAACTGTAACTACGCACACACGTCAGTAAAAATAAATATTAATGCAGTTCCCGACGATGGCCACGGTAGGTGCAGGTGGCGAGTATGTACTCCCAACATTCTACCCGAAAATCGGGCGCGTCACGCATAATACGTCAAGAGTAAGAGATAGTTGTGCAATTTCGGAGACCATTAAGATGTTTTAATTTCTGGGAGTACTTAAATAAGAAGCCCCTGTAAAATGTTCAATGTATGTATTTCCGGAAAATGGCTGCTTTTTTCCCCCTCGAATAGACGAAATTGAATATGCAACATATCGTATTGTATAGTATACTCGAAATGTAGAGTGGAATGAAGTGGTATGGAATTACACAACTATACAATTTTCATTAAAACCTATGAAATGTGGAAACTGCACTTGTTCGTAGAGCTATCTTGGAATCACTGCAACCTGAGCGACATTTCTTTCACTAAGGAGGAAAACCAAACGAGATGCAACGGGACTTCTGCTTTTCGGAAAGGGAGGTTTCTGGAAAGCTTTCAACGCGGGGCAATCCGGATAGGTTAGGACATAGAGAACAAGATGAATACAATTCCATTGGTATCACGGGACACTGACGAGGCAAAAAAAAACTAGGCCAGTTCGCCAATGTTTCGGAGTGTACTATTCCATCATCAGGACTAATAATATATTGTAGCACAATGTTAAATTAACACACATATAAATATTATTGCACAAAACATCAGTCATTTTAGTATTAAATCGACTTTTACTATTAAAACTACCCTTTAACTGTATTTTATTATATCCTTGTCGACTTACACTAAAACGAGCCAGGTATTTGGGCCATGCCCAACGTGTTGCCTAACGTCAGCTCAACGTCTAATTTTTGCAAAATTGTTTAAGTAATCTTTGGGTTCTCCTATTCTTTGTTACACCTTATGCACATATGCAAAATTACGACTGTCCCCTTGCTTTCCCCGTCGCGTCCTCTGCCAGATTAAGACCGCGCCCGCAAGGACGATGGAATAAACCCGAGTGCACAATGCCGGCAGCAGCAACGTTAATATCCGGTTGTTCGTCCAGCGGTGGCCGCGTCGCGGCAGGGCGTCGCGCGACAAAGGGCGGGCCGGGGGGCGGGGGCGCGTGGCAAATTTTTATGCCCCTCGCCGCACGCACGCATTATTCATCGGCTGCAAGAGCGGGGACAGGGTGGGAAAAGAGGGGACGGGTGGGGGTGTCGCAATATGGGAAGCTAATTTTAATAACCGGTAATTCTCACAACGAACTGCTGAGAGGCGATCAACAAAGGACTGTAGCCCAACGGAGACATGCTGTGGGTGCTGGTGGACGGGGGGGGGATTGGCAAGGGAGCGAGAGAGGGAGATCACGTGATCTGCCCACGGCGCATACGATTAATATTCCGCCGTCAATTACTGCGCCTGGCCCGCTGAGGGGTTGCAGCACTCCGAGCCCCCGCGCACCTGGCGGAACACAGGCGCAACGGAAAGGAAGCCGAATGGGATCATCAGAAAGGAGATTCAGATATTAAAACATTAGTGACGCTTGCATTCAGACTGCATTGACAGTAGATTCGAAGCTACAAATTACGATGGCACTTCGGACTGATGGTGTGTGCTCAGGAAGCCTGCCTTCCACCTATGGGTTAGCGGCTAAAACCCACAAGAAAATAAAATTGAATAGATGCAATTTTCAAAGTCAGGTTCAAATGGCAGGTTGTCATTTAACGCTGTCTCATTTTAACAACCTTTATTTTCCTATTTATATCTATTTAAAAACACAGTTGTTTTTATTCACCCCATCTACCATTTCTAATAATTTAAGTACCACTGACAAACTACATTTAAGCATGAATAAAAAGAAACCGTATCCGAAACCGAAACCGAGCTTCCGGAGGATGTCAGACAGTCCGAATGTAGCGCCTAATCCCCCAGTCAGCGCCGCTGGCGGCGATATGCGTCGCGCGACGCGCGCTGCGGCCGAACAGTCCGCAGAATAACGCGATTGTGGGAGGCAAATTCCGGGGCATCGCCCGTCTTTCACATGCAAATAGCGCTAACGACCGTTTCACTGCCAGGGCCTTTTGTGGGAAGTTGCAAACGAACATGTCTGTGCAATATTCATTCCTCCTCTGGTTTTCATTTCGATTGACATACCTGAGGAAGACACTCAACTTGGTACTTGGCAATATTTATTGCAGCTATTGGAAGTGAAGCAACAGTTTCGCTATGTTACAAGAAATACATCAAAAGCACACTTGAGAGATGCATTTTTAGAATGTGAAATAAAACTAACATTTGCCTGTGATAGTGTTACACCATTATCTCCAAATAAGTCCAAAAAAAACAACTACGTGGAAAATAAAAAAGCCCATGCTTACGTAAAAAATCACTAACTTTGGAGCTAAAATGTGTGTGACAGGAGGTTTCCTTCACCACTTTCTCTTTGGCTACTGACTTCAGGATGGTATTTCTAAAAACAACTGTAAAATACTTTTACTGTAGAACGCAAGATTTTTTTAACAAATACTGAAAACTGCGAATAATATGAATAATTTTAAAGAGAAGAAACTACAGGTAAATATACAAATTATGATCAACGCTATGCAATACATATTCTTTGCAAAATCTTCAAATACATTGCCAAACCGTGAAACTCAATAAACTTGCTTTTCTGTTTTTTAACTTTGTCTCCTGATCTTTTGGACACAAATATTTATTACATTAAAACTTCTATTATTCATTATAACAAACAAGTATTTTTTTCAAATGAATTGTATTGCAGATATCACCCACGAAAGTCAACTTCGGACAAAACACTACATCTCTTTCTACAAATATACGCCGCTTAGCAATGCAACGGCTTTTGACTAATTTCCGAAAAGGGAAAACTCGAAAAGCCAGCGCGTTGCGGGAGTCAACTTCTAATTTAATATGAAGGGAAGGCCTTAGCAAGAAAACCGCGCCCCGGGCGCTCCGCCCCCTCTCCCCCGCCCGCTGCACGCTCGCGCTGCGAATTAAATGCTATAAATCTGCGCGCGTTTCGAGAATCGATATTTGCTCCCATTGTTCGGCGGCGGTCGCGCCGCGCTCTGGCGCCGGGCCGCGTTCGCCCGCGCGCGCCGCCGTCTTTTATCACGCAGGTTATCCCGCACCCTGGAGAAAATGAATTATTACGACTGATATTCATCGCGAGTTCAATATTATTGGGATAGATAATGCCGAATAGTCACCTGAGGTGATTCACCGGTGAGATAGTGTGTGATTCATTGTTGCATATGGTACAATTGGCAACGCGGCGTAGAGGCGGTTTAATCAAGCTATCTTCAATTCCAGATTATAGTAATTGACGCTGCGGCGCGGCGCTAGTTGCCTGTGCTCCTGAGGGAAGGCGGGGGGAGCAGGGGGCCAGGGGGTGGAGCGAGGGGGGCGCGACGCCGCGGGCGCCAACCGACAGGGGGGAGGGGACAGGGAGACGCAGGGAGGCCCCCCGTGCTATCTACACAACATTCAAATGCTAACGCGATGGCAGCCTGGCGCCTATATAATGTACTGATCAGGGGGAGGGGGTGGGTAAGACCGTCAGGATTGGCGGCAGGACCTAATCTGATGACATCATTTATGTGCCAGTTAACCGATATGGCCTTGGGTTCGAGTCTAGAATGTACGTAATTGCTAGCCCCCGCGAGAGCCATAACGCTGCCGTGCACGAGCCGTGTGGAGCCGTGTGGGGGCGTGCATGTGCCGTAAGCTCCCTAGAAGTTGGGCACCGCAGCAGTTCGACCTCTGACCTCTCTAGTCGTCTATACTCAGGTGCTTACTACGTGTTCAAGGTTCACGTGTCATCGCTCGTTTCGTGGGCAAAAGCAATGGTTACCATTTTGAATTACTAGAGGTCACTCTATTGTAGTTCAGCATGCAAAACAGGTGTAAATCACTGGTTGCAGATGGTGAAAAATAATAATTAAAAGTAGTTAAAAATATAATGAGGAAAACACATACTATATTCCTCAACCAATATTTAAACTACATTCCACTGTTTTAACATGTAACATTTTCTATATTCGGTATAAAATATTCACATAAGGGTCCAATTATTCACAGAATGTCGAGTAATTCATCATTATAAATCTCTACACTTATTTTATTACAATTCGTCTGCAGTTATTGAATATTCTAATTAAGATTGTTGCATTTTGACTTCCATTAGAACTATCTTCATCGTTTAGTACAAATAGTACGACATGACAGTAGGTGCAAAATTAAAAAAGCCAAAAGCAGGTGCAAAATAACTTCTATTACAGCGTAGAATAATCATCGGTTATTTGAGTTTGATTTCAGCTACTCCGTACCTATTTGTCAGTGCTTTTGAAAAGTACTTATTATATTCCTGCAATACAATACGTGGTTACAAATATACATGACGCGTTTTCTACATTAACGTCCCTTATGCCCAAGCAATAGTTCAGTTCGCGTAGAAACGTATCTATAAAATAAGTAAATTTTCAATTGTTTTCAGATTGTGATTACACCTTTCCTAAATTATAACTTTCGTTTCCCGAATTTATAGAATATTTTCCAAACTAAGTTCGATATTTGTCTCTGGAAGAAACTTCAAAGTTTCTCTTATTTAAACACTTTGAATCATCAATCCATGTGTAATTGTTTCAGGATGACTACATCACTCGTATAGATATACTTATACAGGAATAATTTCGAATCCAGGACTTTCACGATTAACTTCCCTTCTGAGTGAATGTGCGGGAACGCGCCCATCTCTGAAGCAGGCCCTGACCAGCTCGGAGCAGCCCTGAGCCGCGCTCAGCAGGCCAAAGGAGATTTGTTGCAGGCAAAGAGGGGGAGCCGCCCGCTCTAGAAGGGCCATATGTGCACCCCGCGCAGACTAAGCTAACTGTTCTCTTAATTAAGAGTATACAAAAACAAGAGTCGGGAAGCTACAAGCTAAACTCTGAGATAACACACAGGGTTAATGAGCGACGCCGGGGCTCTCCAAACTTTTCTATCCGACAACATTTACGCAATGAAGGATATTGTGTTTCAGATTGCTGCTCCCTGGAATTTTTCCTCCTTTCTCCTTTGTCCTCGAGGGTCGAGTGTTCGTTTAAAACAACTCGCTCATTAAGACAAACTCGCTAATAATTGTTGTTCTTGCGGAAATATTAATGGAGTTGCAGGCAAAAAAAGCAGTACAAGACTGAACTAGTGGTGCTACAGAATGGCACTGACTTTCTCGGGCTACTTTTCTAATCTCTTTCGACTAGCTTCTCGATTTCGTCCACACTCTCCCAGCTGCCATCAATAGCCGTCTAAAGAAGATTTTCAACTAATTTTCCCAATTTTTAGGTTCTCTAAAGGTATAAAGGAAATATGGAATTTAGAATATTATAGGAAAGTAATACACGCTCGTATATGCACATTTTCATTCAAACATTAAAGGCCGTTTTTGAGAAAATGACGTTTGAGCGTTTCCGAAAATGCCCAATTTCGAGCTTATTTTCTCGGAAAACTTACGGATTTTCACGAAACATCAATTATCTATCTTCAATTTTTTAATTGTAGGAAGACTGCGAAAAAAATTGAAAGTTTTGTACTGCTTTTAGAAAATTTTTAATCAGTCTAAATAAGACCCATGTCATCTCTATTAGTGTAGTTCCTTATATTCTTGAAATATATTTTAAAAAAACAAAAAACATTTGGAGCCGTTTTTTGAGAAAATTTTCCAGGAGCTTCATGTAAAGTAACCTCAAAATCAAAGAATGTTTTTCAAAATAGCGAGGCTTCGATTCCAGTAAAATCGACATATTTATTTTGGAAAAAAATCCTTTGGTAGTTAAAGTGCAGATGGACGGACGAACGGAGCGACCGACTGATGGACGGAAGAAAAAACCAACACTTTTTTGGAAGGAGGAGACATTTATACTCCGATATGATCATATATCTTTGTACCTTCTTTCATACGAGAATATGTCTACATATAAACTGTACGTTTATATGGATTAGGATAAGCATAAGAGAGAAATGTATGAAATGCTGCGGAAATTTTATTCAGAACGGTTCCATACTTTTCAATTCAAATTTGCATGACAATGCGACAATGTTTTGCTTTTCTGTAATATTCTTAAAAACAAATTTCTATTTTACCATCGCAGGGACCAAAATTGAGAAAGTGTGAAAAAAAAATCGTATGGGAGCCGATAGGTTACGGCTAGGAAGAGGTTGAGGCAATACCGAAAAGTTAGTCTAGATTTAGAAAACTAGCTAGTGAGAAAAAGTCTAGGCAATTCTGTTTTATTTATAAACATTAAATTTATAGACTTAAAATAATAAATGTCCTTGTAAAATTTTGATATCTATAGTAATATTTAATTTATTTAGAGAGAAAAACCAGGGAGTAATTACATTCAGCACACGACGAAACAAATCCTTGAACCATTACGTTTTAATTATCTCCTGAGATAAGACATTTCTCAGCAGGACGTCTGCTGTTTCTTGTCAATGCTCTTGTTATTCAAATTACACCAAAATAAGGTTTCATTGTCTTTTTGACGTCCAATAAGAAAGCCATTGTCTTTTTGAAGCGACTCGCCTTTGTGTTGACAACAATCGATGCCCAGTCGCACTGCGAGGAAAGAAAGCAATCCTCGCCGGGTTCGGGCGGCATCCATTGTGTGTGCGAAAGGAACGGCGAGCGGCTGGGAGCGACACATCCCCGCGCGAGATTTTCGAGCCCCTCCCCCCTCCTCTCCCCCCGGGCCCTCGCGTTTGGCGGGGGTCCGGTAGACGGATGGGCGCGCGCGTGCATGTCACGTGTTCTTAAATAAAATCCCCTCGCCGCCGCCGCCGGCCCCCCGGGCGAAGAGAGAAAGCTATTAATATTGCTTCCGGGCGGCGCGGCGCGCGCTCGCGAGCGAGACTTATCAGCCCCGCGCGGCACGTGACTGCCTCCCTCAACGCGGACGCCACCTCAACAGCCCGCGCAACACGCATCTACGCCACCACGGCGCCCTTCGGCAGAAGCGGTGCGAGAATCGCGATTTCGTCCAATGAGCCTGCTGTTGTCGCGATTGCCGGATCAACGGGAGACGTTGAAACAACCGGTTCATTTGGATGTCCTCCACCCTACGAGATGTTATTTATTTTTTAACCAAAAATTACACCGTTTAATCTGTTTTGTTGGTTTATGTGGAAATAAATTCTATTATTTACCTGAAGCCTTTTTGATTGTGAAATGTTGAATTAAGCAAAATTTGTTCACTGTTCGTTCTAAATAACAACATTTGAAGACTTTTTCACTGACTCGCAGTTTTGTCAGTAGCTCATGTCCCATTGTTTCCTCCCTCTAAAATTTAAGATCGATGTTCAGAAGAGAAAATCGATTGCAATAAGAATGTTGTAACACAAACTTACAAATAAAAACTAAAAAGGCAAACCATTAAGTTGACCCCTTAACACTATAAATACTTTCAAATAGTCTTATAAATAGACATTATTAAAATCCAAACCAACTACATAATTGAAATAAATTATTCCAATCTAATTTGTAAGAATATCTCTTATTCAAAGCGAAAGTGAAGAATTGAAAAGAAAAATATTCTCTACTACTCTGCATTCTTCCCTGTAAAATAGTTTCGCAACATATTTTGGTCATAGAGCATATTTACTAAAATTATTCAAGTTGTCCACTCAAGCTGAAATTTTATTTGCCAATTCAAAATAAGATTGTATATACTCCATATTAAAAGTTCCACAACAAATAGGAATTTTATTTTTACTATTCAAATTGGCATTAATATTTTCAACATTTAATATCGAAACCTGAATTAGCCGAAATGAAAATCACGACTAGTCTCTTGAAAGAGACTTAATTGAAATTATCTACCCCTCAGGAAGTTCAAATCCACCTCAGGGTCCGTATAGATCACTATAGAGATGAGTAGCCTGAAAGATCTTTTATGGTAATAAAAAAACACAGCAATATCTCCTTCTGTACCTATCACTTCATGTGTCGCATTCTGCAAGCATCAAGTAGAAAACGGCAGTAAGTGCGGTGATGGCTGCTAAAGGAGCGCACGGAGGAGAGCGCAGCTCAAACGCGGCGTTCGGAGCCCACGACGCCAGCGAGGGCGAGCGCGCGGCAGGGGCATTGTGCTCGCCCCCGCCCCGCCCCCCGCGGAGTAATTGCGTAACTAGATACGGCTATGATCACCCAACACCCCCCCCCCATAGAGCGCGCCGCTGCTGCCCCGGCCTCGCGCTCCGCAGCCCATGCACACTCGCTCTTCGCTCACCGCCGCCACCCCTCCTCCCAGGTGCGGCGCACCTCCTCCTTTTTACATCGACTGTATATTCTATAGAGTACACTCCGATTTAAACATAGTGGCGCTTCAAAGGCACGAGCTGGACGGACAGAGGAACAATGACTTCCAATCGGGAGCTCTGTTACGACTTAATATTTTGGTATTGGAGCTCCCAATTGGATGGCAGTGTCCCCCTCTCCGTCCAGCTCATCACTTTGAGTGCCACTACATTAAAATAAAAAAATAGTACACTATTGTTTTATAGGAGTGTTGAACCATGTACTGTAAAAAAAATTAAAAACTCAGTGAAAATTCACATGCGACAACTCGTACGCGGATTTGAAGAATAAAATTGTCGCCAAAACACTAAATTTACTAACAAAAAGGCATTAATATTGCTTACAACAAGCACATCGGTTAGGGCGGCTAGATTTCTAAGAACAGAGACTCTTGAAATAGGCTACAATATAAAGTTCTCATCTTCCGTTCATGGATCAAAAGCAAATGGCATATTAACAATTAGCTGGTCATGTTTTGAAAACAAACGAAGAATTTTTTTATTTAAGGTCGATCAACTTCTAGGTCATTAGCGACCACTATTGTATGTAACGGTATGGTAACTATGAAGATCACACGATATGATGATGATAGGGGGTGAAAGGACGAACACAATATAACCATGCCCGAGGCTAGACTCGAACCCGCGATCCTTCGGTCCGATCTACTGCCTTGGCGATCTCGGTCATCCGGACCGGCAAACGGACGTTGCATTCGTGAACGTGAACGAAGTTGTTCTCCGCGTCTCTGTTTATTCGCATCGTCGCCTGAGCGGCCCCACGCGCCCACCGCAGCGGCCGACTGGCAACCGCAGAGCGCCCACGCCCGGCGACTCTCAGCAGCAGAAGGCCACCACATCTTTCCATCCGCTTCTATTCGGAGTGTGAGATTGCCATGTCGAGCGAGATTTTCAGTCTTCAGCTGAGTTCGGTCATTACACGCGAGAAAATGTCGCGGCCACTGTTCATTATCGAGCAGCAGTTTGCGAGACTATTCTGGCGATTCCGCAAGCTCTATTGCCCGTGAATTCCACACATCGCGCCAAACAAGGGCTCTAATGATGAAGAGCGGGGAGAGACATAACCAATTAATAAGTGCAACACGGCAAAACGGATTCGTTCATCTAATCTCTTTGACACTGAAAACCCTTTGTTAGATTGGTTGAAAAAACAAGCTGCAAAAAACTTAGTAGCTGGATTCTTGCCTCAGGCATAAGATGAACAATTTAGTTTTATTTCTTAAGAAGAAATAGTTTGAGAGCACCGCATCCTGTATTCAACGTTTCCGATCTCACTAAAATATAGTTCGTAAACAAATTTCAAGCGAGTCAGCGAGTTTTTGTTACAACCTGAACACTAGTACACCTTTTACAGAAAACTGTTCGCTGCAAACAATATTACTGTTTAAAGACGACATGAGCTACAACGTACAAAAACCGTGGGTTCCTACAAGTACTTCATAAACAATTTCGACTATATTTGAAAATATTGTATGCAAAGTGAATTCAAGGCACGAATTTGAAGAACATATTTCATTAAGAAGAATATCAATAAGATTGGTAGTTGCGGGGTGGGGTCATTAATATATTATTGTTGTTATTATTATTATTATGTTAATTTGCTATGCAAAATAAAGTTTAATAAGACACTTATTCAAATAAAAAAAGTGTGTTCATTTTGTTCACATTATGCAAAGTGGATTGACGGTTAAAACTGTTTATAACGTCACGGTCTGTACCACCTACCGGGTAAAACTACTAAAGTATTAGTTTCCGGCCTAATTTCATCTCGAATTAACTGAAAAGCCATTTGTGACACTGCTTATAACGACACATCGCTTTCAGTGACGTCATTTATTTGGATTGAGCGAGGAAGTGCTTTGTTTATAACCATCAATTGTTAATACAACGCTGTTTCGCTTCATGTGTCCACTTCTCTCTAATTCTCATCTGAACGATGAATCGATGCAGCTACTACTCGCACAGAGTACAGAGGCTGCACCTGGCGTGGAGCGCGGTTGAGCCCTAGGCATCCGAAACCGGCGCGCTGTTGCCGCCTCTCGAATCACATCAGGCCAAAGAAACGTTGCCGCAAAAAACGTGATAATAATTGAAGTAAATTATCATTATATTGAGACTAGAAAAAGGAGAGAACGAACCAAAGACAGTGAAAGAATGCAGTGTGTCACATTGTACAGAGGAAGGAAAGGAAGAAGATAATTACTTTTCGAACTAACTCGCTAAAAATGAAGAAAACGCAATCTTCCGAGCACAAGTATATCGGAGAAGCTATGGATGTTTTGCATGCTGCGAAGTATCGAAAAAGGTGAAACAAATGTTGAACTGTTCTGGGTTCTATTATGTAATGATTCATAAAGCTTGGGGAGAAGACAGTAAAGGAAAATCGAGAATTGT
Organism: Gryllus bimaculatus; assembly: GCA_017312745.1. NCBI lineage: Eukaryota > Metazoa > Arthropoda > Insecta > Orthoptera > Gryllidae > Gryllus > Gryllus bimaculatus. Next base: position 3,920,270 of record BOPP01000097.1, on the reverse strand, counting down.
ATCAAACTAGCAGTATTCAAAGGACTGTCCTTTTCATCCTCAACTTACAACGAGCAAAAACTTGTGAAGCAACATCATTGGAAAATAATGAAGTTAGGACGACTTTCTTCTGGTGCTTAGTCCAATTAACTAGGCACTGTCTGTTTCAGAGTGATAGAGAAATTCACCGAGTTAACCAGTAGTGTAGGTTGCGCGTCAACTACTGAAAATGAAATAGAAAGTGAAGTCCAAGGTCAGAACAATACAGATGATGAGAATGATGAATAAGGAGAGTTCATTGAACCTTTGTAACTGAAGCTATTGATGCGGTTACAACACTATTTTTGTGTTATTTAATGATGAGTCTAATAATGAAACCAAGCCCAAGAGAGTCTGAGGAATTGTCAATGTAGCATGCAAATTGCGTGTACCAACAATAAATTCTAACAGTGACATACTAAAATAACTACAGCATATAATGTATGGAGGTGCGCAGTAGTTGAGCACTATCTCTAGTAGACCTACACGGTACGCAGTGTACACAAATGTGAACAAAAGTATCTTATGCGTCTTGCACCCGTCGCATTCGCGCCCAATCGCATCTGCCCACACTTCCGGGAGGAGCAGCCGAGGCGCGAGGACGCAGTGCTCGGCCGCGCGCCACCTGAACAAAGAGCTACCAGGCGAATGTCATGGACACTTCTTACCTTAGAGACCGCACCGCACCGCACCGCACCGCACTTTTTAAATAATAAGAACGTACTACCTCATTGAAAATGATGTTAAACCTCGCAGGTTAATGGAAATTATACAGGTAATATGGAAATGAAGAAAAATGCAGTAATCATGAGGTTGATTACAGGAATTACCATTCACGTACATCTAGTGGCAACGAAACTACCTTAGCTGTTATCATATTTAAAGTATGCTAGAATGCCTTGGCTCAGAACAGGGACACCCAACATTTTTCTTGCAATAACCCCTTGAAAAATATTTATGCTTCATCGACCAACTAGCATTTTTCTCTACAATATACTATAATAATAAAGCCAGTGGAATTTCATTTAGGGCAAAGACCTCTCCGAGATGGTGGATACTTCATTAATTTGAAGGTCCGCAATTGAGCAACATGATTGTGGGGTTAACACTTCAAATTCACATTTTCACACAAATAATATACTACATAAGCACATTCACAACAAAAATAATTGCACATAAATGGCTTAAAACAACTCCCTTAACCAATATTTACAAACATATCATGATACACAATGGGAGACATTTCAACTAGTGAGTACCTGTAGCTGCGATTCCTATTCTGTGATGTGCAATGGCTACAATGTACTGCCCATGTTGAGAGTTTTTTATTACGGAATTGGCAATAACGTTCCTGTAGAGCGCATTGCGGAAAATATTTTCTTTCGCCATAGAGTAACATTGTAAATACTTTCAAGATATAATTTTTAAGATTATATAATAATCTCAATGAGGAATGATGAATTAAAAAGAGCGAAATTGTACATTCTTGATAACGTCTTGTAGCTGCATATCAGAAAAATATCAAAGTCATTGTTTTTTAATGAATGGGATCTTCATTATAACGCTAAATCTTACGCATACACTTAACTATTATCCCCCCTTCGACCTCCTTCACTTTCATAGACCGTTTTTTAAAACACTTTTATCCTCCAAGAGGTCACTTCTGACCCGTTGGGAAACCCTGATTTAGAAGAATTGAACTACATTAAACAAGTTTTTGTAATTAGCTTGGGATTTGGGGGACGTATTTTTATTTCGCAATGCGGGTAAGATTTTATTCCCGCCTTGCCAACGTTCGCAATCTAATAGGATTCACGAATTGTTACGAATCACCTACGGCGCTGCAATCGGCCTGCCAGAGCGACCGCCTCCAACAGGCGCTCCCTAATCAAAATGTACGCGCACCCAACAACGCAAAACCTGTGCATTGCAATACTTAAATTGTCGCAGAGGCCTGTAAATAGAGAGACGATTGTTCATATTGATCATTGGAACGTATTCCCCATGGCTTTTTATTATCCATTAAAAGAACACATTGCAACAAACTGTCACCGTTTTATCTTCATTAGCTGCCATTCATTAGAATAACGAGAGGTAGAGTCTGCCGTTTGGATGAATATTGATACAATTCATTACGAGTTATGGGACTTGGAATTGTACATTGAGCAATGCTCAACTCGACTGTAATGATAGAGTGAGTAAATTTATTTGCTTTGTATCGAAATTGTTGAGGCGCACGAAGAATATTTAGTGGAAAATTTTGCATGAATGTACTTCCACAAATTTCAGTAATCATTTTCGAAAGTGTAGCATACAATAACAACGGGGAAATGAATGGACGGACGAATATATTTGGTAACATATTATCAGTGTAGGATATGTTATCCGTAAAATGTAAATCGTGCTACTTACCTTACTTAGTTTCTTTCAATCGAAAAGGTGACTAATGGATCAGATAGCTTTTCAGCTTTCAATACTTGTTTATGATATTTTTAATTATTATTAATAATTATGTTTTTTACATTGATTAACTTATTTTCCAAAAGTAGTAATAATTTGCAGTAATATTGTTTTTCTACTTTATTCAGCACTTTATATGAAGATAAAAAGGTAATCGATTGAGTTAAAGTTTGCTCTGTTGAAATGGACAATGGACTGAAATTTTCTACACATTCGGCGAGACACATTTGTTTGATCAGAGACCACAAACAAGACAAGTCTGTCGGGGCGCATTGTCTCACATGGGCCACGCCCACTTTGACGCGACTGCAGCCCAACCACTTGCAAGTGCCGAAATAACCTTTGGCAGGGCACATTAAAACACGAGCCTATAAATGGGGAGCAAAAGATAAGAAATGGCCACTAAAGCAGAGAAGAGTAGATGATTCAGTGAGAAAGGGATAGAAAGATAGCGAAAAATTTTTAGAATTGGGAAAGAAAACAGATCCTTAATTAATCGTACGATACAGACTAATAACCACCGGAAGAAAGTTTGAAAAATGTGAGCAAAGGAAGATGGGTCAATAGTTAGGAGTATGAATGATAAAAGAATGAAGAAAATCAGTGGAGAAGCGTAAGAAGTGTCAAACACGTGAAATTGGCTGAAAACTGCAAAATGGAGGTAAATGCCAGGACGCCCCTAAAAAGGGAAGAGACAGAAATAATAAATCGCAAACTGAAGAGGATAATGCGAACGGGAGAAGAGGCTCGGCTGGAGAGCGGCCGCGGTGGTGCGGTAGGGGCGCCCGGAGCTTCCGATAGCTACAAATCTACCTGGGCCCCTTGGTGTGGCGGCGGGGGCGGTCCCCACGGGCAGCGCCACCCGCTCTGGCGGGGCGGGGCGGGGCGGGGCGCGCCTCCGCCTGGTTAGCCATCGACCGCTTCCCACCTGAGCGGCATCCCCAAGCATGCCGCATGCCGCATTAATCAGCCAATGATAAATTACTTAAAAGTTGCCCTGCTCCCGCCCACGCCCTCCACCGCAGAGACTCGCCCCCTCTCCCCTCCACCCCCGCCTCCGCGCTCCAGTGACCGCCTAGCGCCAGCGCCGCTCCCGATTGGGTAATATTTTCTATGCCCTTTCGCATGACCCCGCGAGCAACATTAATGCCAAAGAAGGGGCAGCGATATTTCCAAACTAACTGCATTCTAACTTTAATAATGCAACAGAAATACCTTCTAGGCATCACAATATCCCACATTAGAATTTCGAAATGATGGATACTGCGAGTTCTACACAGTAATAAGTTTATTTCATTTATATTGCACGACATCTACTTCAGTCTAATACTTTTTCTTTTCGTGGAAATTATATCCCAAACATATTAATTTAATTAGAAATGTTTGCGCTCAACTTTAAAATTTAAATACTACATTGTCTTAAAAATAAAATATAATAAAAACTGATATCGTGGTGCAGCAGTACTCGTAGTAGCGCCTACGAGACCCTTTCAAAGCGCGAGAAGTCCATTACATTTATTGAAAAGAATGGTAAACCCATTTGAACAATATTTGTCTACTTGTGATGGTGTAGCAAGCCGCACAAGGGCAATGCTCTATAATTGTTCAATTTTTTTGTTCTCTTGCTTTCAAATTAAATTGACAATTGTGCGGAGTCACTTAAATTGTAGATAAGCATTTACTTTTAGAAATAAATAGGCAAATCAAAATTAAACTAACGACTATACACCCAAATAGAGCTTGCCGGAAGGTAGGATTAGAATACCAAATTTCTTCAGGATGAGTCGTTCCAGGTGCAAACTAGTGGAGCTTCAACATCATAAACGTTCGCGATTTATTGGCTAATTTTGTTATTTTCGAAAATTCAGAGTTCAATGAAAATTGGGCCATGTGCTATTATTATAAGCAAACTTTACACTATTCGAAAAAAATTGAGAGATACCTTTTTAAGAAGTTTTGAAAATGTCGATGGGGCTCCATTTAAAATATCCCCACCTCGCAATCAAAATCTCCGTTTCAACTTCAACACCTTCAGCAACACAACTTCAGCACCAACATTCACATTGATCGGGAAATATCATTTCTGGTGAAAAGCCTGCTTACGTTTTCGCCGCTAGCGATGTTGATAGACGCACGGGCAGAACTAGCTTTTCAGAACCAAGGGCCGACAAAGCGTGGATTCGGACTACCCAATGAATTAGAAGAAATTATTGATTATACGTTGGAGCATGGATTATATATTTTTTCAGTATCAGAAACCTAGTTAGTTCTTCTACAGAAAAACCGACGTTTTCAACCCTTTCTCTATAGCATGCGAGAAAGTAACTTTGCAATGTGACTTTGTGCAGTAACTTGTAGAGTGACTTTTGCAATGATATGTAGGTAAGAAATAAGAAATCCCATTTTTAGTACATGACGCAGGAAAATTGAACTAAAGCTCACTATTGGCATTATGGTAACAAAAAAGTAATGCTTGTTCTGACTGAATACCAAGAAAGAAATGAGACTGCTCCAATTCCCTCCACCGCTCAACAAGACTGAAATCCGCGCCATTCGCGGAAGCGCCGCTTCGACCCTTCGGCAGGCCCTCGCCGAGCGCAGCCCATGCGCCCCTCTCCAGGCTCATCGAGTACAGGATTCGCTTCCTTCTGTCTTCGAACAATAGCACTGCACTACAATTAGTGCGTCTACAGCAGCAACAGCAGGAGAATGCTAGGAATGAACAAGGCCTTTCTACGAGGAAAATCATTTATCTCCCACTCTCTCCGAATTTAATATCATGGTTTTTTCGATATTGAAATTAATTACTAAAAGTCGACAACATTGAATTCGCTTATGGAGGCAGAAAAACACCATGGGCAACATACGAAGATGTCGTTTACAACCTACATCATGTAGTACATCATGAGCGGGACTAACTAGATGGAATATATTTCCCCTTTGGCCTATTTTTAATACGAAGATACAGTATTGTTTTAATGAATCAATATAAGTACAACATTTTGACTAGTGAGAAAGAGTTTAAGAGAACGGCTCGAGAAATATGTTAATTGAAGATTTAAACATCAAATGGTTTCAAAGAAACATTATCAAATAATATTACTTCTCGATTGAATATTTCTATTCACGAATCTTATAGTAAGTACGAAAAGACGAAGAAAGAGACTTTCTAAGAGAACTTCTTTCTATAACGTTCCTGAGTAACTCCACACTGATACCCTACATTTGAATTGGAAAAGCAGGCCTACAGACGAGAACATCTACCTTAGAAAAGTAGGTGCCGAAAGGTAGTATCGATGTAAAAACAAGCAAGGGGATAAAAACGAGAGAGACAGAACCGAAGAGAAAGAAGGGCTGTACGTAAGAAGGAAATCTTCCACTCTCCAACGATCTGCAAAACTGTTTCACAGATTGAAACGGCAACAGCGCAGCCCGTTAGAGCGTCGCTACCAAACGCTTCCCTCCGCCTCCTGCGCTTCGGAATTCCACTGCACTCTGTAATTTCACTCAAAGACTATTTGTACTCCGCAATCAGCGGCAGCGGCGGTGCCGCCTGAGCGAGGGCTCCGTTCGCTCCTCGCACGAGCAACTGTTACGCCGCCGTCGCGGGCGAGAATTTAATCAAATTATTATTTAACTAACTTAGCGGGCGCCTTCCACGTCGTCACGATTCAGGTAAATTCTGGAAGGAGAGTATAGTAATTCCAATGTACTCGTAGGTGCATCGAAACTACCAAAACACGTGCTTTTCAAGAATTATGTTATAATATCCTAGAGTGAAGGGGCTAAGAATATGTAACTAGCGGTTTACCATTATCGGTTGCCTTCTCCCAGCAATGGGGTATTATGACAGAAGACCGTAAAATAACAAGCAGAATGCTTGGCGAAGTCGTGAAGTCTTTTTCGAAACATTCTCTGGTCCACGAGTATGTGGAGTTATGAAAATATATGAATGTTATGGTAGATATAATATCAGCGATAATAACTTCGAAGGGGTAAAGAAATTATAATACGGATGAAACATAAGACAAAAGTCGAGAAAATAAATCAATATATTTTGTCATCAAGAAAGACCTTATTTTCTGAAAGAATAAGCAACCGCCTGGAACTCGAAGGTAACACAATTATGACACGCTGACGATTTAGACGCTACAAGTGTGCCAATCGCCTTGTCTTGTCGAGAAGAATCGATTGAGCTTTAGACTGCATCTCGAGAAGCCGCAAGTCAGCCAAAACGAGATTTATTTGCTTAAAAAATAAAATCATGTTTTTTAACAGATCTTGGAATAATCTGGATGGGTCGACAAAAATGATTTTTCGCTATCAGGCTGCGTCATTGCTCTCGTTTTGTGAGCCGAAGGGGATTTAATCACGAGAGACCATCAGGCACTGGCTACGCGACTACCTAATGCAGATTCACTTATTTAAATCAAACCTGTTTTCACTTTCCATTGAGTTTGGTCAATTTGGTTAATTCATTCAATGGAAAAAACTCATAATTAAGAAATTTATCAGTAGCAATTTGCAAAACACAATAAATATTTGAAAAAAGAAGGCGCCTTGGAGTATAAAAATCTGTAAGAAAGCAAAACAAGAAATATAAATTACAACAGTTATACATTTATTTTGTTGTTAAAGTTATAAACTAAACGGGACGTAAGTTACTGTGTACAATATTTAAACTATAATTATATTTCTTTAATAATATTTTAAAAATCAATGCCACAAAGTAGCATAATGTAATACATTATGATATTATTGTGTAGTTAAAGCAGGCGAACATTCCGCCTGTTGAAATCATTGATTTAAAAGTGAAAGCATCTTCTGCAACAACTTCGACCGATCAGCCTCTGAACTATGCGTTTCATCATTAGCCTGGTTCTGTGGATGACGAACCATTCTAATACTGATAAGCATTCGTTAACAGGAACAGGGAGAGGTGACTCAGTGCATAAACTGATGTCACTTCAGTGCCTCTGATCGGGAGGACCTAGGGTCTAGTCCCAGCGTTGGCAGAATTTTTGCCTCTAGTTAGATACCTGGGTCGAGAACAGTCACCATCTGGTGGAGAATTCTAGCGGTCAGTTGCTCTGATCGGTAGCTTCCGTGGCTTCTCTGATCAACTCGTGGCGAATGTAGGAGCAGTGCCCTAACGATCGGGTCACGGACCGCACGCCATCTTTCCTTCCCCTTCCTTGTCACATCCTCACCCCTTACTTGCACACTCACTAAATGCCCTACACTACCACTCATGCGGGAGACCGGTCGGGAGCTTAGAGCTTGTCCCGCTGGAGCTGGAGCGGTGCCTCGCTGGTGGACGATACCTGGTTAGGGAAAATCGTTAGCCAACGCGTCGTATGCCACCGTTGAGTGGGGAAGATCTACGCCACCTCCCTATGCGCACTATATGCACTACACTTATGGGTCTAATGCCCTTAGCACATAGCGTCCGGAATCACTAATCAATCAATTAGCTAATTAACAACAGGAAGATGTTAACCAATTCCATTAAATTGCATGGAGAATCAAATAGTAAATTTCATGTTACACAGAATTCAAGATTCGATTATCTAATTCAAGGCTGCCAGAAGAGTTGTGTACAGTACGTTTCTTGAAAACTAATATCGGACGAAGATGTGTTCGGTAGTGCGCGATCTGTTGCAGCAGCTTGTTGAGCACACGCCCGGTTGGCCTCTTGGAATTTGTTGAGTGTTATCCAAAGACATCTTACTGCCACGAACGAAAAGCTCTTGTACTCGTACGTCTTGGCATGTTCCTCGTATGTTCCCCACCCTTCTTGACCCCCGCATGATCTATTTTATTATGAAAAATGTTCCTGAGCATTTCTGGGTGATGGTCAGAGCAGGCCATGGCACCCTCGAAACTGAAAAGTTTGAATAGCTGCATTAACCAAAGTGCTGAAAAATCTCATTTAGAGGAATACTGTTAAAGAAACATAAAATAATCCTATACGTCGTTCGAAAACGAGTCTAAAACGAATTGTGCTCCAAAATAAAAAAGTTTCTTTAAGTCGTTTGTTACCTAGGAGAATTAAAATGTTGAATTAATGAACTTATTGCATTCTCTTGTGTTTTTAGCCAACTACTAAAGAATGCTTACCTATCTTATTTTCAATGAATTTTCCTTAACCTAACGTAAAATCCGTCTCCAATTTTTAGTGCAATAACTTTGAAATACGTACGTTTATATTTGCCTCAACAATGTTCTAAATTCATTAATAATCCTTTCCTTTAAGTAGTTCTTGACGACTTAATATCCGTTGTCTATTAATCAATACATTAAATCTTATTTTAATGACAAAAAGACTACTTTCTAAAAGAAAATCAATCATTTGTTGTTAAGTTACACTAATGTCCCATTTTTGTCACGAGATTCACTGTTTCCGTCAGCAGCTTCACAGTTGTCTCGGTCAAGTCGGTCTGTTAGTGTATTAAGCAAATTAAAATGATGAAACCTTTTTTTCAATTTAACTATGCGTGTTATTTGATAACAGTATCTCTTTTCTATTTGCGGAGTAATATAAAAAAAATGCTCATATGAAAGTGCAGTCTGCAATCATGCGTAAGATTTTCAACGTGACCATTCAACTCTTACAAGCTGGAAATTCTTGATACAGATTATCGGTAATATTATTCATTTTGGCCTGAAAGTTTGTTTCACAGTTACGGAACACAGTTACGGAACTTGTGGATGCCTGGCTCTCAAAGTGAAGGAGAGAAAGGTCTGCCTCCACCTCACGTGATGTTGCAACTACGTGAACTTCTCTAACCTAGGACCTCCCGGCCAGAGGTACTGTAGTGTCAGCAATTGCTACCCTAAGACACCTAAGCTGGTGCCAAGCCCCTTAAACATTCTAACGCCATTCAGAAGATACGCAAGAAATGCACAATGTGAGCCAAGCATCCCGGCGCAAACATTGAATGACACGTGACGAGCGCCGTCGACCTTCAGAAGCCGTTTGAAGTCATGAGTGTGGACAACACCGAAAGTATTCTATTATGAGAGAACACGAATTGCAGAAAATCTGCAGGGTAGCAGAGGCATATATAAACGGGCATGTCTTCTTGGCTGACCGGATGACGCCGCGTCGTTGGCTGAGAGGCCGTCGTTTTCTCCTGTCATGTCGAAGGCTTCTTCAGGGCAGAAGTCATGAACTCGAGCCGCTTACGTGAACGGCTGCAGGCATGGCGGTATAGTTTTGATGATTGTATGAAAAACGTCTTGGTTTCTGCTGATTTTTACTACTCTAAGCTCTAGTAAGAGGTAATATATTTTTAATGTAAAATATGATACTGTATCTTTGATTGTAAAAACTGTAAATTCTTACAGTGCTAAATTTTGTAATGACTATTCGCGTGAATGCAATTTGTATAACTTGTAATTCTAGCAGCATTATGTAATTCAAGGGTTCCTTTTTCGGACAAAAGGTTCTAAGTTTAAAGGAATCTCATGCATAGGGACACAACCCTCAAAGAGTTGTGGAAGAGAATTACGTAGCTCTGCACCTTTTCGTTACCTTTGACGCTACTTTTGTTGGTATTGCAAGCGTCAAGGACTTAACGCCTTGTGCTCTCAAACAATTTCTGTTAAACATACCATACAATCTTCGGTTCTCATGACAAAAGCCTCTGTGATCGTAGAATTCGAACCTCTTTCTCTGAAGTGAGCAAACAAACTCCTTACCTTAATTCAGCACACACTTCATTTCAACTTTTACGGTCGAAATTAAACTTTTACGGTCGAAATTAAAGTGAAGTCTCTACAATATCATGATTTTGATCAATATTTTCCAAGATTCGCGTTTTCTTTCAAAGAACGCTTTGCCCCATCGCGAGTAATTAAATGTTTCTCATTTTGTGAATGAAACACCGAGGGTTTTGGTTTGCATTTTTCCAGATCTACGTGGTCTCAGAAAATGCAAATGTTCTTTAGCGGATCGTTGAATTTAAATCCATCAAACTATAAGTTGCAAACAACTGTAAGTGGAAACTTATTTATTTAATTCCCCCCACACACACTTTACTGAGTGATTCAAGATTATGCCTGCTAAAGACTCTTTAATTCACATTTTACCCGCAAAACATTTCGTGTCGCTCCTCGCGGAGTCAAAGGGAGCGCGCAGGGAGGGCGGCGGCGGCCGTGATACGTATGCAACCGTCCTGACGCCCACGTGACCGGCGTGCAGTCCGTGCAGGCGGCGGCGGTGGACGTGGCGGGGACGGCGAAAACTTGCTTTGGAGGTGACGATTAATGCGTTAAAGCAGCGAGTTATCGCGTTGCTTCTCCGAGGCACCAAGATATTCTGAACGACGGGAGCCGCCAAGCACGGCGAAGGGTCTTGCTGGTAATCAAATGACTGGGTGGAATAAACCCTTTGAAGTGAGGAAGGAGGCAGTGGTAACAAAATTCACAAATTATCATATATTAATCTTTACTGATACAGTAGATTGTATGACGACGTATCGAAATATTTTCGGAAAATTACAAAATAGTGTTTCTATTAATAGGGTTTTCTACGAAAAACGAAGCCATCGTATACTAAAATCAACGGCGTAATAGCAAAAATAACTCGGGAAAACAAATGCGATATTTAGATCATTGAAATTTTGACTTTTATTTGCTTGTTATTACGGGCTCAACGTGGATGCCATTACATTTAAAGATACTGAAAGAAAATGTTGAAACACCGTGTGCTAAATTATACACCATACAAAGCAATTCCTAATCCCATTATAGAAACTTCATTTCATTTCCTACTCAAGGTTTCGATATGACGTCATTTTCACGTGAATCGCCGGCTTGCAATTTCTACCACCGGCGGCGGCGGCGGTACGTCCATTAACGCCCGTCGACGCAACGGCGCGAGGCGAGGCGAGGCGGGGCGGGGC
>BOPP01000097.1:3861358-3906480 GCA_017312745.1 Gryllus bimaculatus | reverse complement strand
ACCTCCTAGAATTTCAAGGTTCGTAGAATCTAAGTAGTTCTAGTGAAAACAACATCGAAAAAACTATTGGTGGGGTGAGGTGCAGAATGAAACATGACGAATATAAATTTTACTTTTCTACTAAATTACTTAAATTACTTAATAATTTAACAAGCTAATTCATAGGAAAATAATGCACGACGACATAAAGTAATTAGCTGTAAACAATAAGAAAAATTAAAGGCAATTCATTCTATTCCACAGGGAATCATTTTCTCTGCGACGCAAAACTTGCCTGCGCTGAAGTGACAAGAAATCTGAAGATTTAAAATGGACTTCAGCAAATCGTCGGAAGCAAAAAGCAGAGACAGACGGCTCGCGGGCTTGGGATGTCAAACTTCGAAAACAAGCGTAAGAACAGAGAAACAAATGGGCAGTGAGAAAAAAATGAGTACTGTGTAGAGGGGAAGGGAATTAAAGAGAGTCATGCAAAAGTTCAGGAAATGTTGGTGCATATTTGCTTCGCTGCTTAAAGATGTTTAAGTCAGCTAACGAGACTTTCTTTTCAATCAAATAGTCTCTTGCAGAACGATTTGGTTAAAAAATGGGAGTGCGTGTAACCTAAGGTAGCGTTAGACTAGGGTTTGGGAGGAAGTAAACGACTGTTATGGATAAATTAGAAAGAAATTAACGTAAAAGCGGGAGAGTTCTTTAGGATCGGTTTACATTGCAACTGATTGATGAAACTTTTAATTTTAAAAGATATTCTTGTATTTTGTGTAATGCAATTACCCATAAAATTTGAATATCTCAAAATGTCTCATAAAATACAATTTAAAATGGAATCTGTCCTTATTACTCATTTAGTTTTATGACGGATTTGTTTCCATCATTGGTAATTTTAATTTTCTAGTAATCTACACGTGCAAGCACATTTTCCTCATTCACTCTCTGAAGGGAGCTCTTTACCATTGCTTCAAATCGAAATTAATTTAGTTATTAACGTTTACACCTCACTTAGTATTTTACTGATGTGTCTGATGGTAAATTTTGTATAAATTATATCTTGGGGTTTAAAATCACCTGATCATAAGCAAGTTGTGAAGTGTGTTATATTAATAATAATAATAGTTATAAATGTTTGTATAATAATATTATTAAACTAAAAACGTACTTTTAATTTATAAAAAAAATATTAATAAATCATCCATTTCCAGACAAGTCAGTGAGTAGGAGATTCGTGGCACATTTCAAACGCCAATTTAATTTGCATCGAGTGCAGACTGCAGAAGCGCCCGCACGCGAACACTTCCGGTCGTCGAAAGCCACTTCCTCGGAATCTGCGGCCCTGCGAATCCTCGCCCTTGGCTGGAGACGGACTGGGAGAACTATTCGCGGGCGAGTAGATCTCCGAGTTGAAAACCGTGTAAATGGAGAAACTATATTCTACTAAAGATGTTCATCTATTAATCCTAATAAACCAATTCATACCGATCCCCCTCAGTCCAGTTTGAACCTTGGCCTTCACCGCAGTACTTCTGGGGCCTATCTAATTGGAGGGAGGAGTCACGTGCGCAGAGAGACAGTCGAACACCAGACCCCGAGGATGAGAGGAACAGAATCATTGGGAAGGAAGTGTGGACCCTGTTTTTTAAGTGTTTGAAGTTTGATCCTTGATTTCACATCGAAGATTGAACATTCCTTTCCGGCCAGAGGCATGGCAATTCTGGATCATTGTAGAATATCTAGCTCAGGTGATAAATCTTGATTACTGGCGATAAATGAATATGATCCCTTCATTCTATGATTATGGTTTAATGATTTTGTAAAAACTTCAAGAAAAAAATGCGTTAACGTGACATTTCTTTCGGTTGAAAACTTCAAACGGACACTGGAAAACACACTGGAATTCATATCCGTATTGACAAGAATTCCAACAAAATCTGCCTAAAATACTAATTAACTGATCACAATAATCGTAGTAGTACCAATAATCATAGAAGTTAATAAGAACTGGACCCAAATCCTGAGCGCTGAAGTTCTGATAGCAGCACACCGGAGGTGTAATGCGTTGGCATGGGCCTTTATTCTCGCGCAGCAGTTCCCATTGCAGCACTATGGAGGTTAGAAGCGAGCAGCTGTAAGAGCACTAAACGAGATGACGGTATTCCTCCCACGCTGAATGGTTGGACACGGCGCCGATCCACACGCCCTATCGACTGACTGGTTTACCGACCGGACCCGACATTCGGCTGATGTTGGTCGGAGAAACCACGCAAACTACGATCAGAACAGCTGGCTGCTAGAATTCGCCTCCAGACAGCCGTTGAATTCGACTTAGCTCTGTAACTAGGGCCGAAAATCCATCACTCGAACACTAGGATATCGCGTTTCGAGTCCGCCCCGCCCCGCCGCCTCAGAAACCGTTCCTTCAGCCCTGCCGCGCCGCGTAGTACCGCACTGTCCAACCGTCCGCAACTATCCTCCCTCCCCGCCACCTCCGATTTCATACGTGGAAGGGTTTTTTAAAAAATTTTTGAGTCTAATTCTTCAGCGAAGCGCCACGTCAAATTTCAAATATATTCAGGATGTCCAGTGGTTTGGTTTGACAAAAACGTCGCGCGACCGTTTGAAGCGCCCCTCCGCCCCTCCTCTCTTCGCCGCTCCCCCCAGCCGCGCGAGCGCAGGGCGCGGGCGCAAGGCGGGCTGCTGTTAAGTCTGCTGAATTTTTAAACTTTCTAATCAACAGAACAAATCCACTTTGCTGTGGCCACTGATATTCGCGTGTCGCATTCATTATTTCCATCAGTTTCAATTTCATCAAGACAACACCTAACGCGTGCTCATTCGCTTCAGTCCTGCACAGAGGGGCTCTGCAAATAGGAGTGAAACGCAACGCAAAACCTAACAGCAAGGGCGACGCGCAAGGTAAATAGTTCTCGTGTTTTATTGATTGCATCCATATTGAAATGTATTCATTTGTTTGACGTTGACTGGACGCGGGCGAAACAAGACAACAGAAGGTTGGGTAGAAGCGGGATCTAAACGGACCCGTGCGTCACAAACCACTGTTCCAACGCATTGCGTAATTGAAGATTCCAAACGCATGACACGTTGCTCAATATATTCTCCACTGCACGTCGCCGAACTGCAGGGTACGACTTTCTCGAATAGATGAAGCACTACACAACGCGTCTCTCCCACTGCGAAACCAACGAGCCAAACCGCCACCACCTGCCCACAGACACGGGCCAGTTGCATTGCAACAACACCGACGTCACACGCACTTTAATAAATAGACCACGAATAGGTCAGCGAGCAAACACAGAGGGTGCATATTTCCATATGCAATTAATTTTGAAGCAATTACGAATACTTACGCCTGTAAAATTTTGATATGAATGAGATGGTGTCATAAACAGATGACGGTTAAAAGCAACATCAAACGACTGCGCGTAAAAAATTCAAAAATAATTATTTTGTGAGCGTCACACTGTCACAGCGCCCGTGCTCTCTGACACGCCTGCGACGTGGGCGTGAGGGCCCGCGCTAACTTGCCGGCGCGGTGCGGGCGCGGGCGCTGCGTGTTAGCAGGGGGAGGGGGCGGTGGAGGGACATTGTGCCGAGTCTGACTGAGCCAGTGACTGCTGCAAGTGCTGTTTTGTTTCAAAACTCTGTGACAGAAACAGTTTGCTCGTCTGGAGTCGATGTTTGCCTGTGTTTACAAGGGAGGCAAAGGATTCAAAAGTAAAATGTGGCTGCCACCTAAACAGGTACCATTCGTTGAGGGATAATAGTACATTTGTCGAACAGGAACATTTTGAAAATTGTAAATTGATATTTCTGGTGAATTATGAGATAACTGTATTATTCTATGAGAATTTAATACTTTGGTAACTGTAATTAAAATGCGATTTAAATCTAACCTATTTGAGCCAGGGCCAATTTCTTAGAAGCGAGAGGATAATTAAGAACAGTATTTTATTACATATCATTGTTATCTTTTGAAGGCAGGCTGTTGGATAATGAAGTTTCAAACTGCACGATTAAAAGCAAACACACACTAAAAACACACGTGTGCAAAATACGTTCTTCCTTTCAGTCAACACTCCTGGCATTTGAGACCATTCAAAACCTCTGATGACCACCAGACATAACCATGTCTCACTTTACACTGAAAATCGATCACTTTGAGCAGATTATTACTTACAATTAGAGTTGATCCTGTCGAAATATTTACATTTTAAAACCAACCACAAATTATTGAAAAGGTGTAAACGTTTCGGGCAATTGAAATATGGTCATCATCACGACTGAGATCTATAACCAAAAATGTAGATTGAAAATGAGTCACTTGTGCACAATTATACTGACAATTGGCGTAGTAACCCTCACAACTAATATTCTTAACATGCGACCTCACAGTGAAACTGACTCAGTGTCATTCCCTTTACCTTGTAGTGTTAACACATCTCCCGTGACTATCTGGAAAATACACAATTTTACTCTTCGAAAGTGCAATTTTGAAGAATATTGAAATTCATTTGATTTCGTTCAAAAGAAAAATTTGTATCTTAAAACTGTAGTTGTAAGGAGAAACCGAAGAAATTTAAAACTTTTGCAATTTTCTACTTCAAAGAAAACCATACTTTCGTAATTTTTGTAAGCGTACTTTAGACTTTTCAAGGAGGAAAAAAACATAAATTGAAGCAGCTTTGAGAAAAATAATAAAATGACATTAAGGTTTCATGTACAGTATCAATCTAATATATCGGTTTCATATTTAAGGTGAGATCAAACAAGGAAGATCGATTTATGTGAAAATCCTGTTGGCGATTTAGTCACTAGCGTCGTTCACAGACAAACGGACAGAGACAGAAAAAATTAAGAGAACAACACATTGTCACTCAGTGTTACAAGGCAATCTTTTTCTTATGAACATACTTTCTTGCATCAATATTTGATCTTGCCTAGGTGCAATGCAAATAATCGAAATGATTTTAACAAGATCTTTTTTGTGACAGTTGTAATATAACGTTCTCAAGAAATATATTTTAAAGTTAGATAGATATGTAACATCGCGACATCGGCATTCGGACCTGCTGAAGTATTCAACTAAAATACTCGAATATTCACTAAAGATTTTACTAAAAGCATGTTCCTAATATCTAGTCGCTCCCTTTACAAATAGTGTTTTGTTACTAAATCCGCAATTCGCTTTATTTTGTTTGGTGTAATTTCTTGGAACGCTTTTGCAGATCTTGCTTTCGACCTTCCATTTTTTACCACACATGATTAATTACGATTACACTACAATGTCACCTTCGTGCAGGTATGAGGAGAAGAGTCGATGTGTTCTTGAGTGTGCTATGTGTGGGTTAAATGTCTTTCTGGAACTTAAGGGGCGAAGAATGCATATATTGGTAGTGCTTGGTCTTAGATTGCGTTTTGTACTGAACTTTGCCCAAATTAGTTTCGCAAATCGAGTTTCCGCCCTTCTTTTGCACGCATCCCGCCGCCACTGAGCCACCGTCGCTCCGCAATTCGACTGAGGGATGTTACCTCTAAGGGGAGCAGACGCGAGCACTGTAGGTCTCAGTACCGTATAGTAGGTCACGCAATAACTTTATGAAATACACTTCCTTGGCGCTGAAAGGGCTGAGGTTGGTCCGAAATCGCCCGTGAAGGTAAAGAGCGCATGTCGACAGTCTTCTCTTTCTGTCTCCAAAGATAAAGGAAAGCGCGCAGCATAGAAACCTTGTAGATCATTATTCACAATTCATTCAACAATTTTACTTTCAATGTAAATTAATATTATTCTACTTTCACGAGAAAATATACATTTATCTGATTTAACTTGTTCATGAAGCCCAAAGAAGTAACCTTTTCTTTTTTTACAAAATTTTCCATTTACTTAAATTCAAGATATTTAAATTCAAAAAAGCATCCAAAAAATGGGACATTGACCGGTAATGGGTTAATGTATATTAATACTATTCCTCGTATTTGGAGATCGCTCTCGATTGTAAAGACACTTTCAAAATTAAAGTTGCATTTATAATAAGAGATCAAATCCAGCCAGGACAATTAGGCGGTGAGATATTACTGTTGAAAGAAAATATCGTATTATTTTTGGCATATAGAATCCATTTCCGGAGCACTTCTAACCTATAAATTATTCCTACGTCCACGACTAGTATCCATACACATCAACTAAAGGGGTCAAAAAAGCGAGTCTTAGTGATCTAATTTTCACTCTCCTGCGTTGTTTCTTTATCTTCATAATCCCACATCGCCCGAGGGCATCAACTACTGCCACTGCAGGTTCTCTACTACGCAGGTCCTAGGATTCGAGACCTAACGATGGAAGGATTATTCCTTGGTAGCTATATCGTATTCAGCCCTTGTGTACAGAAGGCGTGTGTGGCAATGTAGTGCATGTAAATGAGTATGTAAGTAATGCGTGAGAACTGAACAAGAAAGAGGAAGGAACGCTCACGCGCGCTCCGTGGCCGTTTGTGAGAGTACTGCTCCGGCACTCGCATAGTTTTGATGCGCGAAAACGACCGATCTGAGCAGCTGGCTGCTACAATTCTCCAGACACCGCCTGAATTCGACCGATCTATGCCGATAGTGTTAAAAAATGCGGTAAGCCGGGACTCGAAACAAGGCTCTCCCAGTCAGAGCCACTGCAGTAACATCAGTTAATGCCCTGAGTCACCTCTTCCGATATGCAGGGGCGACAAACACCGCAAACTCCTGTCATAAACCTGCACTGCACTTACAAGGCTAACAGCCACAGCCGATGATGTGCCCGCAAACACGAAATAGTCAATCAAGCTTAATCTCACTACGTTGTCGGGTCTTTGGAAGAGAAACACATGGTGGTTCTTTATTGCCACGGCCACCGGCTTTCGCTAGAGCCGGTTCTAACACCGCTACCGTCCTCAACACAACCGTCGCTGTCCCCGTATTTCCGTCATTGCGGATGTTTATTTATAAATAGGGCGACTTCCGCTGCTGAGGCGAGTGGAAATAAACACGCGGAGGGCGGCGGCGGCCGCGCCAGGCAAAGGCGGCTTGCGTTCGGGCGAGGACAATGCGCGGCTGGCGACGCGCACAGCTTTGGTGCTTCCGGTGCGTCGCGCCACTTCCGGCGGCGCCGAAGGCAACGCGTGCGCGCCAATCACGCGCCGCGGAAGCACGCGCTCCCTGGAAGCCCCGAGGAGAGCTTCGAACAACAGGACATTCCATGAATGGGGAAGATTCGTAAGCAGCGTGCCAGAATTGTCACTGAATACATTTAAAATATTTAATATCGATTTTTTCATGCTTTTCAAACGGCATTTCAAACGGCAAACGGAGGAGCGATCGTGGGATGAGCCTGTTTTTTGGGCTCTGCGCCCGTCTATAAAATGCTTAATTTAATAAGCTGATTTTTTTGCACCTTATCCGGTAGGCCTTGTACCGAAATCGTTTCGGGCGCAATGTTAGCTGTATTTCGCAATAAATGTAAAGACAGAGTGATGCCAAACCGGTTTTAACGCTCACCGGTTCATATTTCGTCGTAACCCATCACCTCACCGGATGCTTCCACGCTTCGCATGGGCAAAGTGCGAGGCTGCTGAGAGCGCACAACATTTCGTGAATGTTTCATTCCACAGTTAACCGTTGAAAATAGTAATTGAAGTGAATTGTAACAAGCTCTCTCGGACAGTCGCTCCATGACGTAGCAGGCGAACGACGCTGAGTAGGCAGAAGTTGTTAAACGTACTTTAGCAACAAACACAGAGAACAGTTGGGCTAAATAATTGGAGCATGATGAATAAGTAATTTGTCCGTACATTGTCATAAGAGATCTTAGAGTAGCGGAAAGAGAAAAAATGTTATATGCAACCGTTAGATTATTGATGTCAGTGTATGATTTTTCGCCTAATCTGAAACATTCGCTACGTAATTAATTGAGTGTATGCAAACTGGAAAAATTAACATGTTCTATAATTCTTTTTATGAACGTGATTTTATTTGTTTTTAGCATACACAAAAATCTTAACTAAAAAAAAGTATTGTATAAAACGCATACACTATATCAACAGTGCTAACTAATCAACAAAAATTAATTTGTAGTTATTTTATGACCCACATGCAAGTTCTTACGTGATAACACTTGTCTACGATAATCCTACGAGTATGGGAGCTAGAGTTAGAGTGAGAAGTAATTACATGCCTTAACAACTGCAACTACAGAGGTGCGCTCGATTCGCGAAAGGACCTTGTGAAGTACGCAAGGCAATCAAGTAAAGCAGTAATATAGCGACGGTTGTGATATTAGATGCTAAAGATATTCCTTGTAATAGGATGCCATGGAGAATGTAAAATTTTAGGAGGGAAAATGACAAACTTTTTGTGACACGTCTTAGGTGACTAGCAGTGAATTATATATTTATTCTCGTTCGCTCAGGCGCTTTCGCCGAAGCCGGCGCATATCTGTAGCCGTACTCGAGCCCTACACCCCCGAGATGAAAACGCGGGAGTTGATTTGCAATAGCCAATGCGCTATCCTAAGCTTAAAAAATCCATTTATCCGTAGAACAGCATTCAGGAAGCAATTCCCATTCCCCTCGGCGTCTGTTGCAGACGTGGATTTCACTTTTAGAGAAATCTCCACATCCAGTGAAGCCGGCTGCCGAGAAAGAAAAAAAAACGAGCGCAAACACTCTTCGGAAAGCATGTCTGCCGGCTGCAATACGCAGCGCTGCCACTTAATGAAAGGGTTGCGGCCGGGGACGCGCGGCGGGGCGAGGCGGCGAGCGCGCGACCCCCCGACGCTGCCGCCGACCCTCGCCTGCCCGCGCTCGGCGGCGGTGGCGGCGGTGCGGCGGGCGGCGAGCGGCGCGATCAATACAAATGCACGAAGACCCGAGCCAAAAGGGAACCGCCAAAAACTGCGCCATCCGCGCCGCCGCTTTCCGACCGCCCTCCCGCCGCCGCCCCCCGCCGCGTCTTGCGTGCGGCGGGCGCGCGCGCGGGCGCAGGCGGGGGCGCGCGTGCCCGGCCACCCATCTTCCCGCGCCGACACCGATCGCGCCCAATCTCGGCGATTGCGGCGGATTCGGGAGGGATCATCGGAGCGCCGCCGCCGCCGCCGCTGGCCCAGCCCCAGCGCGCGCAGCCAGGTATGCCGGTCTACCTCGCGAATAACGCGACGGTCGATTATTGCGAAAGCGACACAATAGCATTCATTTCGCGACTCACTGGGCACAGAAAAACGTGTGTGCGTTTTCAATGTTTAATGCCCGTTTCTCTCGCTTTAAAGCTTCGTTTGTTTATGCCGGTTAGTTTCATCCCATGAAGGCTACAAAACTTTGTGCACACATTTCAAGTCAAAATTTCTCACCTCTGTTCAAAAAGCATATCAAATTACTTCACAATAAAATAACGCTAGTTAAGGAAAACTGAAAGGAAATGTAACGACATTGCATATTTTGAGCTTCTCTTGAAATGAGAATTACGACTATGTAGTAATTAATTCTGTAATTATATTCCAATTAAACGTAAAAAAAATCAATCGTGCAGAAAACAACCGTTCTTTAAAATTCCCCCACACACTAGTTAGGCATTTGAAAGGAAGAGGTTGGCCATTCTGTTTATTCCACACGCATGCACGCACGCGAACGCGCGCGCGCACACCCACACACATCCGCGCTCACCGCACACACGTGCGTCCGCGCGCGCCTGTCAGCCGAGGCCAACGCCTCGCGCGCACATTCGCTTCAACGCGCGCCTGCCCATTTGCACAAGCATCGTCTGGCTTTTTCCTAGCACATCACTCCATCACATCTCTGCAATCTCCTCAATGAACAGTTAGTCTACCGCGCAGATCTTTTGAAGAATTTCTTCTAAAAAAAGATGGACAATACATTCCTTGACTCTGAATTCAAAGCCTACACCGCACTCACCGTCGATTTCTTCTTGCTCCTTTTATATAATCAGTAAAAACCACCGAGAACTAAACCGGAAGCGACCAACAGGGCTGGATGGACGAAGCCGATGCAGCAAACGGAGAATCTCTGAGGAGCGCATCACAGAGCCCCTGGCAGACAACACCTGAATCTGGACCCGTGGTCACCAAGGGTCAGCCGAGGTGGATAAAAGATCATTTCCGTTGGCGAGACAAGTCAATGGGCCGCCACGCGCCGATGCAGCGCTGACGCCTCCGACGGCGAGGACACCTTCGCACTCGCCTCATCTGCATTCTGCGCGCGCCCTCATCGCAAGCCGCTCCTTCGCGGCACGCCGCCTGCGTTTGCACGCCCTCCCCGCCCCGCCAGGGCTGGCCACGGCGGCGCCGCTCCCCGCCACCAGGGCCTTCGAACGGTGCGGCCCTCCCCTCCGTCTCAACCCAACAATTGCGTTATAAAATATACCCTCAAATATGTTCTTACATCTGTAGGGGCATGAATACAAATAACTGTACGTCAGTAACATTTTTACTTGAGTGAAGAAACTATTTTTATCATACTTTTATCATATCATACTTTCTGCACTTCAAGTTTCAATAAAAATCTTTACATTTTTTAATAGTAGAATAATATCCAAAGCCACACAGTTCGGAACCTATAAATGTTGTGTGTTCCAATGGTCCTGTATTTTTCACCGAACGAAGCAATCCGTAAGAACGGATTGAAGTCGAATGTCCCCCAACATGCGCGAAATAGATTAAAACGCAAACCCTGACAGTCAACCCTTCCGTGGGCCATTTCCAAACAGTTAACTTATTAAATAATTGGAGAGCATTTCATCGCTGGACTGGAAAGGCCAGCTCGCGGTGGCTGCGTCCGTTTAATAGCATTTCGCCTATTTTTGCATCGAGGGCGCTCTCCAAACGCGCGGCCACATCATACAGACCGCGGCGGTGAGCGGCGGTGAGCGGCGGTGAGCGGGTAGGCCGCTTCGCGCCGAAATAAAAAAGCTCCACCGCCCAACCTTCATTAGAGCGCGCTTCACTAAACACGTCATTGGCACAAGAGCGGTGGCACCAATCAGGAAGATTACAGCACAGCGGCTGATGTGATTGGCTTGCTATGCTACATTTGCCGAACCGCAGTGTGACTAGTTGGGCGAGTGCTGTTTTATTATACAAAAATCGAGGAGGAAAAGATTGATTTTCGTTTCGATTATACTCGACGAGTGGCGAATGCATGTAAAGCGGATGGTGGAAGAGGAAATGAAGGAATCAGAGCGCTCGCAGTTTGGGAGGAGAGAAATGGGGGGGGGGGCGGAGAGGGGAGTGAAATTATGAGAGGAGGTGAGAAGTCTAATGAGTTTCTGAAGTGCATACGCTTCCGCTTCAACAGGCGAGTGCTTTCAAGGTATAGTGTGTGGAATATTAGAAAGGCATTTCGTGTTTCACGTGTACACGAGATATGAAAATACAATGTAATCCCATGAGAGGACAATGACTTTCTGTGTCAAAAACATTTTACCAATGTCACGCATCAAACACGTTTGATGTCATTTACGTAACAACAATATCACTCATACTCACTAATGTCGTGGCAGAATTGCACTCATATGCTAGGCGTGGGATGCTCACCTGAAACAAAAGAAAATAAAACAATTAATAATAAGATCGTAACACTGTCGCACAACAGTTCGTTTTTAGTGTTGTACATTATTTAATTGCTAAGAATGATTGAATTAGAGTGGAACACAAATGCGCCGTATCTTTGCAAACAACAACGTCAATATCTAGAAAAAGAGTATTCACCCTCTTTAAACAAATTAGCGATTCGCCATCAGTTTAAACAAATTAGTAACATTCTTTTTAAAACCCGGATTTATCGAAATATAATGTTCCTGTTTAAATTTTTGAAAGCAGGTTGTATTTAATAAACTATATTTTCTTAAGTTCGTCGGTAACATGGCTAATTAACAATTTCATCTATTGGAAATAATCTCGCTATGAATGGGTCGGTGGATCTCACGACTCCAACCGTGCCAATAGCAACTAGATTAAGGCGTTGCCTCCGGAGAGTATTATCATGTTAAATAGGTTTCTTTGTACTCTGCGAGTTCATAATAAAAAATATTTTAGAACATAATTCAGTTACGCGGCTCATCCATCTTTGGGGGCAGAAAGTTACCTGATAACGTATCGTTTGTTTAAATATTAGTTTCACAATAATATTAGGTTTAATTTTTTGCCATTCTGATTTACCAAGTCATAACAGTTCATGTAAATAACCGGAAAATGGTTTGTAAATCACATTTTACCACTGTACTCGTAGGTACATTAACACCATAAAATACACGTGTTTTTCTGGTATTCTTCCAGAATATGTTAGAGGAAATGTCTAAAAATTAGACCAAGCGATTTCTCTTCTCAAGAGATATCGAATGGGCTATTGATCGCCTCCGTAGGAGCCGTAAAGTCACGGAAAATGTGTTTTCGTTGCTTAAAAAGCACGCCATTAAGGGATCAATTTTCTTCGCATCTTCCAGAAGGACCCGAAACAAGGACGAGGACACTGAGCGGCGTCGAATGACACCTCAACTGGATCTCTAAGCAAGGAGTCGTAACAATTAAGAGTACTAAGAGCGTAGTTGGCCATGAGATTCTGTGACCCGCGTTGAGCGGTGGGGGAGGCGTCGTTTGGCTGCCACTGAAGGACATTGCAAAGGTCTCAGCGAGCAACACAGCCAGAAGAGCAGATCGGGGGGAGTGGTGGCCTGAGGTGCGGCCGGCGCCCGGGCGCTGGAAGACTATTGATTCGCCGGGTCGACGCCCTGACCTTGCTCCTCATAACTGTTCGCTACGCCCCCCCCCCCCAACCCCACCCCCACCCGCCGCCGCCGGTTCTGTTTCCGCTGGCACTGTTGCACTTCTCGCAGCACGTTCCGTCCCGTACAGTCGGGGCCATCTCTACACAAATAATGCATGCCCCTTCTGCAGGTCACGCTCCCTATTCCGGATTTCGAAATGCTGCTTCAGAACTAGAGTACAGGCAAATCATAATGCGCTTCAAATAGCAAATTTCGAGTCATTAACTCTTTTGGTGAGAAATGTATCATAACGATATAAACATTCTAATCAGGAATGTAATTATTCTATTTAGACACAGGTAATTTAGTTTAATTTCAGATTTGAACTTTGGCTAGGAGTTAGTAGGCTTAGGCCTCTACTGAAGATGTTCAATATCAAAGAATAATCATATCCATTGAACATAGGCAGCAATCGATTTTCTAGTACAAGACCAGTTCATAGATATTATTTTAAAACTTGATTCACGTATAAGGTAGTATTTTAATTAATTGTTGATTAACGAATCTGCCCACTACAAATTTTGATGCTGTTTCACAAATTGTTACGAACGAATTCTCTAAGTCGATACTTTTACTTTCAAAATATTAAGTGATCTGTGCAGATGTTGATAAAGTCTATAAATGATGTAAACGAAACTATGATATCACGCAGTTTTTCTTATTTCTAACGTAAAGGAATATTTCGTCAGAAATAACTCCTGAGAATCCTGAGAATAACAGCTACACTGTCAAAACAACAGAGTCTAATTACTAGAAAATGTTTGGAAGTACTAATATTATTTCAGCATTAACGGTAAAACTTTTGCGTTATAAAATGATATAAACATGATTTTTAGCAATCTTATGAACATAAAATAGTTTTTGTTAGTAATCTATACGCATATTGTTTGGTATTTTAATAGTAGGCAATAAGAGCATATTTATAAATGGATGGCAACAATGGCGTACAATTGACACCTGTCATTAAAAATATTTTTTGTTAAAACATTGAAATGTATTTAGAAGAAATATATTGCAAAATATTTTCAAATCAGTGTGAAATTATTATGCCTATTTTTTTTAAATGTATGAAAATGTTTCATTTTCAGAGCAGCAGTGTGACATTACAGTGGATCTCCCTGCGCTGACGTGAGTAGTATTTCAACCCAGAAATGGTAACACTGGAACTTTTACCCTGATTTTGTGTTTTTTTGGTGCTTTACAACTTTATCCTTGAACACACCCCTTGGAACACAAATTCAGAAAATTCAATGGATTTTGTCTTCCGCATTAACATTTTGTTTTTCATCGTTTATTTGGCAATAAATTCGTGTTATTTGTCAGTAAATAGCACAGGTGAGCTTGTACGTGCCCGTATAGTATTTAGATCATAGAAATTCGCTGCCTATTCATTCATTACATCGAATGCTCACAGATTTCTCGTTCCTTCTCTCTCTTGAGTCGTAATACCATCAGTAGAACGTAACACTGAATGATACATAGCCTGCCTAGAATTACCTGTTTTCTGAGTATCCTTTCCTTTTCACCTCCTATATCGTCGAAATACAGAAAATATACGTAAACACATTTCGTAGAGACGGTTCGGAATTTTGTGGGTCAATTTTCAGAAACTTATTTAGGAAATGTAACAAGTCAATTCAAAGAAATTAAAATAAATTATGTAAATTTCAAGATTGTGGTCAGGTGATGCGACGATATTCACACATTCTTCCAGGCGCAGGAATTGCTTTTGCGGATTTCCCCCTTGAGGCATTCCGAAAGTGAAGTAACGTTCATAAGTGGTTCAATAACAATCAAATAATTAACTCATATTTCCAAAATTAGGGAGAAAAACGTTGTAAAATTTTGAAAGTCGAAAATCGTCCAGACAGTAACGAAAGGTGGACGTTGTGGTGAGAAATGAGGTAAACAATGTCAATAGATCAATTAAAAAAATCAAAGATGATTGAATTTCTCCAAAACTGATGTAATATTTGCCCCGTGATACAGAGTTATTGAGCAAAAATGGATTTGGTTTCCGCGACGTTAGTGGGGAAGCCAACGTTTGTGAAATGAAGGCGAACCAACTGTGCGCGTCAGACCCAAGTTCGAAATCGCTTAGATGAATGCAAATAGGTAATTGTTGGCACATTAAAAAACAGAAGTGTTTGTCTTAAAAGGTGAACTAAATCCCGTTCAATCACAAAGGTTTAGTAGTCCACTGTCAAATAGTAGAAGGCGTTACTTTTACCAAAATACAACAGTACATTTCTATAATCAAGTGAGCGCTAGTGAAATGTGATAGTTACAAATAACATCATTATGAGAAATACTACAAATGATACATGTGGTTGAATTAGTTATTATTTGCTAAACTGCAAACAAACACCTGTGAGTTATTTGTAACTATTTTTCCGTAAGTTATTAGTTACGTAATAATAATTGAACACGTGTTGATTGATAATTAATATTTTGTTCTTATCCACGTTTTCAAGTGATTAGAAAAATTAGAGTAATTATTTATTATTTATAAATTCGTTTATCGCAACCAGCTGAGATCACAGCCAATGGAGGATGCAAAGGAAAAGTCGCATCGCGCGTGTACGCGGCCTCCGCGCCGCATTCGGCACAAAGGGACTTTGGCGCTGCGATCT
Source organism: Gryllus bimaculatus (assembly GCA_017312745.1). NCBI lineage: Eukaryota > Metazoa > Arthropoda > Insecta > Orthoptera > Gryllidae > Gryllus > Gryllus bimaculatus. The sequence continues at coordinate 3,891,043 of BOPP01000097.1, read as the reverse complement.
TTCCCGTCTCGCTCGCAGCGCCACGCACGCACGCACGCACGCACGCACGCACGCGCGCGCGCCGACGGAATGGCCTTCAAGCGCAGCGCCGGAGGTGGAATATTAACTGTCTGCGTCTAACTGTCGTAAAGCACCATCTTCGTAAGAACTTCATGAGAAACCATTTGAAGCACGTGTACTTACGTGTATTAAAACGCCCGTAATTTAAATATTAACGACGCAGAGATATACATAAAAAATACATTTGTGCAATTAAAAAAATCAAAATAATGTATAAAAATGGCATTTATGCCTTGTTCTTCAGTATATTTATCACACAAAAAGGCGAATCAAAAAATTTAGAACCTTTTTGAGAAAATAACCTATTCAAGAACTGGCTTTATTTCAAGCAATTTATGTTACAACTACTCATATTTTGAAAAAATCGTACATGACCTCATTTTAAATATCTAATTTTGTAGAACATATCTTATTCGGAAAAAAATTCCATCTTCAATATTGTAGTTGGCGAAAAAACTTTTGTAATTTTCAAAACATCAGAGAATTCAACAAATACCGGAATTATGCCATTTTTCTAGGCGTAGTTTGCCCTATCAAAGTTGCGTATTTCTCTTGAATTTAAAGAAAAGTTATAGTTTAATAAGTCATGGTCTTAAGCGCTCTTCGCGAATAACCTTTCTTTATTGCACCGCATTTTAATATCAACGGTTCAGGAGATATTCGAAGGGAACAACATCTAATGAGAGCTTCCCTGTACGTATGTAATTCCACCAAGTCAGCGTAGCAGTTTCTTCCCCTTCCCATGTTTCCACAGCGACGGACGGATTCTTCTGCGAATCCCGGACGACAAGGAACCTCCAGGAGGCAAAATCTTCCGTCGGTTCCGGGCCGGTCTGGCCGGGAGCGCCCCCGCGTGCGAAGGCGCCAAGGGCAGTGGGTCGAGGGGGGGGGGAGCAGCGGGGCGCAGTAAATTACGACGTGGCCGCTAATAAAGACAAACGACGAGCGGCGACGCGCAGGGCAGGCCTCGCGACGGCGGGGGTGCCAATAAGCAGGCTTCTCCCACGCCGGCCGTCGGCGCGCCCACGACCAGTCCACTCTAACGCACCGCGACAAACGCCAGGTATATGACTTGTCTTGGGGCTGTTCATTTGCTACGAATAAATTTAATTGGAAATTTCAAACTCGTAAGAAAATGTGTCTCTTGATGGTCCGATTTTAATAAATAATAATAATAATAATTTTAAAATAGAAATGCAAACTCCATTGCTTTAATATTTTTTCACGAAGATTTTGAGTAATATATACTCTTAATATAGTTTCAGTTCTGTTGAAATTAACCCTAAAATAATATGCTTTTATGCTACGCTACAACACCAAACACTCGCGCGTGGCTCAGAACCGGGCAGCGCGGGCCCTTCCGGTTCCTCTGGGGCTCGAGTCTTCACCTGTGAGCCAAACTGCGTCTGGATTTCGATCTTCTATTGGGACACACTAAGCCTCCTGCATACACAATAACGTTCTTTCGAAATTAATAATTGTAAAACAGTGGACGCCGCTTATTGTAATCACGGTTATTGTTATCATTCGGCTAACTGTACACATTCTCTCCATTTCAAACCCGGACTGATATTACAACATTAAGAAAGCGTGGTTTAGAGAGATCAGAATTCGTTTTCTATTGTCATTTCCAAACAACTTCAATTACGTGAGATTTTTAGTTATCACGTGTCGCGATTCGCAAAAGACCTAAAGCAGATAGTATTTGATGCTCACGTGAAGATCCTCTACGCATCCGACACTCGAATACGACGGAAAACGAATTCCAGGAATGCACGGCGTTTTATGAGAACGTCACTATGTGCTGGACAAACAGAAGACGTATGTAATATCGTTACTTCTACAGACTGACAAATGGCAGCAGGGATGTGCAGAGAAGAAAATTACGAAACCGCCGGGCAAATGCAAAACCTTCAACAACGAATGAAATGATTACAAATATTGTGATGTACTGTTCAGTGATTTCCAGAAACAATTTGAATACGAGACATACTAAAGGAATAAAAACAGAACCCGATGTTAATCGAAGACTTTTTTAAATTCTAGAACTGTTCCTGACATTGTAATTCGTTTTTTGAATTGTAATAAATTTTATTTTTTTAGTGAATGCAAGGATCGAATGAAGCAAGAATGAATTTTATTATGAATGGATGTTTTTTCGTAATAAACAACAGCATTGCTTTCTTTTCATGGGATATTCTTCAATTAGAATTTTTCGCTTATTGTTTTCAAGCGGTTACAAACAATATCCGTATATACAACAAGCGGCATCCACTGTACATGGTAAGGAGGAATCTAAACGTCGACCTCACAATACGCATTAAACGAGTGCTTTGGTTTGGTGAACGATATCTTTTTAATATGAAATTTTGATGATAACATTTATTTTAATCTGAATTATTTATAGGGCTGGGACGAACAACGGCCAGGTGAGGCCACATTGCTTGTGCTTTCTTACGCGCGTTAGCATGGTTCGTAGACGGAAGGACGTCAGGCAGACGGACGCACGCTTTGAAGAAAACAACTTTTTAGAAAATCATTAAAAGTGAATATACTTTGCAATCTCAAAGTCGATTTGTTGCAGCTTTACACATACGACAAAGTAATAACATGGCTCCTTAATTTGCTAAAGTACTGCAGTTATTACATTCACATGTTTCCTCAAATAAATATGAGGAAACGTTTTAATGTAATAAATGCAATCTTAAATTTAAGATTTTCCATGACGCTAATATATTTTTTTGACTTTCACAGAAGTACCTATGGCGTGTTTGCTCCCTTGACTAACCATATCATTTTTCCTTAAGAGCATTACGCGTTGTAAGCATACAACTAGAACAAATACTGCCTTAGCAACAAAAGGCACGGCAGCAACATCAAAACATTATGTTTTCTCCCCCCCCCCATTAGCAAAAATGGAAAATTTTGCTCACCGAGACGGACCGAGAACGAGAGACTAGAAACACATTCAACAGCGCGGCTTAATGCATTATCCACGCGCCAACATTATCTTAATTTCCCTAGAGGTGGTAAATGATAGTGTAATTGTTGCGTATGATGTAATTGGACACATCGGGCACAATTTGCGCGAGATATTACGGCGTGTGCGCGGGCGCCACGGGCGGCGGCGGCGCGAGTGACTGCGGCCCTGCAACGCCGAGCGCGTTGCCTTCTCTGTGGCGCCTGACGCCCCCGACGCGCTTTCGGCTGCGTGCGCAGCGTCTCTGCCTTTGGTCCCGGAGGCTTTTACATGCGATTGGATATCGGAACGTCACTACGCTACTCTATCCATCAGAAAGAAATATTATTCGGAGATGTGTTATGTGTTTTCGAGACGATTAAGTTTATACTTTTATACTTTTAGTGCTAAAATAATACGCCCGAGTGAATGAATACTGCCCTATCATAATATTAGTACATTATGAGAGAGATACGTAAGAGAAAATAGAAAATTAAAATACATCGGGACGCACCAGGGGAGGACAAACTCCACGTCGCTGAAAATACTTGATTGGAAGTAGCAGGAAGAATGTGACAAGCAGACCGTTCGTTGAAAGAAAGGACCGACGGGCGACGACTGACATATTGGAGGGTGTGTGTGTGTGTGTGCTCGCGCGCGCGCGTGTGGATTAATTGCAATGAGAGAACGTGCGACTCTCCCCCCCACACACACACACACACAACTCGACGTGCAACTGAAGTACGCGCGCAGCACTTGTTACAGAGCACAGGTAAGCGGGAAGACATCTAGCTGGATGTAAATATCACTTTTCCATTTTAGTCATATGAGGATTTTGAACACTGAGAATATGCTTACATGTGTAAATAATGACGAATCAACGATGAATAAGAAGCAGTTGGCGCGTGCGTCAACTTGGACCTACTACATAATTTGCTCTCCGAGTCGCATGTTATTCGCGACGGCGAAGCGAAAGCTTTTCGCAGTCATTCCCAACAATACTATTTGCAATAAAGATGTTTAGATGCTGTGAGGTGTTATGGCTGTGATTAATGCTGTCGCACATCTTCAGGCTGCTGCTTCATCCGTGATTTGGACGCACAGCGACCTAAGACCGACGAAGCGCCTTTGGGTTCGCCAAAGCCACCTGCTGCAAAGACCCCCCTCTCCCTCCCTCTCCCGCGCGGACAGCGCATTCCAGAAGCCACAGCAACAAATATAAAGAAGCAATTATTGAAATGCCAATTGTTGTAAGAATGCGGGCCGCTCAAGTGCTGGTGAACCACCATTCAACTTTCTTCTCACGTAATGTAGTTGGTGTGAAATGCGCATGCAATGTCTCGCTGTCGTAGCTTACTCCGCTCAACGTCAGAACGTTAGAATTGGCCATTGGGAGAAGTGGGCAGGCGAGAGATTTTTCATGTGATTTTCATGAAGTTCAGTGAAGATTTCATTTTAATATAAAAGTTTTTACTATTTTCTAAATAAAAAGGTCACAGAGGATTAACAATTTCCCATAATTGGGATTTTGTGTAAAATAGACAAATCTTGTATATACTACACTGGGTATAATTCATTTTCCGTCGTATACTTCACAATTCAGACAAATCAAGTCAACAAAATAAGCATGAAATCTAATGTAAAGCCCCTTTTATACGGTCATTTTTTCATAATCTTTTATCGATTTGCAGTGACGCATTCTTCACTTTTGGTGCAGTTTCCGTTGTGTTTGGCTACCGTGCTCTTGGAACCCAGAAGTTTTTCTCGTTTGAAATGCGTTTGGTGAGATTTATTCCTTTTGTACAGTTTGAGAACATGGTGGAATTGTAATGTCAAGAGTCTAGTGAGAAATAAAATATGTACTGTGTTCTGATGTTACACCCGAAGTTGTCCTAATATATCTTCAGCGCAATTACTCTCAGAAAACAAAATGAGCCTGTAAAACGCTCCATCTCGTTCACCCACGCTCTGTACCGAAACAGCAATGCCTCGAAACAAACGTCACTTTCCCATTACTTTCCTGTACAGAAAAATGATAAAACAAACTGGGAGCCTTTTTTTAAAAAAAAAAACTGTTAAATTGTCCGACCGGCTTCATGAAAATTTGTAAAAAAACAATAATTTTGGAGAAAATCAGCTGAACAGTTAATGCGCCAGCGTTGTTCACAGACAGTTTTACCGACAATTAATTTTTCGGTATGTAGGACCCACGCAACATGGATTCTGGGTACAACACGTGTTATAGGAATTTGTTTTCTTATTTAACCACTGGATTTATCTACTTTTTCTTTTCCAGGGCCCAAGAAAAAGGGTTTTTGTGTCTAAAATTCGCAGTTTTTTAGCGCAAGATTACAAAACACTTTCTCTTCTTGCGTTAGCAAATGTGAGAAAGTAAACCGGCCGTGAACAAGGGGCTTCAGGGGCATGCTGCAAAGAGCGGAAGCCAGGGGCCGGGACTGCTCGACGAGCGGATTACGCCGAGCCCGCTAATCACAGGGCAGATCGATCGGCAGAGACCACGCGGGCGGGCGATATGACAAGGTGCGCTCCAGTTCCCCTGCTCACCGCCTGCCTTGGCTGACGCCACTGGCGCCTGGCGCTGCCCACACACCGTCCCGGCCTCTCCAACTCGGTCCGCACGCGACAAAGGTTTCTCTCAACAGCGAGCGGTCGCTTGCTCTACTCAACGTTTCTCAACAACACACAACGAGCTCACTCGATCGTGGAATTAAGTCGTTTTAACTCCACATTCCTTCATCAGGTCTAAAAGATCAATTTAGATGATACATTTTTGTAAAAACGTATATAGCGCTCAATGAAATCTAAACGTGTTGATATGGATGTAAGTGGCATCATTTGAATATTTCATAACGGACTGTTTCCAGAATATTTTGTTATAGCAATACGGTTTTCCATCAATAATTTATAAGGCAATTTTTAGCATCACAAAATCGTTTTAATGCAATGTCTGTGGTTATCACTCTAGACTAACGTCATCCATACTACATTCCACAGCATTTGGGTGGAGTTCGTTCGTTCGTCACTCACGTTTCGACCCCTACAGAAAGTTTATCTGACGGATCTCCTGATTACTTGTCAAGTGTTTCTGAGCAATTACAAATGTTCTAAGAGATTTCTTGAAAAAGGTTTTTTTGGCTGGTGATATAAATCACCGGTCAACTATATCACAAGTCAACTGTAATGCTATTCAAAAATCGTATTGGTGTCTGATTTTTCAATAATGTGAACCTTCTAATTTGTCTATGGCAAATAATACTATCGAATTTTAAATCTTCAGGTTCTGCATCCTTGCTGTCCTGAAGCGAAAATTCATCACTGTCACTGCTAGATAATTGGTATACTTTTCTTTTTGCGCAGGTCTTTTGCTTGTGAGGCAGTTTGCAAATGTCGCACGTAATTTGACTTTTCTCAAAGACCTTGCCGTAGTTTTCTCCTCGAATTGGTTTTCAATGGGAGATTCTGTCAAAATTCGTTATTCAACTTTTCGTCCCAGTCTTCGCAAAAGCCTTGGTGCAGCTCTGGGAAAAGGATCCACATTTTCTGGTGTAAGGACATCATTGCAAAGGCTAGAAGTTCCTCTAATGATGTTCAGCTTCTCCGCCAGATGGAGCGGCGATTTCATTGGGCGGACCGGTAGGTTCAGTCCTGGCAGAATATTATTATTGCAGCATCAAGGGCACGTCATTGGATAATATATACCGAGCGGAAAATATTCTGTAAATTGGTGGTAGATGACACATTCTCGCACTAATTAGTTTTCTAATCTCTCTTGTCTGGACTAGCTTTTGCCCCACTCTCTTCATAGCTACTACCTATCGGTGCCTAAACGACATTTCCTCCACATTTTTTCAATATTTTTGTCCCTTAAAAGTCAAATTTAAATATCTTCAAAAATATTACATAAGAGTAAAACTATCCCTATGTATCTAAAGAGTATCCCTATGTTAAAATGTTCACTGAAAAATTTTAAGCCGTTCTTGAGAATATGTAGTTTGCGCATTTTTAGAAATGCTCAATTTTGAGCTCACATTTCACCAAAAACATTTTAGTTTCCTAAAAATGTCTTCAAAAATCATTTGACGCACTTGTAGTAAATTAAATAGTACAAATTACCCATAATGTAAATATTAACGATGAGTGTGATCTATAAAAATTACATTTATGCGATTTTGAAAAGTGAAGAATACATGAAACTGGCGTTTATGTCATTTAGTTCATATATCACTATACCTACAAAATTATTCAAGTAAAATTTGCAACGTTTCTTGAGAAAATCTTGTTTTTAAAATTTTTATTTCACACAAAACTATCCCACACCAATTCACACTTGGAGAAAATGAATGTATCTTCATTTAAAGATCTAATTTTGAAGAACCGATTTTTTCACGCAGCATTACAATAATTTCTCTAGACTGCGTAAGGAGTAGGCGAGAAAGTAAAAAGATGACAAGTTGGAGATTCATTTCTTCCAAGAGGTCAGAGGTCACGGAACCTTTTAGAAGCTCCGTTCGTCCAGTAGCGTAGTGCTGTGTAATAGGAAAGGGGTATAACAAGGAGGTCGGATTTAGATTCTCGACTATTTAGATCTTCGAGCAGATTAATTATAGTTGAATGTATTCATTCAGAGAGACCATGATTTACGAGACAATATTACACAGTCTCATTCAAGACCACGTCGTTCTGTCAACCGAAAATAACTATTGTCTTCTTTATTTATTATAATTAACTGAAATGAGGAAATCAATAGCCAAAATAAGTAAATGCCGTGTAAATGCTGCAAGAAATGTCATTATTTTATCAGTTCCATTACAGCCACTGTTTTCAAACAGACTCCGTGAAATAAAAACCTTATCAATTGAACAATCGCAAAGCACTTTAGGATACACGGCAGAAATGAATGGAGACACGCATTTGTATACACGAACGCCACCATCATGCAAGAAACTGTGAAAAAAATCAAATTTTGTACATGAATACCCAAAACAAAACAAAAAATGTCATATACTGCGAGTACATAAGGTGGAAAAACACAACTTCACATTATTGAGAAGCTAAGTGGAGCAGCGGGCGGAAGAGATGGTGACGCTGGTGATGCGGGAAGGGCGAGATGGGCGTGGGGCGTGGGGTTCGGAGGCAGCCGCCTGTGAAATTGCCGAGTTCTGAGAAATCACAGAACGGGGTGGGGGTGGGGATGGGGATGGGGCGGAGACGGGACGAGGACGGGTGGAGGGCGCCGCGTGGCTGCGCTGCGCTTAGAGGCGGGGCGGGGCGTGGGGAGGGGAGTAGAGGACGGGGACAGACGCAAAGCCACAAGGAAACGATATTCAGATCGGCACCGGCTGTAATCAAGCATATGCTACAAACAACACCATCAGCTTATGTGGATGATGGAAGATCCTCCGTGAGAACATAGGGGGTTACGAGGTCACGCAGTACATTTTTTTAAATTAATTTTATGCTCGAATAGCACAAACTTAGAGCTTAAACGAGTGACGTAGGTCTCATTGTCATTGAAATCTGTCACTTTCCAATATTTTATAAGTGAGCGCGACGGAGCAACTGCGTGGTGTATGGCTAAAGCGCATGACGGCGTAACGCTATAAACCTGAGTTCAAATCCCTGCATGGAGAATAGCTTTCTGCGGGTTGGAAACACTTTTGCGAGTTCATATGCTTGTATAATATACACAACCGTTACAAATAATAGGAGAAAGTAAGTGCTGTTTTAGAATTGCTACATTTGAATTGCTTTAGATTCCGTTGAAGTTTAGGAAAAGACTGAAAGAAAGTAGGCCTGCTGACATTTTATTGAACTGATGGCGAGATATTGCTTCCAGAATATGAAGTGAGAAGAAACAGAGAAAGACACACATTTTTTACCCAGAAATAGAGGCATGCAATTATAAAAATAGAATCTACATGTACACTTACATTTAAGGTGTAAATTGCACTTTGTATGCTGAAAACAATTTTTAAAATTGAAAGTGAAATAAAATCAACACTATTTTCTAAACCGAAATTTTGGTGAAGACCTCCGCTCTCTTCAATTCGGGGAACAGAAGTTGTAGTGTATGTGTTGCTGTGTTGAAGTTGTTATGAGTCACCAAGAGTCTGTACATTCAGAGAGTAGCGCAAACACCTTTTAATATCCTCTCTCCCGATAGCTCCGTCTATCTGCAATCACAAGCTGAAGGAAAATTAGCACTTGAAGACGTTATGGAGATTTCCAATAATATTAATATGGGTTTGGGATAGATTCACGGTTCTCAATACACAGAATACCACCCGGTTCCAATTCTCCTGTCAACTGGATATAAAACAGCGGGACGGTGGAACAGGGGAGTGGGCCTCGGAAGCCTGGAAGCCCCGCGAACGTATTCACGAGCGGCGGAGCAGAGCGCGGCGGGTGTGAGAGTTGCGTTCCTCCTCCGAGTGGCAGGCGTCGGCGGGGGGCGTGGCAGCCGTCACGCAGACGCCGCGCCGCCTGGCGGAGCGTCGCGGAGGCGCACCTGCGTTCCCACGGACGGGCGGGAGGGCGCGTGGGCGGGCCGCGAGCGACGCCTCGGGAACCGATCGCAGCATTTACGCGCCCCCTCCCCCTCTTCCTCCTCCGGGAGCGGAGTCCCTCGCGACGCATGAGCTTAGGCAGAGCTCTCTCTCGCATATTCTAATTTTGTCACTGCTTCGAAATGTTTCTCGTCATCAATGCCATTATTGCCTCTGTTGGTCAACAAGATGTCGTCATCTGCTTTAGTCATTTTGTTCACAACTTCATTTACGATCACTATTATTTACGGTGCTTCCTCTCGTAGGAACTTTACAGAAATAATCCTCCTCTTCATTTATTTTCTTAATCGTACTTCTCACATCTTTTTTAACTGTTCTCCGATTTGTTGCGGAACTGCCATTTTACACTCTACCTTCGGCCCACAGAGCTTCGCTGTAGTTTGGTACGCAATATCCTCTTTCATCCTTGAAGGAGCTCGCCCTCTCGCCAACCGCCTTGAGGAAGGGGCATCGCGTGCTGCACCCTCACTTCACTGGGCGCACCTGACAGTCGCGCGGTGCTCGCTGCGGCAATTGACCCGGGCGAAAAGATTCAAATGAAGCCAACTTGCTGCACTTTGATCTCACTTCGACGAGAGCGAATTGGGTGAAGACTAAGAAAGTGGAATGTTTCGGAATAAGCAGACAATTTCATCCTGCACGAGAGTGCAATCACTAGGAAGCTCAACGTGCAAACGTTTTTGCGAGAAAAAATGACTGCCTGCCTCGGATATCAGTATTATTTTACAGAGGAAGCTGTAGTAGTTTATATCAAAATTCATTGAAAACAGGAAGAAATCGTTAAGCTAGTAAGTGGTAATAGCGAATTCTGGAATATTGCAGTCACCGAAACAATATGTTGCATCTACACCACGCATTAATACCTATAATGTAGAAAAAAATGTCTTGCTATGACAAAACAAGCGTAACATACAGTTGAGTGAAATTGTAATGTACGAGGATACAAATGCTATAGAGATATTACTACAAGAAGGAGGCGCTTTGACAGCTACTGCTTGGCCACCGCTGGCAAAATAATTGAAGATTGTGTCCATGCATTCATTTTGTCAGTGCGTTCCTTTACAGTTAGCTCATTTATAAATTGATTCAACACTATCTCGTGTAACGTCATCGCCCTATACGACGTTCATGTGTTTCCCCACCTATTAAAGTGGTCCTTTCTTAGAGTACCTCCTCTATAATAGAAATACTGTCCACGGATAATTATTCCAATGAAATCTGAAGTGAGCAGTGTAACAGTGTTTCCTTCCAAACGGAAGGAATTGACGCGTTTGTCCCGCTGCCGTGGAGCAGCAGAGGGCGCGGTCTTTGGCTACCCGACGGCTGGCGCCCGGGGCGTAGCGGGGGCGGCGGCGGCGGCGGCTCACCGCCCCCGGATTCCTCCCACCGCTCCGCCGCTGGCAGCGACGGCGGCGGCGGCGGCTTAACCTGGCGGAGATTTGCGGGCAGCCGCCGCCAGCAATCCGAAACCCACCGCCCCCGCCAGCGCCCTCGCCCCCGCCGCCGTTGCCTCTGCTCGCAGGCGAGATCCAGGTGTGTTGAAGCAGCGGCGGCGCGACTTCCAGTCGGTGAGATATGTCACTCTGTTCCAACCACCAAAATAGACATTTCTCATATGTACAATTCACTTGAATACTCTAAAAATATAATCTATAGAAGAAAAAAAATAAAGTTAGTGCTCCGTATAATCGTAATTTGTCTTAAAAGACAAGGATATTAGGGTCAAAACATTAAAAAGATTGGAATTTTTTTGGCCAAACATGCCCCTCGCACATTATTCGTGTTATGAGCAACGTCCTGTCTATTTCTTAACTCTCCTTTTATTACTTTCCTTTCTAGTATCCATACGTCGAAACTTCCAACGTCATCACTATCTTTTCAGTTATAAAATATTCATGTATAAATTAACATCACTTCCTACTATAAAGGTTATAAAACTTGTGGGAAGAAAGAACGATCATAATACGGATTTTTATTTCTTTGAAGGGGGAATTCCATCGGCAGATTATACGTTATTAATTCTTGTCAAACATACGAGATTAAAAAATTCGAGTCTTTGCATTTTCTTTTTCATTTTATATAGTCGAATGCTAATTCATGATTTGGTATCTATCAACAGTGTTTCATGAATGTTTCTCTTTCAGTATTAAATTTCTATTACTTTAGCGCAAAAATCATGAAAAGTGAATCATATCATTCGCTTGTATTTGCGCAAAAGAAAATACAGAATTTAGTACATCCGATTAAAATTCTGTGTATGCGTTCAAATGTTAATCTTTCTTGCCTGATTCCTCTATCTACAGCAAGACCGCAGAGATTGGATTCAGATTCGACAACAAATAGGATTAGTCCCATCTATTTATTATGATAATCTTCACGAGACCAGTATGAACTGAAAACACCACGTAGTGTTACCAGAGTATACTATTATGTTTTTCAGGGTTGTTCAGATAAGAGTTTAGTCATCTGGATATGCGGTTGGTATTCTTTTCCGTCTGGAATAGTCCTCTGCCGGCCAGTGAGCGCCGAGAGCGTGCTGTGCTGTGCAAGCGGAGGGGGAATCGCGATTGGACGCGCGGCGCCGCCGCCCCCTGCCGTCAGGCGCGGGGACACTTCCACCCCCTCAAAGCAGAGCAAGCAGCTGCAGACCACTCGACAAGTCGCTCTGTCGGGCTTGTTTTCCCAACAGGGCGGCCATCCCGTGGAGAGCGTGGAAAGCCCAGGTTGTCGGGGAGAGAGAAAGAGAGAGAGAGAGAAAGAGTGAGTGGGAGAGAGAGAGAGAGAGAGAGAGAGAGAGAGAGAGAGAGAGAGAGAGTCAAAAAGAATGCTTCGGGAGGTAGGTGTGCGCAAATGTTGGACATGTTTGGTTGGGCAGAATATTATAACGATACCACTCGAGTCAGGCATACCTAGATATCCGTTGATAAGCTTGCCCCACTAGCCGGAGGTCCAGCATCGGTGCTACAGAAGCAAAACACTTGCTAACCTGCTTTTGCTCTGTTTCCAAGGATTCAAAGACAAGTTAAATAGTTTCGCTAAATCATGATAAAAAGAGAGAAGTTAATTTTAATAGATAATATGATCACCAAAATGGGAAGAGAAAAAAATTAAAGAATTATTAAACTTCTGATAAGAACAAATTACATGACAAAGAAATTGCATGCGTCCACACCACACACTCACATCTCTGCTCTTAGTTCATTATACATCAATTAATTAATACTTCCCGTTTGCGATCAATCCGGGAGGCACGCAGGTGACTGCCCTTCAACACTGTAGGTTCCGTCGCAGCTGTGGGCGTGGCTTTTCCAGCGGCCGGTCTGGCTCGGTGAGCGGCGACGCGGTGGCTGCGAGTTGCAGCTTCTGCCCTTGGCCCGCCCGCGGTCATTGAGGGGCACGCTGTCGTCGGCACACGACATTCAGCCTATTTCGCGGTCGCGACAACTCAAGCCTCCTGCTGGGTGACTCCCGTAGCAACACGTAGCGTGCGGAGCGCTAGCAATCGCGGACGGTTCAGAGCATCGCCGCTGGCAGACCGGGAATATGCGAAGTTGTCTCGGAGCGAGGGCTCCAGAGAAGGCGGCCGCTCGGCGAAGAAGCCGACCCCAAGAGAGCTACTCGGCCTGCGAGCCCTCCCCCTCGCCACCCCTCCCCCCGCGCGGCTCTTCCAAGCGGGCTCGTAAATTTCGAAGTGGCGATTGTGGCGGGGAGGTGGACATGAGCTCGTCAAATCACAGAATTATGTGATTTTCACGTCCGCGTCCGGCGGTTAAAGGTTCGTTCCAAGATTTCTGCGTCGAGGGCAGCCGTTGCTCGCAGCGGCGGCGCCGCGCTCTCCGCGCTTCAGGCAGGTTCCCCCCCCCCCTCCGCGCCCCCAACGCTCGAGGCAGAGGGAAGCATTGCTCAGGAGGACACAACCGATATGGATTTCTGATTCAAACTTGTGAAAATTACCAATTCTGTTTTGAAATCATATGAACTTGGTTTGGTAAGAAAAGCTTCGTACGAAGCTACATAAACCCGTACACACGCCTCTCGGGCAGAGTTACACATTATTCTTCCGAAAATCTGAATACATATGTTCCACTAGTCCTTTTAATTGTATCTCAACATGTCTCTTTTTTCAAGAATACTAAAATGGACTAGTTGTTTCACTTTACAACGTCCTTTTCACGGAATTTTGGTCTATTTGTTAATTTATATTGTCTTTCCAGTCGTTGAAGAGTCTTAAATGTAAAATTATTTCAAATATCAGCCCAGTACAGTATTAACAAATACGCTGTGAGTAAAGGCAACCTATGCTTCGTTACGAGTGAATTTCTTTGCAAAAACAAGTCGCAGATTGTAAAAGAGAGCGACAGCCCTTGCGCTCTGCCAGAGCAGCTAGGCCCGCGTGGCGCGTACGCGCTCCGAGCACCTGCGCCGCGCGCCCAGCGACTCAACTTTGCGTTGTAAATCACGAAATTAACCCCTCCGGCCGCGCTCGCGCATCAAGTCAGGTCCTCCGACCGCCGCGCTCATCGTTTTTGCCGCAAAGCGAACCGAAAGCACGCGTGCTCTCGCGCTCTCGACCCCCCCACCCCCACCCGCCGCCGCGCCGCGGTTATTTACATTCCGCGGCGCTGTTTCACCATTCAGACTTTCTTTTTGTATTAATAGTAAATGAAGCTCTAGGAATACGCATTAATGCCGCCCCACACTTAAAAACAGTAAACAGAACAACTTTGTTTGAACGTTTTAAAGTAGGCTTTCGTGTTAACAGAGCGCGATGAGGGAACAAAAAAGCAGAAAACGGAACGAGAGAGCGAAACTTGGTGTTTTTAAAAAAACAATGACCGAAATGCAGATGTAGTCTCAACATATGCATGGTAAGTTGTATTTGCACATGGAGTTAACGGCGTGTCGCGTGTTTTTGTATGTATTTGGCCGCCCGCTACTGCGCAACGCGGCGCGAACGCGGAAGGCCAGGCCAGCCGCGCCCCCCCCCCGGGGAGGGGGGGGCAGGAGGCGGCGGGGGCGGAGGCGGGGCGCGATGGGTGGAGACCCGAGGGGGCGCGCAGCAGCTGATAGAGTATCAGCCCCTCATTTAAATTTCGTAATTGGCATGATCTAATTGCAAACAAGTCGGGTTGATCTTTTTTAAACCCAACACTAGACCACAAAGAGTTTTATTTTGTGTTTAAAAGCAGGGGGTGCGCAGTATCCTTTTTTCTCGGAAGCAGAGGAGACGTGGGGGCAATCGCTAACGGGCGGTCGCCCTCTCAGGCAATCGATGGGAACGGAGGGGGGGGGTTCAGGGGCACAATTCGTCTCGAAGTCACAAAGAAGAGTCGAGGGGTGTGTTTCGAATGCGCAAAAATAAGTCTGACTAAAGGGATCAGATAAATCAACAGGCGGACGCGGGCACAATGCTGATAACCGCGCGATGGCCGGGCGCGGGGGCGGGGGGCGGCAAACAAAGCGGCGGCGCCTCCTTATCACGCGGCTTCCGCGCAGCAGCTGCTGCGGAGCACAAAAGCGGCGGCGGCGGCGGCGGCATTGATTAAGCCCCACACGCGCCCTCGCCCCGGCCTCTTTTCATTATCACGCACACCGCACACCACTCACCTTCATTTCACTCTTCACCTTCGGGTCGTTCTTTGGTCAAAGAGTAAGGTAGCAGTTTGCACATACACTTCTTTCACGCTCAAACACAAATAACATTATGCATTGAGCATAAAAAACACCTTTAATGAATAATGTCAGCAGTAAGGTGGAGGCAAGTCGAATGAACTTTATTCCCTAATTACTAACAACTAGAACAACGCGAAAGAAAGATATAAATGTCTCAGTAAAATACATAGTTCAGATATTTTGAACAAAACTGCCCAAAATTTGAAAAAAAATGCACTGATATCAAAACGAAAAAAATGGTTCACTCTCTAGTTGCTTCGAAAGACATACACTAACTCAATATAGTAATCATCCAAAAGAAAACAATCTGTTGTCAAATTTTCAGAACACTGATGAATGCCCCAGGTCACGAACTTTTCAACACAAGAGGATGCCTATTCCATGAATAAAATTCTTCGAAAACAGTAAATAAAGAACATTACTATATAAATTCTAAAAAAGAAAACAAATCTACAATTTTCTCTCACAAATCCCCAAACTCAAAACGAACTTTTTTTTCTACGGACGTCGGCAAGTAGGCCGCAGAGAAAACAAGGCACACAAAGGCCCATATTTACTCCCATTTAAACAAGCAAAATACATGTATTCGGATAAGCAAAACCCAGCATGCATTATGTTGGGAAAATGTATTCATCAACGGATAAAAAAACCTAAATCGAAATGCCAAGAATGGGGTAAAAGCGTGTAAATGAAATAGGGAAAGAGAAAGATAAAAAGAAGAGGGTTGCGCTGGGAGATAGGGATTCGTTGAAATATTCATTAAATGTTTCAGTTCGCCGTGTCTACGAATGCCTCTCTCGCTCTCTCTCTCCCAGCCACGCGCAGCCGGGGCCGCGGGGGGAGGATCCCGAAGAGGCCCGACGGCAGCTACGCGTTCCAGGTCACATCTCTTCATCCTTTCCTTGCTCTTGTTTCGCACCCTCCCTCGCGCAGCCCACAGGTTGACGGCGATGACAAAAGAGACAAGCCAAGATGCTTTGCAACAACCTCTGCAAGTTCTTCGTATCTTCATTTGCACTTTTGCATCGACCTCGAGAAGAGAAAGTGTTCTAAGATGCCATTTTAAGATCTTGACATGAAAACAAGGTGCAAAACACTCATTTGGGATGTAGAAAGCAATTATGTGAGTCAAGCTAGGTTTTTTAAGTGCAAACTTAGATTTATTTCTAATATTATTTTTTAATAGTCAGTAACTTGACTTTTATTAACGCGAAACGCTCTACCAAAAGTATATTGAATACGAAAATACTATGAATGCCATATTGTAAGATTCATCAAACATATGTTGGATACACTTTTTTTCATATGCTCTTTAAACGTTTCTATACTAGAGACAATGATCAGGGTTTGCATCTAATATTATTAACGATCGCAAACAGTTATCGAAAACAGCGTCATTCGTAATATTATAAAATCTCATAAATTCGGGATACCATAAACCAATTAACATTTGCATCAATATTAATTCTTCCAAACTGAATATTCCTCAAAAAGGATACGGGAGATAACTAAATAATCAACAAAAATTCTTTGTATCTCATTAAGAAATTGATTCATTTTTGTATGTCAAGGAAGAACAAAGAAAGAGCGGACAGCGAGGAAGATTGAAGCGCAGAGAAATTCGCCCGGCAGCGCGCAGTTGTGTTTACATCGGACAGCAACGAAAGGTCGTTTGTTTTGAGGTTATCTTGCATCTTGGTTGAGTGAAAATAATACGAATGCTCAGGCCAGCGATCTCCACCACTTGTCCGCCAGAACCTCATTTTCAGCCACTGTGCGACGCGGCGCGGCGGAGGCCTGCGCGCAGAGCTCGGGCGTTGCCAGCTTCGCCGTATTCAGATAGGCATCTGGGGCTGAAATGTGTACAGCTGTTAGAGCCCTCTCGGGCGCGCCACGGAACCTCCCCAGCCACTACGTTACACCAGATAACTTCATCCTAAAACACGCGCATTGTTCCCTATATGTGGAAATGCAGAGATAACTCAGAACAATATGCATATGGTGGCAGCCCTGTTGATTGTTAAGGTTAGGGGCCCGCCCGGGGGGGGGGTGAGCAGAAATTTTATCGCGAGGGCCCGAATGAGACGGAGCGTGTGCACGAAGGAACGGGGGGGCTGCGCAGCCACAAACGCAGGCGCACCAACCGCTCAAACGCAAAAAGGAAGATGCGGGGCAGATAGACAAGCGGCGCAAAGCCGGACTAACTCCGGGGCAGGCCCGCGCTCTCGGGAGCAGCGCTCGCATTCGTCGAATCCATAACATCCCAAATCTCCAAACCTGTCTTTTTCACTCGCCCTTCGTTGCCGGCGTTCACGTACCCTTAAATAATAAGTCCTGCCAAAACCCTGCGCCTCGATAATATTAACATGATTCGAAAGTCGCAAGACTATCGAATCTTGATTGTGACTGTGATTGTGTAAATTTCTGACAATTTGTGTAGTCAAGTGTTAGGTTTCTTTGGAACAGAAACATTCGTTGTTATGATGCGAGAACTGTCGGCACTGGTGGTATTGTTCGAATCAATTAATTTCTTTTTTCTGTCAAATTTAAATCAAGTAAATACTTTAATATAAAAGGAAACTTTAAATCTTCTTATTTATCCAGCTCTTCAATATTACAGCAGATTAAATTAAAGGAGACACATAAATACTTATTTTTCTGGACTTCTGACCTGGGAACCAAATAATAATTTCGAATATTATGAATTTGTAACTAACACGTTTCGCACAAGTAAGTCGCTTCGGTAATACTCGTCGACTAGTAAAAGACATCGATAAAGATTAACCGGCGTCTCTAACAGAAAACGATGTTTGCGACGACCACATCAACCGCATTCACCATGGCGATCAGCGCAGAGCAGAGGAGCCGTCACTTCAGCGCACTGCACGCAACCGGAAACCTGCGCCTCGATTTCCCGCGCAAATCTCATCGCTGCATCGATGCAGCCGAAAATTCCCAATTACTGCTACAACGGCCGCACGCCGCCCCTAGCGGCCGTTTTAAAAACGAATTCTGCGGTTTCCGCCCACAATGCAGTGAGGGCACAGACGACGAATCAGCGCGGCCGGCGGCCGGCCTGGGCGATATTAGCCGACTAACAACAAACGCTGCTGGATTACGTTACAAATGATCACGGAGAAAATTACTTGTTTCACGCACTCTTACCTAAAAGAATAATTTCAAGTTCAAGTTAAAAAATGTTTGATTGATTAGTGACTCCCGGCGCGTCAACTGCCAAGATGATTATTCCCTTAAGTGTGATGCACTTTTTGCTCGGGAGATGGCGATGATCTTCCTCTAATGGATGGTGAGATCCGGCGCCGACCTTCCCTCTGCCAGCGGGGTTTTCCTCAGCCAGGTATCTCCCAACAGCAAGACACCGTCCAAGTCGGGACAAGCTCTAAACAGCCGTCCGGTCTCCCTGCGTGTATGGTAGTAGTATGGTATATAGTGCATGTGTTAGTGTGTTCAAGTAAGGGATGGGGATAGGACAAAGATGAGGAAGGAAAGATCGCGCTCGATAGGTAGCCCGTTTGTTAGGGTACTACTCTAGCATTTGCCTGAAGTTAGTTGGAGAACCCACGAAGAACTACCGATCAGAACAGCAAGCCACTAGAATTCTCCTCCAGACAGCGATAGAACTTGACCTAGCTGACAAGATAGAGTCGAAAATTCTGCCATAGTCGGGGCTCAGACCAAGGACGTCCTGGTCAGAGCGCCCGACATTAGTCGATGCTCTAAGCCAACAATAGTCGTGATAAAGTATAACATTCAAGGAACGACAGAACACTCAACAAACAGAATAATTAATAGATATCTTTGTAAATTAACAGATATCTTTGGAATTACATTGGATTATTCATAAGTCGCTGATCGATTAAGAAAAAATATATTAGTGAGTGTCAATACATTTACAACCATGCCTTCACAATTTTATAAGACGCCGATGCCACGTTGATAGCCCGAGTCTACCAGAACCAGTATAATGACGTGGGCTCTATATTACGCTCCGACGTGGGATACTATCGGAAACAAAGCGTCCTGTATCAAAACAATATCGCCGCCCGCCGCCCAGGCAGAGGCCCCCTCTGCGATTCCGCGCGTGAAAATTAATAATCCCCGTGTGGCAGCGCGCAAGCGCCCGCTCCGCCTCTTGGCAGATAACCAAACGCAATAAACAGAATTTACTGTGTACTTACTCCTACCAGCTCGCGCACGCACATGTTAATATATAAACAATTAAAAGGGTTATTAGGAGCGGAATGCTCGTAAAATTGCGCGGCAATAAAGAATAAAGAAAGGAAATTTAAATAGTAATGCGGAGGGCGTTGTTATAAGCTCTCAGGGGAATAAAATAGAATCACAGAAGGGGATTACGACTGCGTCGCCGAGGCGTAGACACTTCGAGATCTTTTTCTTTCTGGTTTTAATCCTCTTTTCCCAACATCAAAATTTCTAGTCCTCGCCCGCAACCACTACTAGTTACTCTCCATTTAACTCAGACAGAGAAAAAATACATCAAGGAGCGAAAATAATTAGCGTACTTTTCGGCTCGTTAGAAATAAAAACTAAGTATCGTCCGTTGGGAATACAGTGGTATTTACACATTTGCTTATAGTGGTAGCGTTATCAGGTCCGCTATTTCAGATGTTAATAAAGGTGGTGTTGGAAGTTCCACAAACTCTGAGTTATTAGAAAAGTCATTATCGTTGGAAATTGTGGCGTTACATTAATGAGAATGAGAACTTGAGGAAATTTTCAGCGAAGCACTTAGAAAGCAAAAGTAGAATGGCCATTTGTCATTAAAGAGATTGCAAAATGGAAGTAAAACGTGGTAGTAATTGTAGTATGATAGTTTTCTGAGATATTAAAGTGTATTTGCAACATGACGATAATGATAATAATAATAATAATAATAATAATAATAACAACAACAACAACAACAACATCCAAGTGATTTCGATTTCATTTTGATTTTTTTGTTGCTTAAAGAAGTAACTGGAAATATTTGTTTAAACGCAGAAAATTAGTTTTATAACATACTTGCAGAAAACTAGTTTGTTTTCCGGGTAATTTGGTTTTTATAAAACCCGCTTAAAATTTAAAAAAAATACAATAAATTCCCTTAAAATTGAAATCCCCTTACAATAAATTATATGTGGAATGTAGAAAACGTGGAAACTAAACATTTTGAAATGTCACCTTAAACTATTTTGGTTGAAAAATGAAAACACAATTACATTGTTTGTACACTTTATTAGTTGAGGGGGGGATGAGGATTTTAAATATTATATATCAAGTAGTATTCCAATTTTAAAAGCCTTATCAATAGTCTATTTTGTAGACAGTATGAAAAGAAATGCGAACCCTGACAAAGTAAATAATATACGTATGAGTAGATTACTCACAATAAGTAAAATAAAATTATTCATCAATTACTTTCTGCGAGAGTCATGGGGCGCAGACTCACAAAACGTGATTCTAACTGCACTGCATTCTAAATACAAATAACAAAGAGGTTCTTTTTTACTTATAAGACCAATAACTATTCACTTTTTCGGTATCGGGGACCTACAATCCGAATTTGTTCTTAAAAACGCTGTTTTTCACTGCAGTATTATAGAACTCTCTCTAAACTACGTATGTAGAATGTGAGAAAGAAGAAGAAAGAAACAATGTTATGAAAAGGACAAAAGCATTTTCAAACATTAATTACAAGTTTATATTTTAAAGAATTAATAAAAACTATTACCTCTTAAAACATAACTTTCTTCTTAGAGTTCATAATTTTTTATTTAATACCTGGTAATATGGATTTTTATGGATAAGGCGCTGAAAATGGCACGTTGAGTGAAATAGAGACATAGATGGACAAATTGAAGGAGTCCACACGCTCCGTGACATCAAGGAGGCAGAAGGGCCCAGGCTGTCGCCGCCCCTGCGACCATTCGGTCGCCCGCCAGCGGCTAACGAGGCAGTGTTGACTAGAACAAAAGCCTGTCTCCCAGGCGCAGTAATCAAGAGGGGAGAGCGCCGACGACCTTTCCCGCCCCCTCCCCGGCCGCGCAGCAGTGTTGCCGGATTTGAGGTTCACGAGGGGTCACTCGCACTGACCTTACGTCTGTTCTCGCGACGGAACACGGCAGATGCGGAGTTGGCTGGCACTAGGCCCCAGCGGCCGTGGGGACGCAAGGGCGTGATGTATGCAGGACTTGATGCTGCGTGTACAAGGCCCGCCTCTCGGCCGGGAAGGGTAATAATCTGGCATAAAGCACAAAGGTAACGGTTAGGACATGTCTCACGCTAAAGTATATGCTACGAGAACATCAAGAATGTATTTGCTCTCCAAACAGTAAATATTAAACGAGCAAACCAGTCGAATACCCGAACAACACGACATTAAATCGCTTTTGCTAAAGTAGATGAATGACATGAAATATCATTACCGAAGTAGCTAATTCTTGCTGCTACAGAATGGCACAACCTTCCTCGCACTGGTTAGCTTCCTATTCGCTAGTCTTGGAAAGCTTGTAGTTTTGCTTCGCTCTCTTTCCAGCTGCCGCGTGTCGGCGCCTACAAAACCTATCGAGACCTCTTGCGGCATCCAGCGCTCCCCCAATGAGCAAGCCCCCACCCGCGCAGTGCGGAGGCTTTTCTCGGGCCCGAACGGTCACTTATTTGCCAGTGGTATTCTGAGACCCAAAGTCGGTAATTGTTCCATTGTTCTGTGCGCAGAGACCCAGTTCCTCAATTTCACACACAGTTGCGTGTCAGACCAGGAGATTGGGGAAGGATTAGGGTGTAGATGCAACACCTGAAGGACTCGGGTGCCGAACCCACACGTACTTGGGCTCAATTGCCACAGTTCCAGGCCCTCTCGCCGGATAGCCCAATTTGTAAACGTCTTACGTTTACGTCACGCAACTGAAATTGATAAATCTAACAATATAATTAAAAGGGGCTTTTTTATACGCAGCCTTTAGTGTTTCAGTATTTAAAGTACGTAATTAAATTACTTTGACATCATTCGTTTTCATAGCATCAATGAAAATAAAGTTTCTATTCAGCATTAAAATCTGTCAGAATCGCCTTAAGTAACCGAACAACTTTGTCAAAATTAATTTAATCCACAAACATGTTGTAAAACGTAATACCTGCAGCACGTATCAGTAAACAGAGTGACGTCGCTTACTTTCATGTATATTTATATCGATGAAATACCAAATACCTTTACAATTAGTACTCAATTAGTTACAATTAGTATAATTAGTGAAGTGATTCGATCTTGTGAAAAGGGGCTCGGAGGAGATGAGCTAAGTCCGTGGACTGTAAGACAGAGATGGTTTATGTGTTTGATACGTGGGAGAGGGGAGATTCCAGCCCTTGTGCCAGAACAATGGTCCATGCAACGATGTGAGACCAAGGAATACCATGCGTAAATATGTAAAGGTACTGGACCGAGATAGATCTGTGCGGTGTTTGGTGTGTGGGAAAGTGCGAAGGTTCACTGAGTACCGAGGAAGAAGTAGGTAGCCCTGGTAGCGTTTTAGTTGTCTAAGAAAACAGAAAAGTTACTAGTACGAGAAAAACTGTACTTTTCTGCAGCACCACTGGATTAACGTTCTACATTCATTGGAGGAATGAAAATATGTGCTAAGAAATATTTCTTGCAGTCCGCAAATGTTGTCGGAAACAATATTTTCACAATAACTTACTTTTATTTATTTTACAATTTCCTTTATTATAAATCTTCCCCATCAAACTCCTCTCTATGCGAACCGTATTCTGCAGATTATGGGTTCACATTGGTCAGATTTTAATTTTCCGTCGTTTATGGAGACGAACTCAAACTTAACGATAAAATTGCGGCAATGCAGGATGCGACATTCTCCAAGTCTCCGTACGCACAGCCCGCAGTGACTGTTTTCGGACCCGTTCCATTTGTCACTGCCCTTCGCTGCCATGGAGCTGTACCGGAATAATGACGTCGGTGATCCTCACTGGGTTTACTTTGTAACTTTCTACTTTGTACAGAGTAACGAATGGAAAACGTTATTTCTTCTCGTGGCTGGCGAACTTCGTGCTGATCCTAGCGGGACATTTTGCATCACTTGAATAAACATTGAAACTACGTTTTCGAGACACCACTGGGACGAACAACCAATGGATGATCCATCTTTGGAGCGTGTCTCTGTAAATGCTGTTTGTGAGTGATCCAGCATGCTTTAGCACAACGGTTTGCACGTTAAATTAATACTCATTTTGTAATGAAAGTCATTGCCATACTTGACCCACTTTAGTTTCATTTCATGATGTCTAGGGCAAATAATACGCGGATGCGCGATGCTCGGCGTGGAGGCAGGGCGAAGGGAAACACTCCCCCCTCCGCCCTCGGAAGCCCCAACGCGCAGCGCGCCCACTTCAGCTCGCGATAGTTCGCCCAAAACCCTTCACACGGGCGAGCGTCGAAAACGCACTGTACTGTTACCTTTTGACTTCAAACATCGCGGTTCCCCATAAAACAAAGAAGAAAAGGAGTGTGTTTGTTGACTGAGCAAGCATAAAATTACTCTTCCGCTGCAGATTATGGACGTGTCCTGTTATGGTAACGTCGCAATTGACGGCACAGAGGGCGACGAGGGAAGAGGGTACGGCGCATGCGCGAAGAGGCGCCATGCCCCGTGCCACGCTCCGAATCGGCCCTGATCCTCAATTACAAAAATGATCTTGTCGGAAACACACAAGGTGCTTGGCGTGTGGTTGTCCTAACGATCGAACTCCCCCGACCACCGCATTTACCCCGCACATCTCGATTTTTGATTGATAGAGTGTTAGTGATTCTAAGCGCGTCAACTACTAAGGTCGTTAGTCCCGTACGTGTGGTACATTTTTGCTCAAGAGGTGACGGTGCGAACCTACTGTCAGCGGGGTTTTCCCAACCCAGGTATCTCATACAAGTGGGGTCCGCCCTAGACAGCACAAACTCCACGCTCCCGACCGGTCTCCCGACATGTGTGGTAGTGTAGAGCAAATGTAAGAGGTGCGGATGACACAAAGAAGAGGAAGGTATGATAGCGCGCGGTCCGATTGTTAGGGTACTGCTCCTGGATGGGGTTGGAAAAACCACGTCATCCACCAATCAGAACAGCCGGCAGCTAGAATTCTCCTTCAGACAGCGCCTGAATTCGACCTATCTAAGTATCTAGCCTGCTACAGACGGGAGGGGAAGCCTAGGACCTCCCGGTCAGAGGCACTGAAGTGACATCAGTTGATGCCCTGAGGTACCTCTCCGGCTGCATATCTGGAGGTGAAAACCAATAACAAGCTAAGAATATGGTTTTACGGGGGCGACAACGTCTTCAACCCTTCCACCTCCACCTGCGCCTCTCCAGGCTCGTAATTCGACGCCCACCCCCACCCCCACCCCATCCTCGGACCGTCAGCCGGAGGCCTGCGGGGAACAAATAAGAAATGTGACCACAACTGGGGGATGTTAACACGAAAAAAGATTGAGAAACGAATTGAAAAGTTTCGGACAGGAGGTAAATACGAAGAAATGGAGCAAATTGGACGCGCAGGAGGAACTCGTCGACCGCGCGGGGAGAGGACTGCGAGGGGAGAAAAAGCGAGTCCGCGAAGACCAAGTAAGATTATGAAGGCGGGGGATAAAAACCAATTACATGACCAGCGCGCGGCCGCGGGAGGGAGGCGCTCGACAAGGCGCGCGCGGAAGAATGGAGCTCAACTGCCGCGCAAAAACGCACTGGGCGGAAACAGCCTCCGACGCCTCGCTTGCCGCTGCTCCCCGCAAACACAGAGACCCTCACAAGAACTTAGAAACGCGAAACGACAAATGGCGGTAACTGCAGCTAACACAGAATGCATGCGGGCAGTAGCAGTCTGGTATGAAAAGAGTGAAGACGGCACTCGAAGTCAGCGCGCCGGGCAGCGAGAAGGTGCTGGCGGTGAATACACACAATTGTGTTTCCAGCTTTCACCCCTCCTACGGCACGACTAAAAAGCTGAACATACTCTATTTTTTTCGTCGGGGCGCCCTTACGCCATCGGATTAACGCAATTGAGGGTAAAATTGCGCGTGTGGGCGGACGCTGCCACCCCATCACAAAGGCCTTCCCTTCAGGTCGGGAGGGCGCGGCGCACGCTTGGGCCCGGGCCTGGGCCTGGGGCGGGGGCGGGGCAAGAAAGGCCGCCGGCGCCGTCGAACGAGCGCATGCTGCTAGGCGGGCGGTGGGCGGAGGGCGAGCTGACTGCGAGCGGATGACCGCCCGTGGGCGCGCCGCACGCGCGGAATTGCGAGGGAAAAGGAACGGAGAAAACGTTGGAGTCACTCGTTGTTCCGCAAGCCCTCCGCCGCCCCGCACCCGCTCCGCCCCGCCCCACCCGCGACCCCGCCGCCAGCGCATTCACTCATCTTCCTACGGGACGATTCGACCGCCCCTCCCGCGCGCTGTGCGGCCTCGTCGCATTTTGCCCCCGAAAAAGGGCGAATGCGACGCGACATCGTAATGAAAGCTCAAACTCCGGCCCTGCGCCCCGCAGCGCCAACGCCGGCTCCTTTGCACGGCAGCTTTCCGCCGCGGACGGCGTGAGGGCCGGGCTACGAACGAGCGAAGGATAAATCAGCGAAAATACCACGTTCTTGCGCCAATCACACACGCTAAATTCTCGATCAGCTGCCCGAGAGACTCGGGCGTTGACGTACAAGCCAATCTGCCGAGCGCGACGGGCCCCGGCCCCGCCCATCGCCGCCTTAAAATTGGCCCCGGACGCCGCGCCGCCGACCACGACGCGTTGAGCACAGGCGTCGCGCTCATCGTGGTGATCGAGGAGCAAAAGGGCACTTGATTGCACAAAACGCCGCCCCACACTTCCATCCGGCCGGTGGCGCCCTCCAGCCCCGGGCCGGCCGCGGGCGCTGGCGTCGCCGCCGCCGGGGACGCCATCAGATAATAGTCTCTATTAAGCGAAGCGCCGGCGCGGGCGGCGCGGGCGGGAAGCGCGGGGGGCGCGGGGCGGGCGCAGGGGCGGGGCGCGGGGCGGGGAGCGCCGTGGAAGCGGTGCGGCTGCTAACGTAAGGGATGTCATCCGGCCATGTAAACATGTAATTAAGTCCAACAGGGAACTACCTACTTGCGCGTGGGGTGGGCCAGCCGGGCCCTCCTACTCGGCCGCGCGCCCGGCCGTGAGCGGAGGAGCGGCGTGGGTGTGAGCGATGGCAGGGGAGGGTGACGGCTCGAAACAAAATTGTGAAGAAAATACAAATGAGCAGCTACAGGGAGGCGGAGGTCACTGGTGGGAGAGGCCGAGGCGACAGAGCTCCCGAGGGCAAGAGCGGGAATTCATTTTCAACTTCCACAGCAACGAGTTTTTCAGCTTGAAAATACAAGCCTTTTTAGTTTTTTTTGTTTCCCTTCGTCCCATCGATACAGTGCAGCGTTGCTCTTCGCAGCGTATGTAAATCGCGAGCAGATTGGGGCTGACCCGAGGGAGAGCTTGCGCTGTCGCCCCGACGTGTGGGCGCGCACGCGAGAAGGGGCGGAGGTGAAGCATTGGAAGCGTTGGACGCACGTGTGGACGGAAGCAAGACGGAGACGAGCCGGGCGACAATCAGGGACAAACTGTAGGAGGATATGTGAGGTGGACGGGGTGAGGGAACACATCGGAGCAGACACGGTAAGGCAGAAGTAACAACGACAACAAGTATACCGCGTGAGAAGAGCAAAAGCACACACGTCGAAGAGAAGAGAAGGGGAGAAACGGATGCGACATCGTTAGAGGGGGGACGGAGGGAGACGGAGAGGAAGCAAGGAAGCGAACTCGGACGCGGCGCCGGGCGATGCTCTTCGACTGTTCACACTTTTGTGTTAATAGGCGGACACATTAATCGCACGTTTTACAAGACTTTAATATAAAAGTAATTTAAAAAGAGAACGGACAATGTAATGCAAATTTCCAATAAAATCGCACAGTCTCGTCATTTATAAAATCGCTATAGCAAGTGCTTTCGTTCTGGAACGCGCTCTTAATTAAAAGTCATAAAAGTTATAACGTACCATAGGGCAATAACGTGGAAATTAGAAATAAACAGCATCATTTCCGAGTGATTATGAGATGCTATCGCGAGTAGCCGCACCACGCAACTCGCCATTACGCGCCCTGCAGATAAGGCTACGCCACGCGCGCCGCGCCACGTCAGCGGCGGCCGCAGCGACCGCTCAGAGAAGAAGCACAAGAAGAACCGTTCATGTACTCTTTCTCAGACGCAGAGGCCGATTTCCCATTCGAGAAATGTCGTCGTTTCGCATAGAAACAAACAGAACGGAGTTAATGATACAATAATTCACTCTTACTTTCTCGAACGATTTTAGTATAATGGTACAATAATAACCCAGATGATAGCCATCTTGATATTTTGTCGGAAATATCAGTTTTGAAAATTGGTGTTACCATTTTTCCCCTTTCAAAACAGTCCGTGCGTCTGCGAATGACCACAGAGCCGAAAGGCACACAACAATTTCTCCAAAATTAAGTCTCTGGGTAATCTAGATCAACGCCAGGTTCAAACTTTTTTTTATTCTGACGTCTATTTCCTCTAAAGCACATACGACACGTTCATTTTTTTAAATAACTTAATTTGGGGTAGAAGCTTGCAATTGTTTTTAACACAGCATCAACATTAGGTTACCGCTTTTTTCAATTAGTCTCTGCTGAATATCTAATTTGGTGCATCCGTCTTTTTGTGTCCATAACCTCTTAAAACCAGTAACTAACATATTGATAAGAAAATGCTAAGATTAAGGATCGATTTTTTGTCTAGTGGGGGAAAGATGCAGAATTTCCACTCCTAGATAAGTAAATGTTTTCCGTCCAAAGTGGCATGTTCGAAGATAAAATTAAGTGGATTTTTAAACGCATTTTCCGAGTCTAGATACTTGCAGCTACCCCGAAAAACTGACCGTGTCGTCAAGAATCGGTAATCTCTTCCGTTCCGTCTGTCCGCCAGAGAAGGCTTCCTGCTCCTATCTCGTTTCCCTCGCCCGTGCCCTCTCTTCCCTTCCGCTTTGCCTGTCTCTCGTCCCCAACGTCCCAGCGCGCAGGCGCGGACCCTACCCGCTCCCTCTCGCCTCGCCTCGCCTCGTCGCCTCCCAGATTAACCTGGCGGGGGCGCACGCAGGACATAAACTTGCGGGCGGGGCGGGGGCGCGGCGGGGGCGCGCGGGGACGCCTCCCCGGGCGCTCGTTGGGGCGAAGGCGCGCGGGGAGCCCGCGCTGCCTGTCCACGCATACGATTACCTTCTCGGGCGCCTCATGTCACCCGAGGGACTCGAACACACGCGCCCCCGCTCGGTCCCCGGCGCGCACTCGAGGCGCGGACCAGGGCCCACGAAGGCGCTCGCGCCTCAGCTCCACTCGACTTTGCGAATCATACCAAGACTTCTTTCTATAGAAATATCCCTATGCGACGAAATCACGCCTTCTTATTGCCAACAATTTAAATTGCAATTATTTGGATAACATCTAATGCGTCTTACACATTAGTGTGATAAAATTAAAAGTAAAAACATCATTTATAATCATTTTCAGTTTCATTTCAGTACATTTCTGCACAATACGAATGATTCTTTTTTAAATCTGATTGTAGATGTAATTTTCACCAACATGTTTACTTTCTGAAATTCCGTTAGCTTTTAGTATCAAGGAAACCAGTGGTGTCCCGTGCTTAGTTGCGTGGTGGCCCAACCCCCAGGTAATCGTAAAACACATGTTTCTGTTACAGTATCTTTCCCGTGCAATATTAAAGATATTGCAGTAATACCGACATAAGATATAATTTTGAAATCAGAGAGAGCCCATCGAGCTGGTTGCAAGCGAAGCAGCCCCCTAATTGGTGACGTCACGCTCATGGGCTTTTAACGTTGTGAAGCACCGGCCGCCCGACTCGCGACGCGTCAACTCTGCGCTGCGTTCCGCCCTTTCCCGTGCGTTTTAGTACCGCAACTGCAACGCAGAAAGCGCCACAGGCTTACTTCGCAGACCGCTGGAGATCTTGAGGCCGTGCCGGAGGGAATACCAGTTTCCTGCCTTCGACTGAATTTCGCAAGACGTTCCTTTAGTTTATGAATACGCGCGTTATGGTAAGCGCAACAGTTACTTATTTAATGGTATTGAATGTGTTGTTTAGGATGTTTGGCGAATTTATTTTCATTTGGAATTAGGCAGGTTCCTTGTCCTGTGTTTTGTCGCACGAGTGTTCAGTGAGAATTTTCTCCGCGCAGTCATTTCGCCTTGTTTTTGATAAGTAATGTTGTACCGTTGTCGTAGCGGATGCGGTAGTTGCTGCTGGCAGTATTTGTGAACTATAACCGAGAAGTGATCTGATCTCAA
>BOPP01000097.1:3851358-3856358 GCA_017312745.1 Gryllus bimaculatus | reverse complement strand
TGTATTTACATTCTGTTCGTGCATGAGAACAAGCCTAGCCTCACACTATTGGTATGGCATTGCACATTCCCAGCCGCACTATTTTCCAAACTGTTGTTGATGAAAGCGGTTTTCAGCTGCAAAGTGCAGATGCAGAAGTTGTGTGCTCGCGACATTAGCAACGCGCGCTGCGCGGCCAACGCAAATGGTTCGGCGCGTCGGGGCACGTCACCAGCTCTGCGCCGGACGCCGCTTCCACTCCCACTTCCGCTTCCGGCGCGCTGCGCCAGGTGAGGCTGCTGCTGCCACAAGTTTCTCGCGTCCGCCATCAAACTTTGTCCCTCCGACACAGGGCGGGGACCGACCAAAGGGGCTGCCGGCGGCCAAAGCTATAAAATTAACCAACAATTTCATGACGCAGTTGATGAATTTTGATTCGATATCCCCTCCCGTTCCTCCCTTTCTGTAATTATCGCCGTTCTCGTGATGGCTCAGGCAAACACCATTCCATGCTCGGCGGATGCAGAATAATTTGGTAAATCGTCCATTTATTCTGTTGATATTTCTATGGTCCCCCTTTGAGTTAATTTGATTGCTTGAAACCGAATTTGATTTTTTACTGCATGTTTACCTCCAAAAGTGTAGGTAAAAACGTGCAGCTAATGAGGTTCCCCATAATGAGGACATAAACATGATTTTGCACCCGAATAGCGACGCGCAGTTCATTCGACGAGGCAAATTTCGACAATTCCGCGAAACCAAGTTGCAACAGTAACGGAATGTATGCATCTCTCCGACACTTTATTTCCATTCCCTATAAGAGAGATTGGGGGTGCGAGAGAGAAGGGGGGGAGGCAGAAAGCATTCATTCTGCGAGGGTTGCGGTGACGTGCGTCTTTGCGGCGGCGCGGCGGACGAAAGGCGAAAATGTAATGAACCCGTTTCCCGGGCGGCGTGCGGCGCAGAAAGCTCTTATCAACATGTGCGAATATGAGTCGACGCCGGATTTGCGCATATCACTCGCGCGCTCTGAGCCTGATAAAAGTGCCCGCGCCACCACTTTGTTGGAAGAGACGCGTGTTTTTGGCGGCTCGGCGCAAAATTGTGCGCATAAAGCGGCTGCCCGGAGAGCGATGCGGCCGACACCGGTTCAGGCCGCGCGGCCAGGCGGCCAACGGGGTATTTTATCGGCTCGCCCGAGAACATAAGGCAGGCGGCGATCTATTGTGCAGGCATGGCCGCAGGGAGTTGATGCCAAATAATCTGGTGATTGTTCATCCCGCGTGCCCCAACCGCTTGGGCGGGAGGGAGGGAGGGAGGACAGGGGAGCTAATGCGAGCGCGCAGGTACGCAGGCAGGGAGGCAGGGGCGAGTGAGATGAGCGTAGCAAAGCGTGCCGGCGGTTGGAGAGAGTGGGTAAATGAGGGCCTGATGGGAGAGCCGAGTGTGAAAATGTGGTGGGGTCACTGCGAGTGTAGCGTGGCGTTTGACTCACTGGGCGTCCGGAAAAGAGGAGCGATTTCTATCGGGTGTTATGCAGGATAACCACTCGTGGCGGCCGTCGCCAGCGCTTTGCGCAAACAAGCGGTCGCGCTTCTGTCCGCGCTCTGGTGTGCTTCAAGCTGAGCGCGTCCTGGTGGCGTCTCAACGCCGCCGTGCGTCGCGGCGCGTGGGTCGCGGGATACGCGCGGGGGCGGCTCCGACGGGCGCCGTCTCCGCCGGGGAATCACGGGGAAGCCGCCGCCTGACGCGGGCTAATTTTGCGGCCGCCCGGCGGGGGCGGGGAGGGCAGGGCGGTCGGGTCCCAGCTGGCGAGCGCAGCCTCCGCCCCCGGGCGCCGCCAGGTGGCAGGCGGGGCGCACGCAACGCGGCCACCGCCCCCGCCCCCCGCGCACCTGCGCCCGCCCGACATGCGGCGCCTTTAGCCCCGGCGCGGAGCGGCGCGACTGCTCACAGTTAACTTCTCGGAAGGCGGTTGCTCACAATTGCCTGTTCTTCTACCGGTTAGTAGACACCTTCCAGCATCACACGAACATGCAAACTTCGAAAACTGAAAAGTTGTTGCATGTAGGATCTCATTTTACGTCGGGACACTCTACGTTAGTCTGTTAATAATTCTCCTCCTGTGATTGATTAGAGTTATAAAACTGCAGAGGGTTGTGAGTCTCAACTGTTAGCTTCCCAACTCTTTAAGTGGACTCATGTCAGTTTACTCAACCAGGTAATTCCATCGACGTATTTATTCACATGGTCAAATGAATAACGTAGAAAGGAAGGTAGGTCTACTGAAAACATAACTGCGTAGATCTTTAGCTGCAAAAAGCAAAATATTAATATGTAGAAGTATCAGTTGCAGTGGGAAAATTTTCTGTTCGAAAAGTCAACCATACGCTATTTCCTATAAACATGCAGTTCGAAGTACAAGGTGTACCATGTTATATATCGAGTTTAGAACTAAAACATACCGTCATTTTACCACAAATTAATGTTCTAATTTTCTTGCTTCATATTAAAAAAAATCTCTTTGTAATGATAAGAATGTGCCTTGGTGACTTTCTTGATCTTGTTCGTGTGGAACAAAAAAGCCCTATTCGAAAGATGAAAAGCACATAGTATTCTGACTCAATTGAATCTTGTTTACAGCATCGCAAGGATACAAAAAGTTGTTAACTACTTACTAGTTTTCAAGACTCTCCGTTTTAATACGGTAGAGTTTATAGAAATCAGATAGAACAATGGTTTATGATGTTAGTGTCAGTGCCAAGTTTAAGAGCATTTATATTAAGATAATGGTAATCAAAAGCAATAATCTTTCATAAATGTATGCACTGACACCGGAAGAGAATGTACCCTAAAACACGTCGCGTTCACGACAAAAATGATCGTTGATGTTTCACGACTATTTTCACGAATATACATTCCCTTCCTAATATATACAATATAAATCCTCAAAAATATCATAGATTTGCGGAAGGATAATGCATCGTTTGGATTATTGCAAGAATTGCAATAGACAAGAACAGCTGGACAGCTTAAGCTTAAGTTTAAATATAAACTATAGACAAAAACATTAAGAAGAGAAAAGCATTAACAATTTTGTAGTAAAAAAATGTTTGGTTGTAGTTCAAAAAACTCTCAATCGTAAAGACGAATAATAGGTTATTATTATTATTATTATATTATATAAAATTAGCATCTAAACCAGACATCAATATAGTTAAGCAACCAATAAATAATATAAAAATCACTCATTGAATACATTTTAATAATTATACCAAATCGAATAAGCAAATATACCCCAGCCGTAACTCAAGTCGGTTAATCTTTAACCTCTACCTTACATGGGATGTTATACGCGCTATTACTATTACAATAATCCATCATCCGGTAGATGAAATGGAACTTCTGCGCGAAGCGCTGAGAGTTAAAATATTTTGCTGTTGTCTCATTGACTAAACGATCCTCTGGACAAATAAACAATACGTAAATAGTACCAAAGTGCGTCTTTGGCGTACAAATGAAACATTTACGGATACAGGGACGATAGAAGTCCAGATTTTAAAGGAGTACGCCACAGACACTTCCGTACATGTTTGGTATATTTTTTAGTTTGAATTCATGGCAACTTACATTCTTCAGATCAATCTCAATAAGCGATATGGCAGCCAGGTTGGTTCATGTCGCGCCAGTGCTTTCTTTACTTTTCACTACTCAATTGTTTCACATAGTCATGCCTCTTTGCGGTTCGCGTACAGCAGAAAAACTTTCCAATCAATAATCGGTGCAGGCGAGGACTAGTTCCCGCATGAGCGCGGAAAATTAAATTTGACGCCAAAGTTAGCCAGAAACGTGGCACACGTACGTGTGAATGTGTGCCCAACTCATTTCTACATTCTAAGTAGAAGTCATGCTATCCAATGTTTCTATACCTTGAAATACAAATATCTAATGGATCGCACTGGGTCAGGCGGACACTATCTGAGTATGTCCACACACAAAGTGAAATTCATCTGACGGACGAAGAAAAAAAGGAGGAACGACACAGAATGAATTATGCTTCCTCTCTGGAGACCGCCGGAATTAGTTCCACTACACAACTCAATTGGACGTCGCTTCGGGCGCGTGATGTATGCGTTGCCCGCGTCGGAGCCCGGCGCGTCGATTCGGTTCAGGGGGCGGCGTCCATATTCAGGAGGAAGCAAAACGTAAACGGTTTTCGCGGCCGCTGGATAAACTCCATCGGGCCGTTCTTTACGCAGAAAATTTAATCCTCCGCACGAGCTAATGAAGGCGCGGCCCCAGGCTGCTGCAGGAGGCGGCGGCGGTGGCCAAGGAGGCAGTATCTTTCGCTAAGAACATTATATGGCCAAGCCCTGAATTACTTCTCCGGTGGTGCATTATTTCTTTATTCCTGGAATTTTCGTACCCTGCTACTACTGGCTGTGATGTAGAATCCACATCCTGCAAGTTATCGCAGACTTGTTTTTGCCGATTAAAATAACTTTTGCAGATTGAATTATCTCTGGTAATCTAAGGGTTATAGTGCAGCTCATTTCTTTCACCGTGAGCATAAATACTGGAAAATTCATTGAATATTAAAAGAACTCCGTGCATGAAAGAGTTACGCAGGGTAAAAGGAGTACAAAATTGGCAAAGATTTTTAAAAACCCTGCATTCCAGCCCAGATCTCGATATTCCTGACTAACAATAAACATGTTTTTCAAATATTTACTCTATAAATGTAAAATATTGAATAAATGCAAGTTTTTCGTTTCAGTTCCATATTTTCCATAAACAATGTAATATAAAGGTATTGCATAAGCGTCTAAGTGACGAAAATAGCAGAATAAGTGAAACATTTACGTGCGCGTTTAGGCTTCCCCTCCGCTCCAGTCCGCAGCAAATGGTCACCGCATGGCAATGGCGAGGGCGAGGGCGAGGGCGAGGGCGATGGCGGGGGTGAGAGCGATGGCGGAAGCGGCAGCGAGCGCAAGGGCGAGGGCGATGACGAGGGCGGGGCG
>BOPP01000097.1:3785669-3848599 GCA_017312745.1 Gryllus bimaculatus | reverse complement strand
CGGCAGTGCCATCGGCGGGCGCGACGTCGCCTGGCTCGACGCGCAGGCGGCGGCGGGACTCGACCAAGCAGGTCGGCGATCAGCGCCCGACAGCATCCCTTCCCAGCCACTCCTCTTTCACGTTCCTTCACTTGAGAAGGCACAGCCACACTACGTGCACTTTCTTTCATTCGGTGTTACGGAAGGAGTAAAAAAGTGTGTAAGTTTGCATTCGTAAGAAGCCCGTATAGATGTTCTCGCACCAGTCCACGGGAAACCTCGAACACAGGTCAACACAGCAGAATTTTCGAAATTGCGAATGGTAATTCAGCCAGGTTAGAAGATGAACAAGACAGGTAATCTTATGTCTTGTTTCCAAAAAACTAAGCTGCTCGTTGTATTCAGCGTTGGCCATGCTATAAAAGGACGAGCAAATGTATCTCGAAAACACAGAAGCGGATTTCTTATAATCGATGAATATAATAGAAATCAGATCACAGTAAAAGAGGAAATCAAACCTTCTACTAAGGAGAAAAACCGGAATAGCATGCAGTCGGGCTATGCTTTTTGGGGAGATAGAAAGAGTGGACCGCGGGATGCAGTTGGGATACGCGCCCCCGTAGCGTCCCCGGCGCGTCGCGGCTCAATTCAAAAGTTTCCAATGCAAAACTATACATTTCCTGTAAGTGTTCCACTGCCTTGGGGCAAACGTTCATTTGCGCGCCGCCATCTCGCCCGGTGGAGGCGCGGAGGTGCCGCGCCGTGACGTCACGCAGGTGATTCACGCGCGCGCCGCGCCACGCCATCACCGTCACCTTCGCCCTTCCGCGGGGCAGGCTAATGTATGCGGCTCTAATGGGAGGGCGCGCGCAACGGGGGGCCGCCGGCGCAGGTCAGGAGGGGCGGCGCGCGGCGCTGGCACGGTGCGGCACGCAGTGGCGTGGCGTGGCGTGGCGTGACGCGCAGTGGTGTGGCGTGGCGCGTGGTGTCGCGGTTCTTAGAAGTTCAAGTACTTCTACGAAAAGAAATTTAAGTAGCCAAATTTCGAGAGATCGGGGTAGAAACAAAAAGAGATTTAGTGAATTCCAATTCTTGAGTTTCGATAATCGAGGGTTCAACTCTATCAAAGGTAGAGGTGTCACAGATGATCCTGGGTCGGAGGAGAGCCCCCGACAGCGGCGGCCACCGCTGGGCGTTGGCCCGACACAGCGGCTGCCGCGGCACGCCATGCGCGAAGGCGGGGGACGCACGTCACAGAGAGTGGCATTGCAAAGCCCCAAAACCCTGGCCCCGCAGAGGCCCTCGCGCGGACTCTGCTTCACTGCAGGTTGGAACGTTAGAACGTTTTCAACAACGGCACGTCTTGCTCAACTGACGACTACAATCCCCCTCACTACGAGAGAGTAATCGATTGCAAAATTTGCACTTGGGAAGAAGAGACTACTGGAAGCAAGTACTGAACGATTATTCAGCTCACCAAAAGAACTTAAAAATGAATATAATTTTGATGACATGGTAAATCCATAGTTGAAACACTGTTCAATGAACACTAACACGTTTTTGCTGTCAAAAAGCAGTCCGCTGAGTATTAAATATTTACAAATAAATTGTCACCTTCCCTGAAACTAAAAGTACGCAGAACTACGAATATATGTGTATCATTACGACTTAGCCGCTAGAAAACTACTAGTGCTCCCTATGTCTCAAACAGATTTCATAGACGAAACTGGAGTCTGATTTACATAATTTTGTACAATAAATACTTACAGAAATATGACTGCATAATACAATGACTTTGTAGCAGCATATTTTAAAAAAATCCCCTATATGCAAAAATAATAATGGACATGCACCGATTAAAATTCAAAGGCTACTAAAAAAAGCATGGTACATCTTCTCATCAACGTCGGATATGATTTCAAAATCTAAACGTACTTTTCGCCTAATCTTTAATGCATTATCTTTCTACCCCTTCGCCTCGTGGGACGTGTGAAAATATTCCAGCAAAGCCAAGAACGCAATACATGGTAATGGGCTGAGCGCAAAATATCAAATGGCCTTCCCTGGGCCCACATTTAAAGGCGGCTCCTTGCCACTTGGGTGGTGGCCACCCGCCGGGGGAGGGGGCGCCATATGTCATCGCGGGGGCGGGCGGGGGGCGGCAGAAGCAAAACCTGCCTGCGCGCGGCAAGCAGCTAACGGAGATTAGCGTCCGGCGCAACGACTCCACTTTACATGCAGGAAATAATTTACCTATATATACCATATCTGCG
This sequence comes from Gryllus bimaculatus, assembly GCA_017312745.1. Classification (NCBI taxonomy): domain Eukaryota; kingdom Metazoa; phylum Arthropoda; class Insecta; order Orthoptera; family Gryllidae; genus Gryllus; species Gryllus bimaculatus. The sequence continues at coordinate 3,846,347 of BOPP01000097.1, read as the reverse complement.
TCCGGCTTCGCCTCTTCCACCCCCTTGAATCACAACCTCCCTCCGCGAACCCTGCAGATCAGTATTTCTAATTCAAAGCACAGGCGGGGCTCCACTGTATGGCAATTTCCACAGTAGCCAGATTTAATATGCTGATCCCCGCAGTTATATATCCCACGCACGCAACTCAAGCGGCCCCTCGCCGCCGCCGCGCCCCGCAACCGTGCGTCGGTAGCGTGGCGTGGCTGGCGTGGCTGCGTGGCGGGGCGGAGTGGCGAGGGTAGGAGGCGCCCCGCCCCGCGCCCGCCGCCCCGCAACGCCTTCCCGAGGACACAGGAGGAGGGTAGGCGCGGGCGCGCGCGTGGTGGGACACGCCGCGGAGGAGACGGGCTGTGTGGATACGCGTGGAGCTACATAGGGTTGCAGTGGGGATGGCTCGAGATTGAATTGCTGATTAAAGTATTGCTCCGACGCTTCATCTCCCCCTTAAACGGCCGCGGGCGGGGAAGCTCGCGTTGGCAGGGCGGGGAGAAGCGCACTCCTCTCGTGTGTCTGGGACAAGACTACATTATCCACAGCTAGGCGGCGTGGTCCTCCCCGCCCGCCCCGCGCCTCGCCGCTCGACACCCCCCACCTTGCCCCGCCATCGCCCGCTCCGCCCCCCGCCCGCTGCGCGCCTACCTTCGATGACGCCGCCGGCCGCCTCGTCGAGACGAGGCGAGCATGCGTTCAAAGCTAATGAAACTCAAATCGATACGCCAACAGTGCTGGCACCACCACCCGCCTTCACCGAGCCCTCCCAGTGCCCATCCCCGCCGCCCCCCCGGCACGGGGCTCGGAGCTCTGCAGACCCTGTTAATTACCGGGCGAGCGCGCCTGGTCCACCGGGTCTTCAACGACGCGGCGAAAATCGAGTCTTCCTCTCCTGGGCAAGGGCCTAAGAGAAGTCGGTATTTGCAGATATGATCCTCCAATTAAGGTCTTAAACTGCTGCAGTGCCACCAACAAGCCTTCAATAATATATTTATTAGTATTGTGTTTACTTTTAACTTGAGGATTAGAAGTGATCGAAGATTGAATAATACTAGCTTTAAATTCAGGGTGCTGGATTTTTCCTAAGGAATAGATTTTCGGGACTTCGTACACCCCAGATTGCTGCTTTTTTTGTGCAGTTCAACAAAAAAAACACCAAAAAAAAAAACAACATGCAACTTAATGTAATCCAACGTTCTCTTTTGCCCGATCGATTTCTGAACGATCCTCATACCTCGAAGTTTCTTACGAAAGGATGTCCTGGAATAAAAAAAATTTAAGATTCTCATTGTACATCTGACTTCAGGTCAGTTCTCAAAGTACAGCGGAGTCAACCAAACGATCGTTTAGAATTGTTGATTAAATTAAGACTAATTTTTTAATCACTGTTTTTTTCTCGGATTTATTAAAAGAACTCCAAAATAAATACTTTTCATTTATTTTTGGGTCTTTCGTTATCCGAGGATCCTGTACAGAGAGAATTGTATTTTCTGGTATGTCGTGTAACCTGAATGCTCTATTTTATATGAGTCATTCGGAGGACGGGTTCGCGGGAGGAGCAGCAACTTCACGACTTCTCCAGTGATGAAAAATAATGTTTTTCCAGTTGGCTGGTAATTTTCGTGAGGCGAAAGACCCAAACTCTCCTCCTGCAACTCAGAATCTTGTCCGAGAAGATAAGTTTATCAGACAAGAATGCAGCTTTCCGCAGCCTTCAATGACGACATTTGCTTTTTATGACACGGGGGAAATAACATCTGTGGCGCTCAAAAGGCCTTGTTTAGGGACTAAATTAAAAGTCGGGTGTAACGCTGCAGAGGCCTGCGCCCCGTGCTCCAGCCGCGTCAGCGCTGCGAGCGAGAATCTCGGGGGAAGGGAGCCCGAAAAGGCCGCCGTGAGTTACAGTTTTGCACGGGTGGCGGCGCGCGGCCGTCGGGTGGACAGCCGGGCGGGGGGCGGCGGGGGGGGGGCGGGGCGCGGCGTGGGGGTGGGCGGATGGAAGCGGAGCTGGGTGAAGGAGAATCGCTCGGTGCGAGGCGTTTTTATTTTATTCGCCGGCCGTTCCGCCGCTCGCCCGTCCGGCCAGGAATGTTTTTTCGTCATAAAATATTCCGCGTGTGTGAAGTTGTCGGGATCCACGCAGCTGTTGTGTCCATCCGCGTGATCGTCCTTTTAATAATTCATTTTGCAACCTTGACTTGTGCCTCGGAGCAGCGCAGCGCCGAGAAGCCTCCCATCCCGCCCCGCCTCGCCCCGGCGTCCGCCGCCTTCGCTTTGGCTGCGTCCGCGGGCGAGTGGGGCAAAGGCCGCTCAATCCACAAACGCAAAAATATGGCATATGGGGTGCGAGCGCCGCGCCGCGCCGCGCCGCGCTGCGCCGATCGGGGCGGCGGAGGGTGATACGGTATGCAGGTGCGCGGCTGGGTGATGAATGAAGGCTTTCGCCGCCCGAATACGAATTCCCGCGATTTGCAAGGCGCCCCGGGCGGCCCCCGTGCCGTGGGCGCGGGCTGCACCGCCGCGCGGCCGCTCAGTTGCATGCGGCCATTGGCACTCGCTGGCGTCGCTTGCTTTACTTCCTTTCCATTGATTTGCCGTGGCCTCTGATAATAAGCTTCTTCTACATATCGATTCCCTATATCACTACATGATTTAGGAGATTAAAAACGCTTTCTATTGGTTAATAACTAATGTCTACAGACACTCTTTAACGCCTGCGTGTACATTTTTTTATTCGTTCGTACACTCTTTGGATAAATTTAATCTCACGTATATTGATTATGTATTTTAGTTAAAGAAAAACCGAGGCCTCTCCAGCGGCTCTCTCGCCTGCGCGCTGCGCACCTGGCACCCACACGAACCTGTCGCTGCACTCGCCACTTTCAGGCAGCAAATCACACTGCAGAGAATGGACATCGAACAGAGAATTCGGTCGGCAAACAACTCAAGAACACGATTTGGGTGAATGTCAATAGCTGAAATACACAGTGTTGTCGAAGTATGAAGAGAAAAAAAGAGGCCGTATAATGAGAATGTACCAATTGAGATTAAGATATTAGATTAAAATTAATTTGAGGTAACTGTCCAGCGTATTGAACCAGGGTTTCCTAGTTTAGACCAGCTGCTTTTATCATAAAACTATGGAGATGTGTAATTTCAAATTCATGGACTTGTTACTCCTCACCTGAGACTCATATGTCACCATTTCATTTTTATATGCAACAGAAATATGCTCCGTTAAGATGGGTCTAAATACTATCCACGATGTGACACGTCAGTAGGGAGGTTTTGCTCTTGCAAACGTTAAAGCAATCGACAGCACTATCGATCTTCTGCCTTCGCGCAGTTCAAGTTCCGCATCACTTTTGTGAATCTGCGCATGCGCCAAGATCGACATTGCAGTCGAGTGCTGCCCGCTACGGCGCAACATCTCCCTCGTTTCTGCCATCGTTCGTAGGCTCTGCAGCGTGAAAAGGGCTCTGTTTTGTGCGCGAGCAAGCGATCCGGCACCGCGAACGGGTCGCCGCTCATGGGACACCTCGGCGCCCTGACGAGCCGTCATTGGCCGCAGGCGGCTATGGATGCCTTCCACTCGAGCAACTTGGAGCTACCGCAGATGCCACACTCAGGGATGCGAAATCGATGTTTTCAAAATATCAATGTATTAACACCGATGTTTAGTGATGCATGTTTTTCTTTTCAGTTGATTTGTTTCTGAATCAAAAATTCCCATGATCACAATATTCTAAAAGTCAAATTGAAATATTAACTGATAGTAACACTGATATTCATGCGTTGAAAGCAGGCTAGAATGCTTGGCTTCCGCGGAACGCTAAATGATGTAGGCTTTTGCGGCCGGAGTCATGATCTGGGCTGTCCGGGTCGAAACGTCGGCACCTCAGCCATCGACGCGCGTCACCCGGAAAGCCCAGATCACAGGAACGCTGTTTGCGCGACCTCCATCGACGAAACGAACGACATCGATGCGGCGAACAAAGACGCTGTAGGCGTAGGGTCGGCGAATTAATAAACACGAACACTGTCAAATTAAATTTTAATGTACACGACTTTAATGTTAGAAATTACTAATCTAGTCTAAAAATGTCGATTTTGAAAGACAACTGTAATTTTAGTCGATGCACTCTTATCATCGATGCTTTAATTTTGATGTTTCGCTGTCGATGTCGCATCACTGCGCCGGACGCTGCGCTCACGGACGCCGCGCGGGAAGAGCGCAGCCACGCCCCCGCGCCCCTCCGAGCGCCACTCGCCTCGCGGGCGTTGCAACCGGGGAATGCAAATGCGTCGGCGAAGGCCCTCGCGCCTGCACCGAAGTTATTCTCTGCCGGTGCCTCTCAACCACACTCGACCCCGAGTGCTTAGAGCGCCGAGTCAATTTTGTCTCGGGAAATAAACGAGTATATTCATTACGGCAAACAAAACTAGTAGTGCTAAATCAGCACGTACTTTCTTGTCCTTAGTAAAGGATGTGTAGTATTATTATACCGACATCCCTGTCCATATTAACAAATCTCACTCACAGTCATTTATAAAACTCATTACACATCGTAGAACACACGCGAAAACTATTTTTTTAACTAATATATCAACACAAATGTGACGATTAAAACTGCATATCATTCAGTTATAATGTCTCTCAACAATGAGAAAGAATTCTCGGGATTTGCTTGAAACATGAAACCTAGGATGCGCCGTCCCCAGACCGCCCAATCCAAGATAGCACACATTCCACACTCCCCACTAACTGCCACTAATACCACTCTGCCATACACGCGCACCAGTGTTTACTTGCGGAGCCCCTGTAGCGTCTCACGACTCCTCTTCGAAGTCTGTCCGCGGCCGAGGGCCAGCTGTCCAACCCACTCCCTTGGAGAGAATCTTTCACACGCTGCCTCAATGAAACTACGCGCGGAGAGACATTCGCTTTAACAGCTGCGTTCACTGGAGATAGGAATTTCAGCGTTTACGTGGGACTCATTACGTGCCTCTGCCGATTGCAGAACCATCACAATTCGAAGGGTTGCACGACAATCCCTTCGAGGATATTGCAAGAAATGCATTTCAGTACACATTAATTTGAGAATATGTCAGTTCCACATCATAAATAATCCGTTTTTAATGGTGTTATTGCATCCACTGCATTCGAAAATCTAAGCAAATTTAGTCTGAAATGCAGAAACTGACCCCAGAGGTCCTGAACCGAAATAATTCGCTAACCTCATTCCCATAACTCCGTTTTTCATTTAACATGAACTTATGATTCACAGTATTTTTTTTTATTTATGACCCTTTTTAAAACGTGATCTTATAAACTGATCAATTATGATAATTTGCTCCATCACTCGTAAACGCAGATAAGAGGTACTTGGTAACGTACTCCGAGAGCCGCCCCTCGCGTGGCTCCACCGCCGCTTCTTCCTTGGGGCCCCAACGCCCGACCGCCAGGGCGCCTCTCCCACGGGCCAGAAGCCGGCCTTCCCTCTCCGCCAGCCGGCTACGCAAATGCGCGGCGGATCAAGGGCCTAACTGACTGCACAGGGCGTCAATGATGATGAGTAAAAGGAGACGGGTTCGCCTCAAAATTTAATTTCAAAACGCATGATGTGTGTGGTCTTTACTTTCCCCAGGAATGCGACTCAAAACACGGCCCCCGCTGCCTCGCCTCCTTGTTTACGTTGCCGGGGAACTTGTTTCTTGTAAAGAGCATAAATGTCTGGCTGCAAATTTAACTCCAATGAACGCGTTCTTTACGGAGGTAAACAAAGCGCAGCGAAGCCTTTCGTGCCTCAAGCTGATAAAACCAGAAGGAAGTGGGACACTCGCCGCATCCCGTGGCGTCAACCATTTGCCTGAACACTGCACAGCAGAGGCAGACGGGAACACGTAGAGGCACAGATAATGAGAGGAAGGAGAGGAAAGCAGAAGCATTGTACGATCAACCTTGGAACATTTAGGGAAAAGCCTCCTTTGATAACGTAAGTACCTATTATTCTAAATTATAAATGCACTAAGCTCAAAAGAAGAGGTCCGGGCAACACACTGATGACCTCCATTTGAAACCTGATGTTAGGCAGAGAAAAACTACCTTTGTGTGTATCCAGATATGTCCCAAAGACTGCGTATGAAGTGTGGTTTATTATTGCTCAGAAAATACCATGACATAACATAGAGAGTACATAAATGAAACGCAATAGGAAGGTTTACCTCATATTGAGAATAACATTTTATTCTTTGTATTTTACGTTCAAATGCTTTTTTTAATTAATATTTTATAACAAGAATTTTCTTTCCTATTGTACACGTCTCGTCAGTGTAATGCAATAAAAATTCGTCACAATAGGTAAGGAAGAGACGAAAGTAACTGTCATTTTCAACCACAAAATTCGACAAAGATTAGTTAATACATAAACGATCCACAACCCTCCCGGCAAGCCCTTATCCCAGCTGCCGTCTCTAGTCGCATCGCTAACCTCCGCCGACGGCGGCGCGGCGCGGGGTGGTGCGGTGCGGCGGCAGCGTGCGTGGGGTCAACCGTAGTATGTCAGGCTTATTGCGAGGCGCTTTGTAGATAACCTAGACCACACAGGCCCACGCACGCGCCTACGCTGGCGGGGGCCTTCCCGCGTAGCCCGAAATTAATACGGAAACGCCCCCTATAATAATAAAAATCTGCATAAAAGGGCGCTGGGGATTGTGTGCGTAATAAAAATTGGAAAGGGAGGCGGCGAGGGAGACGGTCCTGCGTTGCCTGCTGCGGTTATCTTGTAAACTGCCAGGGGCGGCCGGGCGTAGGGCGTGGCGGGGCGGAGGGCCGACTAGAGCAGGGAGGGGCCGGCAGGGTCCGAAAGTAATTGTTTTTGAATTCGACGTAAGAGGTGCGGGCGGAGAGCCCGGCGCGGGGGGCGGGCGGCGGCGCGAGGGGATTATATTACGAGCTTCGCGGATCCGAGAGCCGCTCCCCCGTCACCGCCGCCCGCCGCCGCCCGCCTCCCCTGCGCCTCGTCCCCCTCTCATCAACTCCGCCTGAAACTCCGGCGGCGCGGCGCGCGGCGGCACAGGAGAAGTTCCAAACCGCGGTCCACGGCTCCTCGGCGCAGGCGGCCGAACCTGGACAGTCGCCCCCCCTTCCGGTTAACCCGATTCGTCTCCGCGCACTCTCGCTGGGTTTCTGCCTCCCTGATTTCGCCTCGAAATCACAGCCAAGTAATAGTTGGCTCTACAGCAATATGCGAAGTCCTCACTAACGTTTTCACTCTTCCGCCACACACTTATTTACATCAAACTAGTGCACCTTCGTGTAATTTGCGGTGTTAAACGAAAGTACAGGTACTTCATAAAGCTATTTCAAGGACACAAAGCATAGAAACCGCAAAATTACCTTGTTTTATTCCTTACACTTTACTACATTTTTTATTAATTTTATTATCGATATTATTATAGTCTATTCCATTTTTTCAGCATCATTTTCCCCCGCGATTGCCACACCAATAAGAACACCGAAGTACCTCATCGTCTATGTTTGTTGTAATGAGGTTTGATGGGCTCATTTCAACCGCGGAACAAGTATATTTGATCGCTGCCTTAAACAAGAAATGATGGAGCAAAATTAGAACTGATGCAAGCAAATTTTAGAACAAGCAAGACGTTACTAAAGCAAGGAAAAGTCTTCAATACACACAATATTTCTTTGGGAGGGGCCAAACAAAATACAGTAAATACAAGATAGGTTGTAACTATTAATTTGGAAGATTCTCTTGCATCAAAGGGTTTTTTGAAAGGGTATAATTCAGTATTTGCGATGTTTCTTCAGTTTATACAGTAATCCTGCCGTACTTACGGGAATGTCTATGTCCGCTATTCAACAAACGGGCCTATACCAACATTTTCATTGAAGAATTTGAAGCCGTTTTTCAGAAACTTTACTTTAAGCATTTCTGAAAATAGGCAATTTTTGGGCCCTTTTTCACAGATAAATTTAAGAGTTTTGGAAAACTAAATTGAAATTATTTGTAGCACTTACACTTACAAATCCAATAGTGTGCTCAAATATGCACGAATGTAAATATAAACGACGTAAGATTAATGTTCGAAAACTTTTTTTTTTGTAATTTTCCAAAAATCAAATATAAAATTAAAAATTCAATGTATGTCATGTTAATCTGTGCTTTTAGTACAAACAGGTTAAAGAAAAGATTTGAAGTTGTTTTTGAGAATATCTTTTTTTTTAAACTGACTTTATTTCACACAAAATTATGTGACAAGTACTCATATTTTGTAAGAATTATCCATTATCTTATTTAAACATGGAATTTCTAAAAACATATTTCATTTAGAAGAAAAATGTTTTTCTTGTAACTGTAAGAAGACATCGAATTTTTTTAAACTTTACCATTAACTTAAAATTCACAGAACTGAACAAAACTAAAACCTTAGCAATTTTTATAAGCCTTTGCTGTATCTCCCAAGAAATTAATCTAAAACTTTGAAACCATTATGGAAAACAATTGAATAATGTCCTTGAGTATTTATGCAAAATTACTCCCAAAAATGAACATATATTTTTCAAATTTATGAGGGCCGGGACATCAGTCAGATAAATCGAAGAATATCATGATAACGGTTTGAACGCTAGAGCTGACCACTTACTGACGAACAAACGAACCAACCAACGAAGCAACACACGAACGAACCCACGAACCAACCAACACACGAACCAACCTGCCCACGAACCAACCAACCCATGAACCTACCAACTCACGAAACAACCTACCCACGAAACAAGCAACCCACGAAACAAGCAACCCACGAAACAAGCAACCCACGAAACAACCAACCCACGAAAAAACCAACCCACGAACCCACCAACCAACGAACCAACTGACGAACCAACTAAAAACAGACGATTTATTGTACACCAATTTTTCGGTATCAAAGACTCACAAAACTTGAATTCTGACTTCTCAATGTGTTAGTGCGGCTCCACACATCCGGCATTCGGCGAATCCCGAGCATCCGTTTGCCGAATCTCGAGCCGTGTGAACGGGTTGCTTGCGATTCGCCGAGCGCCTAACATTCGGCATTCGCACTACCCACTGCGTGTCAGTATTTAGGACACACAAAGGGAGCGAACATTCGCCTAACACATCAGTTGTTCGGAATGAAGTGAGCAGTAGCTTGGTGCTCAGCGAATGCCAAATGTGTGGAGCCACTTTAGAGAAAGTAATTTGCTAAAGTTTGGAACACGAATTATTCTTTTTAGCGGTATTCGAGGCCTGCAATTCGAGTTTTTCCGCCGAAATGTCGCCGTTTTCCGCTGCACCACGAAATAACTTTGTCTACACCATGCATGCAGTTCGAGAGAGAAAGAGAGAGAGAGGCGAAGACCAATCCGTAAGAGAGGAGGGGCGGGGGCGACCCGCATGCAGGCGCCGCCATCCAGCGCTTCGGCGCAACCGAGCGGCGCCGCGCGCCGGGGATCAGGGTTCGTTGCCCAGCGGCGGTCGGATGGGCGCACGCCCACGCACTTGATAACGGAGGCGGTGCTTCCCCCCCCTCGCTGCTCCCCACAACGAGCGCTGGGCGATGACGCGCCGCCCTTCCGCGCACGCCGAGAGCCAACTAAAACGCGCTTCCGGACAGCCAGCAATTAGTACTAAAATCATGGTATATCGACTCTCTCTATCCCTCGACTTCTTTTTGGCTTCCCGTGAAATTCTTTCTTCGAAAAAGGATCTCTTCCTATAGTATTCCTTATAGTATTTATTAAACAGCAGATGCCAAAGAGTAAAATCGGAACGTATCCCGCCGCGAGTGTAATTTGTTTTGCGCCGAGGCTCCACAGGCGCGGCGGGCAAGAGGGCCATGGGTGGGCGGGTGCGGGGACGCGTGACGCGGAAGCGGGGAGGGGAGCAGGGATGGCGAGGGGGCGGCGAATGGGGAATGTGCAGGGGGGCGAAAGACGGGAGGCCGAGCGCTCGTCTGTCGAATGCGGCGCGACGCCGCCGCCTGCAAAGCGGAAAGCGCCGCCCGCCCGCGCCGGCCGCCAGATTACACGAGGACGCTGAAATATCGCTGGCGACTCTTATATGAGCGCACTCTCACCGCCGGATCAGCGAGGCTCGAAGTCGAGGCTCGCGGGGCGCATTAACCGCAGTGCGGCGCAGCGGATGCCGCTGCAAATTGCCCCTGCGCCGCGCAGCCTCGCGGGCGGCCGGCCCAGTCACGTCACGGGCCGGGCACGGGAGGGGCGGCGCGGCGCGGCGCGATCGAGTTCGCGTGATCGAGCGATGTGCCGCATATGGCCTGCGGATGGACAGCCGCTGGGGAGGGCGGGAATGCAGTGGAGTCCTCCGCGGCGGGCGACAGGAGGCGAGGAATGTGGACGGCATGGCCGCGGGCGAGTCAAGCCTTTGCACGAGTTGATTGGCGGACGGAAACAAAAGCAACCGACAACCACGCAGGGCCACAATCAGTGTGCGTTCACGAGCGATGAGAGAACCCCGGCAAGAGAAAACGTGCAAGACTGTCCCTATTCGCTTTCGCCGCGTCGCGCCTATCGATTCCGCCCCCTCCGGAGAGTCGGGAGTTGGGTTCCGCTGGCGGGGCAGCTCACCCCAGCGCAAACCGACCGAATGGTTCGTATGATTTCCTCTGAGTGGTGGCAGTAGATTAATCCGCCTTCCTAAAACTGATGGACCATCCACTCATACTTCCAACACTTCGTCTCACCACATAGTCACTTTCCATACTCATTAGTCACCACGTTATTTGAAATATTCACCAAAAATGTTTTCATTACCACTACTAGTGCAAATCAACGCTCATACGGTGGTGGATTTATCTCATAATTATTTTCAAATAAAAAACTCCCAATCGTAGACGTACACAGCCTAAACCAAGAGGGGGCGGCAATAACATTCCCGGTTCCCTTATCCATTAAACTTTTTATTTACTTATGAGATTTAACTTACACAACAATTTTTAGAAAATATTTGAAATGTATTGCGTGTTAGTTCTGGGAAGAAACCACTGCGACTTGGCATTTTTTCTGCAGAGTTTCGTACATTCTCACATTTTGATGATTTATTTTTGGATCGCCGACGGATTGATGCATTGTAGTTATTAACGCCACTAGACCGACAATTATGCATGCGGTTGCAGTTAGGAAACCAAGCTTTATAACCAATCACGTCGGATCATCATCAGTTGAGACAGCAATTCCTTTCTTAATTCTAGCTTATAAGAAAAACGCAAAAAAATAACAAACACCTTTGCTAAGAACAGAAGTACAGAAACGTGGCTTTTCCTAAAACTCCTATTTCGATCTGTCCCAACGGATTGCAGACGGTTCAATGATTTTATCCTGTAGCCGTCTGTTAAGACTTTTCAATTTTCTCATTCCTTATGTCGATTTAAATGCACAATATTAGAAAATAATTGCATTCTCACAGGTATTTCTTGTGAGCATGAACACGCCTTAATATGGCGTCGAAAGGTACGTTCTACAGGTATCTAGTGTTTTACTAAAGAAATAAAAAATTAAGTTCAGCCTACCACCCAGCATTCACTCGGAGAACGGTCAGTTGAGGGTACACGGCGTATTGCCAAAAACGAAATAATAAGGGTTTGTTTTTTTGCTTTAGGAACATTGACATCAATAATGAAAAAGGTTAATTTTGTGGAATCAATATCAAACAATCATGGGTATGAGAAACAAAACAAGAGAAATCTAGGAATTTATTTAAGGTCACATTTAAAAAGCACAGGTCGACAAACCTTTGAATGTCACATAAAGTACACAATATTTATTTCCCTTTAAGTATAGTATTCCACTTGACTGGACCAATGGGTGTATTCATCATATGTATAGATATTAGCACTAATATTTAATTATCATCTTTTATAATTCATTCATAAAAATTACACCCATCTAGCTCTCGTGTGCACATATTTTCACCATATTCGTATGTGTTTAGTTAAAATTGCCACATCAATAGTTGTTGCTCCAACAGCACGGCGTATTAAATCAAGCATCGCCACGCCCGCGGGCGCGGGGCGGCGAGAGCCGTGGACGGCTGGCGGGGGAGCCGGGCCGCGGGCAATTTCGAGCCGGCCATCACCGCCGGCCCCTCCCCTCCCCTCCACCCCCTCGCCAGGATCCGCCACATCGCGCCGAGCCGCCGTTAATCTTCACAAATCGTTAGCGGCTGATACACAGCCACCGCTATAACTTCCCCCCCTCAACCGCCGAGCGAAGCGCTCTCCAGGCGCACCAGCGCCGTACGTCACTCCGAGCTCCTTTCCGGCACCACCGCCCCACACCCCCACGGCCCACAACCTCACACATGTTGCTAGCCCTCTCATTTGCTTTCTTTTCAAACCGACAACGCAAACTTCTGTACGAACTCAGTCTCCACACTACTGAGTGGATGTGACGTGATATACTGAAGGTGTCATTCCCCCGTCAACATCAGATCGCCACAATCACAATCATCATCATCATCCTCTCTCTTTGGCTGTAATCCCACGGAAGCCATCCGACACAATATCGCAATACAGCGAATGAAGGCGCGCGGCCTCCCGGCGCTGGGCGGCGAGCGCGCTCCGCTCCAAGTAATATCGGAAGCAGCTCCGTTTAATAGCCAGCGCCCCTGGGCGCGGGCCTTCCCTGCAGATTGATTTGCGCGCGAGGAAGAAAGGACAGAGGCCCCTCGGCCCCGCCCCCGGCCCCGCCCCTCCGGCGTCGCACACAACCCACGCGCACCGTAAGAACAGCAGATGCAACTAATAGACGCATCAGTCCACGGAGTTGCGAGGGGAGCGTCGCTATAACACCCCCATTAGGACTAATGAAGTGTTGCCTGTTATATATCTGTAATTATTTTAAAATCACTTACTGTAATCAATCATGGTGGAATATTGGTTTTAATTTCAGCGATGCACCCGTCCGTTAGCACATTGCCTTTCATGGCAATGGAAGTTGTTAATTATTACATACAGTCGCCAATAAACTTGAAACACAACGTTAATAAAACATTTGATTGATTTAGCAACAACGAAATTGATCATTGGTTTCATGGAGTAGATTAAACACAGTGCACAATGTAAGTACTACAGATAGTTTGGGAGCTACCATAAAAATAATACCGCTGATTTTATCAGAGCTCCGTTAAAGAATCGAATGAAATTGAAAACTAGACATAAATGCTTAGGCAAGAATATTTCACACATGATGGACTCCTGAATTTACATTTAAGAGATATATTCGTCAGATCTGAGAGAAGTTGAGACGCAGTTGCTTGAATACGTTCTGGAATGTAGGAGAAACTTTTTTATTAGATTCGCGTCAGGGTCACATCATGTTTAAGAGGTGTGCATTCAAGAAAACAACTCTAATTTACCAATCGGTCAACATTAATTAGAAGCGATTAAAGGAAAACACCTTACGTGTAGTACCGCGAAAGAACATAGGAAGAGAAACGCCAGGAGAACTAAAAACACCGCAACTTCCAGAGGAGCCGGAAAAGAGGCCCGTGCAAACGGAAAATTTAGCGCGAAAGAAGATTGCCGAACGACGGCGCAGCGCCGGAAGGGGGAGCAAACTTGTCTTATTCAGCCTTCGTTTGCGTCGGCCAGGCCGTCGCCGGAGAGCCAATGGGATTGGGGAACAATTATCGAAGTTTTGTCGCGAAACAAAGACAACGCAGGGTGCGCCAGGCGCCCAACGCCTCGGCGGCCAACGAGAGAAGGAAGGCGAAAGAGAGGGGAACGGGGAAGTCCGAGGAGGCGAGGCGGAGAAAGGTGGAGATAAAAAAGGCCGGCGACGATGGTACGGCACCGGCTGAGAGGGGACCTCTCAGATAAAAATTATTATGGCCCTCTTCCTGGGAGAGAGAGCTCGGGCAGAGTAGCTGAGCTTGCATTACGAGAAGACGCAGCTCAAGACCGAGGGTTCCGCGCCGCGCCGCGCGCGGCCGCGCTGCGCGCCCCGGGGCGGGGCGGGGCGGGGCGCAGAGCCCGGAATTAAGGGCACTTCCTACAGGAGAAAGAGGTGCTCCGAGGGCCGTGCGGTATAAGCGCCTGCGCAGCGCCCCCGTGCTGCTTGCCGCTCCGGCGCCCCACGCACTCAGTCACGGTCCCGCCTCGCGCATCGGGCTCGCTTGCGTTCGTATCTCCGACGCACCGGCCAACGACGCGCAGCGCAACACTCCCGTTTCGCTGATGATCGAAAAATAATACAAAACACCACCCCCGGGAGAGACTTTATAAAAGTCCTATATGGGAGCGCGTCGTATATCAGAAGTAAATTTCACACCGAAATGTGCCATCATCTTCATGCGAGAGCAGAGGTCCTTTCAAAAACGGTGATTAACTGTCAACAAGGATAAAGCAGCACAAATAATGCACCCGGCCGCGGGCAATGTGCGATGTCAGAGGCGAAGGACCGCATAAAAATTCATGCACCGCAGGAGAAGATGCAGGAGCATTAAATTAACATTTAAATTGAGTAATTCGTGCGCTGGCAGCGAGAGGGCCCTCGTAAGAAGGCGGCGGCGAAGTCCAGAGCAGAGGGCGCGCACTCACAACAAATGACAAGCGGACGACCTGGCTTCCTTCTAGCCCACCTGCATCGTGAAACACTTTTGAAGTGCTAAAAGTTAATAATACAAACAACACTTTGGGTTTGCATACGTTTCTAAATACACTAACGCATTTAGTTTAATTTCGATATTTCGTATTTTAGGCGTTTTCCGGACGGCCACAGAGTGTGTATAGTAGTTTCTCTGCCTTGATATGCGAAACTCTTCGTACTTCGTTGACTTCAAAATGTTCACGTTTTTCCTAACCAGTTCTAATTGCTTCATTTCCTGTCTCCTCAGGCTGTGCTCCAAAGGCGTCTTCTGCATTCGATGTAACACACTGCCCGTTCAGAAGGACTATTAAGCGAGCTCTCAACACGCTTCTGGCACGCAATATTAGGAAACCCGTTTGCGCATGTCTTCTCTTTGGTGCACTTCCAACACCTTTCTTATCTGATAAGAGGGACAGTGAACATTTTCATTATAGTGAATGTTTATATCTGATTTTGCATTAAAATATTTGACTACATAAAAATTTGGAACTGGAGGTGTAGAGTAATTTCATATGTAAATGTCCACCTTTTACAAATACTTTTTTATTCGGTTCGAAATGCCACATGCGGAAAGATTCAGTCAGTTAATTATTTTTGCTACTGTGCCATTCCATTTGCTCGACGCTTCACATTGGCAGACATGCAACCCGCTGCACACGTTCACTACAGGCACGATCTCAACTCCGATTAGTAGGTCCTTAAAGCCCGGATTTCCTGTTTCTTCCAGGTCCAGAGTAACTTGCATCGTACGCAGTAGTCTACAATACCAGACCTTTTGGACAGCACTTCCATCCCTAATCACCGGTTGCTAAATGTGCTCAATTTTGAGTTCCAGAATGAAATTAATGTCTCTTTTAATACAATGACTTAAAACGTGCGGATTAAGTGTGGTTCTAACTAGTGAAAGTATCACAAACTGGCCAAAGGATAAGAAATGGATATATAGTTAGCTAAAGTTTTTGGAATACAGTGGAGCAAATGAGGATGGATTACTAGGACCCTATACTACGAACGGACTTAAAGATTCGTACGACACATTGAATAGTAGAAAACGGACAAGAAAACGTTTGACACAATCGTGATCGACGAGAGTCGTTAAACAAGGAATGAATGCGTAGACGAACAGGGTGCAAGAATCGGGAAATTGGGATTGGAGAAATGCCGAACATACTCGTATTGGCTTGCAGGGAGAACAACAACCAAGTCAGAGAAGCAAACAAGCAGCGCACTAGGAGCCCGTTATACGATACGGCGGCATCGGGCGATGGAAAAGGCTCTCGTAGGGAGGGCGCTCGTAAACTCCCCGAGACGTCGTCTAATTTGAATGCAGAAGAAAACATGGCGCGCTGCGGAGTCCCCCCCCCCCCTCCGCGCAACCCTTGCGCGCGCCGGCGGGGCCGCCCCGCCCCCTCCCAGCTCATTCCCGGAGGAAAGAAATGAGTTCCGAGGCAATTATAAAACGCTAGCATAAACCGCTCTGCGTTGTGGGATGACTTTCAGCAAGGCTCTGCGTTATAATGATCTGGAATGCGGTCGTGTACCACAAAACTTCCATGAAGTGTATTCAAAATTTCGAGGGAATAAAATCAACATCAGAAATATCAGAATGCAGTTTGAAACTAGGTACTCGTTGCAAACAATTAAAGAGAAGAAAAATATTCCCATTTGTTCGCAAAATAAGCAGAATCCACTATTAATTGAAGCCAATTACACTATTTTCGACGTAAATTGTTATAAATTAAGAACGAAGTCATCTATGGAAACTTAAGCCTAATTTCACATTTTTGTAAACGTATTACATTATTAACCGTTTTTTCAGTCAATTCTATTTACATATTGGAGATAAGCGCATTCGCTGTCTCTTTTTTAGATTTATTTATTTTGACGTTTCGGTGAAAATTCGACGTACGGAATAAGTGTCATTACTTCTTCCAGTCTGTAAATTACAATATTTTATGAAAATAAAGTATAATTTAAATGATGACAGGTGAATAAAAAATATCTGCATGAGAAACAAAGGTCTCAACTTAGATGCCAATTAGAAGACCGGAGAGATACATTTTGGGAAAGTACATCTATTTCCGTGCCAGAATAAAGAACAAGTAAGCAAACCCACATCCCCTAAATCTTCATTTGCTACGTGAATAACCGAGGAAGCAAGTGTTTATATATTAACAGA
Source organism: Gryllus bimaculatus (assembly GCA_017312745.1). NCBI lineage: Eukaryota > Metazoa > Arthropoda > Insecta > Orthoptera > Gryllidae > Gryllus > Gryllus bimaculatus. Next base: position 3,829,503 of record BOPP01000097.1, on the reverse strand, counting down.
AACCACGCTTCCATAAATTAGTTTTAGGGGCGGAATTTATTCGCCAACTGTTTTGTCTTCCCTCCTGTGCAGAAGTCGACTTCACAGGATTATCTGCAAAGAGACAAAATAGTGAACCAGGCAGGGGAAACAGTGCCCGGCGCTGTTTGCTAATTAATAAAATATCGCGATCTTCACATGCATTTTGCATCGACCTGCTACATATTGTATTTATTAATTCCGGTGGGCGGGAAAGTAAGGTTCTTCCCTGGGGTGCGAGCCAACCCAACGCGCAGCCGTCGCCAAAGCCGCCTGTTTAGCATGGCCATCTGTCATTTTTCCAGTCATAAAAATCAATTATTCATGCCACCAATTTACCGTAAAATTACATCACTAATTGTGTTTGGCTTTTTTTAACGTGGACGCGGGGCAGAATGCGGAGTCCTACCTGCGCCGGAACGGCGACCGAGTGGAGCTCTTTATGCATTAATGCCCAACCCTGCACATGGCCTCGCATGACGTATACATATATGACACGACCTCGTCTGTATGCACTGCATCAACCTCGTCAGCGGGCTGCAAAGCCTCCTGGAATCAAGAATGATAGGCCAGTGGCGCGCTCGTCTATCGGCGGCGCACACACGGTTGCGAGGAGGGCGCAGGAGAGCGTTGAGAACCAGATCAATAAGAAAAAAGCATCAGAACAAAAGACGCCCCCGGAGCCAATTGGGGAAAGTAATTGCGAAGAAGTGGTTCATAGGAGCACAGTGCGCAAAGCCGGCAGTCAGATTTACGAGCACGCGAACGGCCTAGCGAGCTCTTCCCAAATGTGCAAAGAGGGGGTGAGCAACCAACGCGACAAAACTGCAAATTGGGAAGAGGAACGCGATGTGCATTCATAGAGTTTATTAAATTTCGCGAAAGTCTGACAAATTCGCGTTTAAACAGAAAACATACACGTTTTAATTATCACACACGCATTGAATATCATGCAAAAATCGAAGAATATTGAGCTCAAATTACTACTGAGAATTCATATAAGAAATATTAACAGTAATTACATTTATACCTACATATTTCTATCACTAGAATATAATTATTATTCTAGGGATAACAATTAGCTTATTTATTCATACAAAATTGTAACTCTGCGTAAACTTTACGAACACGTAATGAAATGTGTTTTATTGTAAATTTTTAATTAAAATATTTAGTATGAACTTCCACTGAAAGTATTTACACACTGAATGATCAAATTGACAAACCAACCAAATAAATTATTCGTTCCGTAAATTTAGTATTTAGCAATGCAGCTTCTAAAAGAAATAGTTACTATTTCAGTGAATGTACAGTGTAATTTTGGAATAATAATAATAATAATAATAATAATAATAATAATAATCACTCTCATCACAATTCCACAATTTTATCAACTTTATAAATAGCCTGGTCTCATAACTAGTATAATCATGGAATACCAAATCACCAACTCATATGATTAAAACATACAGAATATGTTCATCGCAATTATTTATCTTCTCTATAGTTGTGAAAGTATTGCAACATCTACATTACTTTCATATAAAGTATATTTTCTTTGAACTTCAGTACAAACTTTAAGTAATACAAACGAAATACTAAACCTTCTTAAAATACGAAGGGAAATTCATTACAACTAACCGAGTGTAAAACACGTAGATAATCTGGAAACACTAATTATGCTTGGACTATGCGCAGTCTTAACATAATTAGTGTTTGCATAGTCTAAAACTTTGCGTATTAATAAGATCGCTGGTGAGGTAGATACCTCCTCATAATTAAGTAAATAAAAGCTGTTGTCCAGTATCAAAAGTAAGGGTAAGTAGAACATTTGATATCGGAAGAGAAACCTTTTATTTACTTAACTACGCATATCTCAGCAGAATGTTCTTATCCAGCCAACACACCATCTAAAACCAGTTTCCATGGACATTTCACTCAAAACTGTTTGTGCAAAGCATTGCCAGCAACACACAGCACGCTGACACGAGAAATTTCATTAATATATCTAATAAAAAGATACTGTGCGTAAGAAGCACGTGTAGTTAGTTCTCTACACTTTTTTTGATAGTCCATGCTCTCTGCATATTAAGTGCAGTGCATCCCCTTTTCGCTCCCTGTTCAAGGGCGCACCCTCTAGAATGTCTTATGACGCCTTCTTGAGCCCCTCCAGGCCTCCAAAATGTGCAGCCCTGTGAAATCACAGCGCTTTCTTCCCCTCACGCGCCCAGCAGAGCGCAAGCGCGTTCCCTGCACGCAGTACGTGCCCTGGCTGACGGCCCTGGCTGACGGCCCTGGCGCACAGCGGCGTCTTGGAACAGGAAAATTACATTGCAACTGTCAGCGCGTGAAAGCGGTCACGTAACTGGAAGTTCCCAGCGAAGATAATAATTATGCAGAAATAAACGGTACGCAGACAAAACCTGACACACGGGGAGGGGCATGGTTTATTGGAAACAAATTAAAAGAAGGTTCTCGTGGGTGAATAATAAAAAAAAGGTTCTAAACACGAAGTGCTCCAATTTTCCCGCGACCTCTTTTCCTCTTTTCACAAACTGATCCCTTTGCGATGTCCTATTGTTTTGCGATCTGTATGTCGTGCTAATTTTTCCTGCGTCGTCATTTCCATCAGCACAGCTGCAGTGGAAGTGGTGAGCAGATCATGCCTTTCTCGATACAACTGCAACAGTGGCAACAACGGGAGTACCCGCAACTAAAACCGTGCTCTCTTCACTTTCTCGGTTTACTATGTATTTGCGCAGTAACGAGAAAACATAATGCTGGACCGAAAACCGGCGATTTTTGTACACAAAATATCGTAATAACGAACTCTAGGGACGAAAAAGTACATAAATATTTTTCCTGCACCTAGTAAATGTCTTCCTCAAACAGATCGTGTCGTTGCAATCCACGTTCTGAGACCGCTCGATTCCTAAAAATCGGTTGACGACACAAGTCTGAACCTTTTTGAACTTTTCTCAAAATGGCTCCATTTTTTTATTAAACTTTGTCCTTCGATGCCATAAAATCCGCTTAAAAGAACAGGGAAGAGCTCAATTTCGCTGGTCTCCGAATTTTCGAAAATTGCCAAATATAGAAATAACGCAAGAATGTATGTGATGTAATCAACACTTCATTAGTTTTCTTACGTGACTTTCACAATAGACATATTTTTCGTTATATCTGGGAGTATGAGTGTTTTCCTCTGGCATTCATTTCCTCTTTAAAAGCAGTCTTACAAAAAAATGTCTATGTTCACTTTTTATCTCGATTGTTCTGAACACTAACCACAGGTTAGAAGGGGAAAATATGGTTACTTTCACCAGTTTTAACATAAGCGCTAATGTTCGCTCAATATAAGTAAATCAGAAAGTTAGTTTTACTTACTACGTATAAAATTCCGCAAAGACAATCGTAAGTTTTCTTCGCAATTCTTCACTAACGTCTAATATCGTACATGAACACTTATTTCGATAGTATCAGTGCTTTTAAGTTACATATGTGTAAAAGCAAACATTGAAAAACGCCTCTCTGGTGCCGTCTAAGCTTGAAGTTTGTCCCTTTATGCGAATATAAGGGTCGAGAAAGTTAAATCAGATTGAAATGCAGAAAAATGTGCGTGAGGTTTTTAAGGACCTGCCAATTCGACGCGCGCAGTCGCCGAAGGGGCGGAGGCCGCCGCTCGAATTTCAACAATTATGTTGGAAGAACTAAATAAAAACACGCGCTTTTCAAAATATTATGTGCTTTTGGAGTCGTGATGTTGAGTCGTTTTGATATGCAACTTGTTAAACCTACGCAATTGAATTAAAATATTATGAGTGTGGCATCGAATCACAGGGAATATGAGAGTTCGCCCAGGGGCAATGTATATCATTGGAGATAGCTCTCTCGGGCACACACCTTACTTTCACCTCTTCCCACTGCTCGAAGAGCAGTAAAAGTACATGAATAACCACGTAAAGTTGTTCGACTACTACGATCATTTGTTTCACAAACAGATTTTTGAGTGTCCGCCGTTTTTGGCGGCACCCTCTCTCAGCTGAAAGCTTCTTCCCACAAGCCTTCCCACGCGAGAGCCTTTATGTGGAAAACTTAAGAACGGCCAAGGGCGTACGGTATTCTGTCACGCGAAGTCCACCAGGCAGACATCCACTGTCTACTTCAATGTCATTCTCGTCTTGTCACGAACAGGTGCCTGCGTCCTCCTGCGATGAAAGGAACTCAATGCTGAGGCTTCAGCGCAGACGAAATAGGAAGGACAAGCTACCGCCGGCGAAAGAAGGGGAGAAAACTGGGGATAAAAATTACGCATTAAGTGGACACCGAGATACTTAATTTTGAAGTGGGAAAAAAACTGAAATCCGAAGATTAAACAGTACGCAACTGAAGTGAAACTTGATAGTAAAATTTGAATAATTTGAATAAACAATGGAAGAAAGTTACACAGCAGAATAGAATATTAACGCCAACTGGATATTTGCATCAAGAGGGTAACACTGAATAGGTCGGAAGTATGTGTCGATAAAAATGAAATGTAAGAAATTAGATTTTATTTTCTCTTAAAAGCTAAACTCAAGTAGTTTCATTTGCTATAAATAAAACAGCACAACGGTGATGTGCGTACACAATGTAAGTGTAATCAGACGTGCGTATCAACGTCTTTCGTAGAAGGGAGATTTCAACAGAGTAGGCGATAGGAAAAGTCGTGACGAACCATATGGTTGATTTTGAGATAAATATGTAAAAACGTGAAGACAGTAAATTTAAGTAATATTTTATAGTATATCAAGGAAATCACAGTTCATATTTATGAGCTGTAAAAAAACAAAACGCAAGAAGAAAATTAATAACATTTTATTTCTAAAGTCATTTCAATTGCCAAACTATTGAAAACAACTCTATAGAAAAGCATATGGATCCCAAGAGGCAAATATGCGCGTAGGATTCTGCAATGTGTGTGATTCAGCATCATTCCAACACCTCGCTCACAGTCTGAGCTAACATTCAATCCACAATCTCTTTATGTTAGTGCGACATCAGATATCCCATTCCACACAATTATTCGAAAATAAACGATAAGACGGTTCCACCGGGATGATATCTAAAGCACTGTTACCTCACCCAAAGTAACGCTTGTGTCACGTACGTTTGACAAAGAACATTCGGAGGAGAGTTGTCCCCACCCTAATCAGTTACAAATTCCATTAGCCAGAGAATGGGAACTGTCAAGATCTCAGAGTGGTGTGAGTTACCACGGCTTTTAAAACGTGTCTCTTGATGACCCATCCAGACCCCGACATTATTGTTGGACATGTTCAAATTTTAAACTACATCCGCGTCCAACGAGTATACACGCGCATTGTGAAAACCTCGAGAGTACGCGAGTGTGATAGCTTCTTCATGTGTTTCAAATACTGCGATAAACAGCAGATGGTGGCTACAAGTTTTCGCAGCTTCTCTGTCTTCGACCTTTTAGTTTCGATTCCAGCGCCACAGTTCCTCGTTGTGTGCCCCGCGGGGCAACCTCTGGGCATATCGTCCTCGCCGTCCGTCGCCGCAACGCAAACGAAAGCGCTGCTTGACCGCCTCCCCGCTTCTTCGCCCCGGGCGGAGGCCCTAACTTATCGAGCGGCCAGCGGCGGCCACCTGCAGGGGGGCGGGGGCGGGCGGCCGAGGACAGCGGAGCGTGGAGGCGCGGCGAGAGGGATCACTAGGGCCGGCGCATGGGCGGCGCTGGGCGGCGCTGGGCGGCGCAGCACGGCGCGTCCGACGGCGCGGTAACGCGATTACGCCGTGAATCACGGCGGCGCGGCGGGGGCGGGGACGGCGATCGCCGAGCGGGCGCCAGGACCGCCGCTCGTGCGCGCCGCGTAACCGCCTCCGCCTCCGCCGACGCCACCCGACGCCACGACCCGCCGCACGCCTGCCGCCGCCGTCGCGGCAGACAAGGACCGGCAGCGGGACCCCGGCGAGGTGGGCCTAACAGGATTAAGCCAGCCCTTCTGTAGCGGGGAACTGGCTTAAATTTTCCGCCTATTGGCGTTCGCGATGAACGGAATTACAGCAGGGCGGAAGGTGCGCCCGCGACGGGGGCCGCGGCGGGAGCGGGGGGGGGGTGGGCGGCGGGGGCGGGGCGGGGGGGGGGCGACGTGGGCGGTCTTAGAGGCCGGCTGCGCGAGCCAAAATCGGGCGGCGCTGTCCAAATATTGGCCCTGGCAGCGGCTGCCCATACGTCGCGAGCGGCCAAAGAGGCGAAACGGATTGTTGGTGTTCGTCCCCTGCCGCTAGCGACGCTGTTACTTCATCATTCATATCATCATCAACATCATCATCATCTTCAACCATCCATCAAAACCATTTATCCCAGCTGTGATCGAAAAACTAGGTACCGACGGTTGTAATAAAATAATGTACGATATAATTCGACCAGCCATGGTCAGGAGATAATTTAGGTATTATAAATAGTAGTTTTATAATTAATATCGCCAATACGTAAATTAATATTATTACGGTGTTTATTACTTCTACTCTGTAGAATGCGTAAGTCCGTATGTGAGGGCAAAATGACCTTCGCATTGAACCCTTCCGGTCGCAAGGTAACGATTTTTGCGGAGTAATCTATGAAGCGCTGTGTTCTCTGTGCCTCGCGCGCCGCCCGCCACCAGCTCTGCGCTATCCGTTTCATCATCTGTCTCTCTCGCGGGCGGATAACGAGTAATCCGATGCGAGCCGAACGCAAGAATCCCAACGATATCCGATAGCGCGGAGGCACAGTGGCGCGTTTGCAGCGGCTCGGCGGTAATGAGCCCAGCGACGGCGCACGCGCTCGCCCCGCGCAGCCATTCACCACAGCATCTCCGAAACAGAGGGTCTGCACACGCGACTTGAGGACAAGTGTCCTCTGGTCCACAAGACGAGAAAAATATCAACGCATAATCACTCGAGGTTCCGCCCAAGCGCATCGGCCAAGGGAGCCGGAGAGGAGGCACGAGTCGGAGCGCGCTGTCGAGCGTGGGTGGCCCTTCTCGCAGGCCCCGCCGCTGGCCCTCCTAGGGCTTCTTCCCCGGGGCCCAAAGGCGCTGAAGCACAGCCCCGGGCGGCACAGCCCTTCACCCGGCATCGCCACAGCCAATGCAAGCCATGTGCAAATACAAAAAGGACAAATACATAAATGAATTTAATGTAAAAATTAAAATTCCATTTAAAAAAAATAGTATTTCAGAATTATTGCCCAATACATTTGTTATCACAGAACCATACGACTCCTAAAGCTTCTTTATTAATTCCCAAAATTTGATAGTAATAATGCTTCCGAGAAATAAGCGGAATATCAAAAGAAGCATGTTAATGAAATCTAAAAAAACATTTCTTGAATTACGTAAAAACTATTGATATTTTGATACTATTTTAAATCAATTAAACATTTTTGAAAAAATCTGCTCTTTCAAGAATAAAATTCTTGCATATTTCTACGCACATTTTAACACATTTCCAAATATGAAATATGAAATGAAAATTTAATTTTCAATTGAAAAATCCTGTCAAATGTTGGGGAATTTATACATTGTTCTCAGATAGACTTACATTTTTCAAGGAAAAAACAACAACAAAAACACCTACACTAGTGGTGATACATAACGGCGCCGAGTTTCTCGTAACCAACTACTTTTCAAATTTCTTTTGTCTTGGCTAGTTTCTCGGTTTTCCCTCACCCTTTTAGTAGCTGCTAAATATCAGAGCTTAAGACATTTTTATTGTACTGTTTTCCAATTCCTATCAAGAAAATAAGGTACATTTGAGTTGAATATGACGAATGTTAATTTAGCTGTACAATGCAGCAGTAAGTTTCTATACATATTCAAATGGATGTTATTGATCCTTTTTTAACTGATATATGCTGCTTTACTTTAGCTAATTTCCTGAATGAACGTCACAAAAATCTACATATTACTGATACATTCCCATTGAAAAAACATTAAATATGCAATTACGTGCTGACTCTTAAAAATATACGACTTTATACACCGTTTATAAATAATTTCTCCATTGGTGGTTGTATTATTCTTCCTTACTGTTTTTAATTCAAATTTCATGTTAATCGAGGGTATAAAAAAAAGATATATCTATAACCTCATTTTCAAGACACGTGTAGCTCTTGCTGGTGGTCTTCAGTTCATTTGTGTGATATATTTCTTTGCTTCAGGAAAGAAAGAATGTTCATTTAATAAAATGCTTCTCTCTCTCTGGAAAATTAATTCCATTCACAAACAAAATTGCCACTGTATTTACTGGGTATTTCCTCGGAAATAAAGTACATGTAAAGCCGAGACAAATTTTAGTTGACAATGCAGTTTTAATATTTTAACATCTCATTTTTAAAGTAAATTTCCATCGTAAATATTTGCCGAATATCATGCAGTCAGTATTATTCCATTTATGTAAATTGCACTGCATGCATTCAGTTGTATTAAAAAATTACCCGTGCATAACATCCAAACATTCCCTAGGCTTAGCAATCCATACCTCTCCTAACAGGGTTGACAATACCACACGCATAAAAGTCAGCCTTCTACAGATAGAAAATTATTAATGAAACAAATTAATGAAACTAATTGTTTAGAACAAATTACGAGGTGGCTTACTACATAGCCCAGCTTGCTTCATATGTCACATTAAGCTTTCTAATAATTTTAAAATTAATGTATGTTATTAGAAGTGTAGCAAATACCTTACATTTTAATAGAAAGAAAACTTCTTATTCTTTCACAACTAGCTGAAAAACAGAAGGACTTGCAATTTAAAAAATATTTTGACAATATATTCAGTTTTGAAAAAGCAATAAAAGTTGGCTTTAAAATGATCTTCGTCGTAATCAATCCAATTTTCATCTGTTTGTAAAATTTCCAGTTATGTTCATCAGAACATTTTAAAACTTAATTGAGTTTCAGTGAATGATAATTGGACTAGTGTGAAAAACAAATTATGAGATAGTCGCAGTTTCCAAATGTTATAATATAAACTCCACTCATCGACCGTTTAAAACAGGGAAAATACCTTCAATAACCGCAAACTTGAACTACCAGCGATTTGAAATGATGAACGCAAAACATTCCTTCCTTATTCATTTTGAGCCGCTAAGTATATTATATATATATATATATATATATATATATATATATATATATATATATATATATATATATATATATTTCTTAACCACGAACCCTTTAGCGGATTCTCTTCAGAAAGTTTAAGCAAAGGCAATGCAGTATTTCCTTTTGCAACCCAGAACATCACACAAACGTAATTCAGCTACAAAGTGATTCCAACTAAGGCACTACAAATACAATCACTACGTAAATGGTAAACTAGAGACAAATACACCATTCTACAAGATTCTGGAATTATTACACACTTGATTCACTTTATTCACTAAAATTAATGTCTGAAATTTTATCTTCAATGTTCATTCATATTCAAATCGTGAACGCGCAATGTTACAAATTGGCACATTTTGCTTATTATTTAAAAATATTTGACAAAATATTATAATACAAAATATTTAGAGAACATTTCAATTAACGTTATGGTTTACATTTTAATTCTTTAAAATCAATATTTTTATACTGTTTGATTAAAGTAGCTGCATTTTTAGTTGTTTTTTTGTTGTTGTAATTTCGGGTTACAAAAATCTTCGTCAAAATCAGCGTTTCGGAATCTTAGAGAATTGAGTTATTTTCAAAAATGGAAACAAATTCAACGTGTTTCAGAAACTTTTGTTCGAACACTTTCGAAAATATGGCATTATTAGTTCTTATAGTTTTATTTCTAAGTGCAATTAGTTCGCAAAAATTTTGATTTTTGAAAAATCGTTATAAGATATTTCGGAGCTTCTATGTAAACAAATGTATTAAACAAGGTCACGCATCTATAATGAAGCCGCTTTTGAGAATTTTGTAAATAAATTCCATTATAAGCAAGCAGAGATTAAGCAAAACACAGCCGTTTTTTAAAAATAATCTACATCCTTTTTTAAATTAATTTTTTAGATCAAATTTCATTCAAGGGAAAAATCTCTATCGAGTTAAATGTACTTTTACAATCCTTTCAGCAATTTTTGAAAATACGTCGAAAATGGGATCAAAACCATCTTCTTATGGTTCTTTGCCTTACAGGAAGAAATTTTAAAGAAATATTTTAGCTGTTATTGAAAAATAATTGTTTAAAAATTGCCTATATGTCTCATGACATTACGAGAAAACTACTCATATTTCGTAAACGTATACAAGATCTTATTTCAAGACGTCTTTGCACAACAGATTTGATTAAAATTGTTAAAATAAACTGAAATCTATAATTTCAATATTAAAGTTGAAGGAAGAGGCCGAAAAAACTTAACAATTTAAAGAATCGGAAAAACTATTCTTTCAACAACAAACAACCTGTTTCATTCTTTTCAGAATTTTTACTATATCTGAGGAAAAATTTTAAGTTAAAAAAATCGGAAAATATTGAGACAATGTAAAGTACCCCCCAAAATCCAAATATCTGTTTTAAACTAGCAGGTCCTCGTGTACGTTCAGATCGATTGGGAAATATTTTTGTGTAAAACTTTTGAACGGTTTAGGCGCAACGGTTGATCACAATCAGAGAGATAGAGGAATGTTTTGCCATCAATCGATTTTTGGGATCAAGGATTCTAGGCATTTTAGGATCCCCTGGGTTCCCGAGACTTCTCCACGGGACCAGAAGTTCCTTTTATGTATTTCCTACAAGCAATGCTAAATTGCTCCATCGTAACTTACAAATTGTCTGTAGAGCTTTACAGAGCTTCTGAGAACAATCAACGAGATAGTCGGTAGGTCGCCTCCAGATATAGGCTGCTGATACGGATGACTGATGAACGTACGGATGAGAAATACAAATACAGATGTGACCCCTAACATCTTGAGGGAACTGACTGTGGCTGCCGAAGAATATCGATCACTTTTTCATTACTAGGACCTGGCAATAAGAGTTTCTCTGTGTAAATCGCCGAATTTTGCTGCATGATTATCACACTTTCTCTTTACTACTTACGTAGTAAGGAGAGAACGTAAAATTGCTGACGGCGTGATTGTAGAAAAGTTTCTCCGGGCCCCAGCCCCTGCCAGAGAGGAAGTGCGCATCTTTCACTCGGGGCGTGCGGTGGGGTGCAGACCCAAGAGATTTTCCCCCGCACCTTCGGCCTTCCCCGCCGCACCCCTTGCCACAGCCGCCACATCGACAAATCCCTCGACGAGCCAACGCCGCTTGAGACCAGTAGGCGGCGCTGGCGGCCACAGCGGCCGTCCCTCCGCCGCCACATCCTCGCGATTCCAGCGCCTTCAGATGCAGCACCGGTTTCTTTTGCAGGTAACAAGAACGCGAAGATAGACTTTTCGGGGAATAAGAAAACGACCCACTATACTGGTTACGACATTACGCGTGGTATATCTGATGGAAGAGTATATCTTTCATTAGAAAAGGCGTTTTACTTTATATCTCAGAGTATAATACTTCAGCAAAGACCACTCGGAAATTGTATGTGTAATGCAACCTACACAGCCACACCGTATTAGAATGACCTAATGGGTCGCTTAATCGTTCAACAAGTTCTTTACTTTCTATTTTTAACACCACCTTCTTCCTTATAGTCTACTCTCACTTATGTCTCTCTATTTCATACATGGCTAATGAATCCTCACTACTTAGTTATCCATTCATCGCTCAAAAACGCAATTTTTGTCCTTCGTCCTTTCCGCGATTTCCACTTACTCTAGACTTGATTGAGAGTTCCACTTCATCCGCCATTACCAGGTCAGGCCAACAAGCGATATCGCCATGCGCCTCCCAGTTTGCGCGCGCCCGATATGAGTTCAGAGAATTCAGAAGAAGGACAATTTCATAGCCTTCGCACCACAATCGGTGCAAACAAAATGGTCCGATGTCACATTTTGATGGTTTTGAGTTAACGGTGGGAACCTGTTCGTTGTCCAAGAACTCTGTGACGTCTGCAGTGTTCTTCAACTATTAATGTTAAGAAAATATGATCGATGTCAGAAACGTGAAACCTTTTGTCTGGCTCTTCAAAATTTGAAGCTTCTGCACATCAGCGTTTTTGTGTTCTCTGGTTCACTTGTAACCCTGTCCGCCTTCGCCGCTTCGCACGGAGTTTCTTCAAGCAACAAGGGAGCGAGGGCGAGTGAGGAAAGAAGACGGAAACACCCAGCAGCGAAGATGGCGATTCGCCCACAGACCTACCTTCTCTCCCGCACCAATAATGGTCACATCTACCTTGCAGTGACGCCCTATTTTCAGCATCATTCTCGTTACAATAGAAAAGCAAAATCGGGAAAATTCATGTCCTTCGAGTACTTCTCCGAAAGAGTGGTTTTGGTGTTCTAGAAATACGAATTGGCATTCTTCTTGTTATGGTTCTTCATTTCTTTCCTTCTCAACTGCAACTGTGTCGGCAAATCTAGTGTAACGTGCAGTTGCCAAATTTCAGTAAAACTCGTTCGTGGAAACAACGAAAAGATTATTTGAATAATCTAAAAGAACAAGATTTTACAAAAAAGTAATGAGTAATTTGGTTTGAACATTTCAAAATTCATTGCCAGTTTTATTGTATAGTTATTTTAATATAGTAATTAAATTCTATTATTTATGAAAACTATTTACCTCTTTAGTTGGTAGTAATTTACATTTGCTGTAATATATAATGTAAATAAAATACTTATATTCACTGAAAATTCATTCAATATACTACGAGCATTTAAAACATAATTATACCACGTTCACACAACTGAATAAGTGCCTTCCAGCATGACACCATGTCTTTTATCTCCTTTTATTAACTTCAAACCAAGCTAGGTAATTCTAAGAGTAGTGGATGAATATTCATGGAACATTAATATCAATAGCAGACCACTATCGACTTGTCACTATGAAAATATACAAATCACAATAACAGTATCGAGTTTCGATGGACTCCGGAGACAGTCTTTTATTCCGCTAATCGCACAACCTGCACCTCCTCTGCAGGGAACTAAGTAATTTATTTATGTGCTAAAGTTACGATCCGATGCAAAAAAAGAAGAAATCAGTGTCCTTCCCCAAAAGAACCACAACACGCTCGATAAATGACATTGCTATCCTCATGAAGATATATTGTAACTGCATGTTCAGTACTAGGAACTGAATCCTCTCGCCATGTAATACAAAATTGGATATTTGTTGCGACAGTATTTCACTGACACAATATGTCATGGAGCACAGAGTGGAGAGTCGTGTAATAACAGCATAACAAATATCAGCCTGTTAAACATTGAAAATACATCGCGGTGGATTATGGAAACAAAGTGCAAAGGGCACGTTGGCGGCCTCATCTGAATGGTAAATACAATTTTAAGCTTCTGTGTTTGAGATAAAATGCAAAAACGTTCGTACATTAGAAAATTAATTGAAGAATTGAATGCGCGGTGCGTCCTCTCGGGGTTGCTCCGCAAATGAAACTAAAAAAAAAACAAAAAAAAACACTAGTTATGTTGCAGAATGGCACAGCCTTTCTCGTACTAGCTAGTTTCCTTATCTCCTGTCTGTCTCTGCTGTTATTTCGGTTTTGCCCCCATACCCTTTCAAGCTACCAGCAACTGGCGCCCGAAACACATTTTAATGCTTTCGGGCTTAATAAGGGGGTGGGACGGGGAGGGAGGGTGAAGAGGGCGCGCTTGCCCATAGACGGGCGACCGCCTCCTTCCAGCGCCTCTACATCTGCAACTCCTGCAGGCAACGATAATGAACTAACGGTATATCATCATTTATTTCCACATCGTTGTTTTCATCTTCATCGCATCCATTAATTTTCGTGCACACTTCTTGGAAGCACTAGCGTCCACATTACTATCACTTGCAAGTCAACAATAATATGGGAAACGATACCGTCCTACTCGCCGTTGGTATTCCAGTAATTAGATAAATTCTGAAGTGCTACTCGTCTTTACCAAGTAATCAAAGCGTCTTGTAGATAATTTTTGCGTGTTTGTCACCAACACTGTGCCAAGAATATGATTATTAAAGTTACGAAGATACATAAAATGTTTGTTTCCGTGAGCTGCTGAACGCAGCATCGCACAACGCTCAGATCAACGCGAATACACGTAACTAACCAGAAAGAATTTTAGTACGCTAACGAAATGCAGCAGCTTAAGAGATGCAGGAGCTCAAAATTAATGAAACTGAATCAGTATTCTCCCTCACAAACTCCCGAACACCACCAGAACGTCGACGCTGCGATCTAAATCTGCAGTGTGGCCATCCTCAAAAACACAAATGTATGGCTGGGCAAAAGTTCCAAATTTTTCTTAAGAATATTTACCCACTGCTTTAAGTTGAAGAGTCTTATGTCCAGTAAACGTCTTTTACCCGGCTATGAAGAACCGAAATGTAATATAAGCTACATTTCCCAACGCATTTTTATCGTTACGGAGGCAACATTTGAATTCGACCTTTCCACTAAAATAAAATACAGATACTTAACTTGTAGTTTCAGTACTTAACCCAATTTCGGCGAAAACCGACTTAAGACTCTTTAACTCGTGACCACAGATGCGATTGGAAGGACGGGATAGCAGAATTGCTGCCAGCGAGACAGAATTAAGGCTTTCAAGATAAAGATAGCAACCTGAGAGCGAAGGAGAGAAAGAAGGGAAGAGATGCACACGAAGAGAGGAGACACGCGGACGGCGTTTTCTGCTGTTTCTAAACTTAGCTAGAAATCGCACACGGAGAAGGGATGCCGAGGAGATTGTGGAAGAGATAAGCGCTGAAGGGAAATGAGTTGGGAGACGCAGAATAGGGCGGAGAGAGTATTTCCGACACGCGGAAAGCCCGCGCCAGGTCAGAACGCGCCGTAGACGTCCTGGGGTTCGCCGGAGGGGGCGAGGGCCGCAGCTGCATATCACATCGGTGAAATATTGATCCCGCGCCGCCCCGCGCCGCCCCGCCCCGCGCGGCTCCTTGAATATTTCAGGCTGCAAGCGGGCAGATTTCATCTTTGTGGGCTCCGCGGCCCTGCGTCTGGTTTATTCACGCGCCTCCCCCTTCCCCTTCTTCTCCTTCCGCCCCCGCGTCGCGACGCCGCCAGCACGTCTGCAGCCCACAGCTTCCCCCTCGCAATTGCGCCCTTCTCCCTTCGGGTGCCTTTCAACAACCACTAGCCTCGTTCCCGGTTTCTTAGCATGACTCCACGTGCTATTTCCAAACTCTCCACAAACAACTTGACGTTTATTTTCTTCATCCCACAGAGCCGCGTGCGCAGGTACCCGGGGAACGAACGTAACATTCGAAATGAGACGCCCCAGCAGGCGGATCCGCACCCCGCCCGCACACGCGACGCATCAGCTCAGATGCCACGACGCATCAGATGTTGCGCCGAGGGCATCGCACACTGCGCGCGGGCACATCAACTTCACGCGATTCGGAGGCGACGGAGCTCGCGCTGGCGCGGACACTTCCCTCGCAGAGACTAGAGTCCCTCTTCGCCGCCTTCGGCCGAGGAGCATCGCTCCGACGGCGCCTCCAGTACTCTTCTGCGACGTGGGCGGGGGGCGGGGGCGCACGCACTCACGCGCGCCGATTCCACGATTTCAAGGCCCAATCGACGAGTGGACTGTACCTTTAATACCGTGCGGCAACACAATCACCAGAAGAGAGTTTTGGGGGCAACAAGTCAGCGTAAATTGATAAACAACAAAGTGATAAAGATCTTTCAAAACGACAAATTGAACAGGTCCCTTAAAATCAACTTGCATGTAACTCCCTGAAATGAATGTAAGTTACGTATGCTAGCTAAAAGGATGAAATTCTTCGATTACGCGCTAACACATTCCACACATTCCCTCGTGGCACAGAGAACATCAGCTTTCTCAACACCGTCTCCTTTTGACCTTCTTGACTGGGTTCGTAAGAAGAGAACGAATTGTAATTGTGCGTCGGATATCGGCGAATTTTCGACACAAAAAACTCCAATTGACGGTTCCCGGTACTGAAAAACTTGGTAAAACTTGGTCCAAAAAACTGCTTCATTTAACACGCTGTGTAGTCAGAATCAACGTTTTGTGCAACCTTGACAGCGAAAAATCTATAAACGATAAAACGTTCCTTCGTCCGTCCGACTACCCGCGGTCAATACTTAATGCAAAAACAGTTCATCCGATTTTCTGCAAAATTAATTTTCCTTGATAGATTTAAAGGAATTCGAGGCCCTCAGAGTTTCAAAAGTATGTTTTGATATTTGGAGTGCCTTAAATGAAGCCCCGGAAACATTTTCAAAATTTTCTCACGAATGACTCCTAATTTTTAATTAAGCTTTGTCCTTGGATAGTGCAAAATACGCTTAAAAGAATGGGTGAGGTCTCCATTTTCATTGAACTCTCTGAATTATCTAAAATTGCAAAATTTAGAACTAATGCGAGAAAATATGTGCTGTTGTAGCGCCACTAATTAATTAATAATTGAGGAATTATTTGGAAGAGTACGAAGAGTCAGGTAAGTTGCACAACGAAGTCAACCGTATGAGGAATCCTTGCTGCAAACCTTTCTAGTTGTCTTGAAAATAGAAGTTTAAAGGGTGTACAGAGACGACGAAACGACCGGGTGGGAGAGGAGGCAGTCAAGTGAAAGGGGTTCAGCCGGGTGGTCGGAACAAAGTGTTTGAGGACGTTGTTTTGTATGACATTTTATGGACGAAGACAAACTCGCTTTTTTAAAAGCACCATACATGTCTTAGAAACCCTGAAGGCATTTACTTGCTTTCATTCTCACAACGTATAAAAAATGTTTACTTTTTATTGTTGAAACATGGAGGTAGAGATAGAGAAAGAAAGAGAGAGAGACATAGAAGAGAGAGAGAGAGATAGAGAGAGAGAGAAGAGAGAGAGAGAAGAGAGAGAGAGAGAAGAGAGAGATAGAAAGAGAGAGAAAGAAGAGAGAAAGAGAGTATAAACACCGATCTCCAGAATGATTTGTGGGCGCAATATCTCTTGAATTTAATTTAAATAAACCAAATGCATTATTTTCCTCACATTTCACTTTTTTGTAGGATAAGTTAAGTTTTATGGAAGGTTGTAGAATTAAAAACGCTGCTTTCTAAATATTTTCGTATTTTACAAGAATTCACCACGTAGTTAAATTAGACCTGCAATTGAGAATCTCTCTTTAAAAGCGTGTGTTCACTTTCAGTGACTGTTCATCCGCGAAAACAAGAATAATTCCTATCACGCGCTTCGCGCGAAGAAAAACACAAAACAAGAGAGCTCCAAACAAAAAGATCGCCCGCAGCACTCGGTCATTACAATACAAAATAAACACGTGGCGGTCGCAGCGTTAAAATGACCAGCAGGCACGCGCCGCTGCCAGCGACGCCCCACGCCTTCGACCGCGCGGCGCCGCGCCCTCAAGGACGAGCCCGGCACCAGCACCAGCGGCCTTCAAGCGAAAGTAATGGAGCCATACACCCGCACCAGCGGCGATCCCACGAGCGGACAAGGGCCGCCAACCGTCCTCCTCTCAATCCATGATATTTATGCATATTCAACAACACATTTTATCAATGGTTGTAAATATCTACTATACGTCAACAAAAAATGCATTTTATATTTATCATAAAGGAAATATTCTTTATAAGAAAACATCAAGTGGGTTGAGCATTACGCCTTTAGCCAACCCATCCCAGTGAAAAATCTCGGGTATGTGACTAATATTCGCCATGCGCACCTGCCTCTCTCCCCGTGTCGCTCACCCCTTGCCCCCACCGCCCTCGCCCTCTCCCCTCCCCTCCCTTCCCACCACGCACCCCAGGCTTTTCAGCTCGCCCCCTCGCTATTCGCCCCTCGCCCCGCGCCTCAGCCCCACGCCCCACGCTCCACGACTCTCGCTACTGCTGTCGCACCTCTCTCCCTTTGCCACTCACCCGCTGCCCATCACACGTCCACACCTTGTCCACGCAGCTGTAACTGGAATGTAGCGATATAAAGGGAAAAAATAATGTTTTGCTAATCTGAATCATTTGGATGTGGACAACGGGTTAGAAACACTAGGTAAAGGAAGGGACTTATGAACATTACTGGTGTTGGTAGAAACCATAGAAAGAAACTATATTTCATATATTTTAAGAGGATATGATTGCGCACTCATCTCTAATATTTCCATTTCCCTATAAATATACGTTTTTTATCAGAAAAAAGATCAATAAATATTCAATCACTGCTGAAGCAAAGAACAGCGATTCCGAATTGTCTGGTTACAGAATGTAAGTAGAAGTTTTCGAAATGTAAGACCTGAAAATGTTGCTTTTAGCAATTTTCTTCAAGCACCACTCAATTTTCATCTGAAAAAGCTTGTGAAATCTTAGAAATGTATATTACCTTTACCACCTTCTTCATATTTAAAATCTTATAACTGCACTCACAGTGTTAAGACAATTCCTCTCCCGCGGCGATTTCTTCAAAATCGTTTTGGCATCCCAGCAACACATGGAAGTGGAACAGGATAGTTACGAGAATACAGCTTTGTAATTGAATTTAAAAATATAGAAGACAGAATAATAACACAAGTCCTTTCGCGGAGAGAGAATTTAAAGAACTTTGAGAACAGCTCCACTAGGGATGTAATTACTGACACTGTGCTCTGGGTTTCAGAGCTTTAAGTTTGAAGGGGAATTTATTTAACTTCCTACGACAAATTTAATAACCCTCCTGCATCGTTTCTGAAAGTTCCCTTTCGGAATCAAAACGTTGTTTGTAACTTCACAATGTATTGCAGAGTCATTTGCTACGTATAGGAGCACGAATTATCCACTTTAGAGTACACTTCTTTCCAATACCACGTACGTAGTTCACCACAAAGTAAACCATATAGTTTTGTACCGAAACATAGAGTTATGCATGAGGTTCAAAACATAATTGGTAAACTTTGTTTCAAGATCTCTCCCAAGATAAATTATTCTCCTAGTGAAAAGCTGGACACCAAGCGGGATACCCAACTTCGCTTCAGTCACATTTCTCTATGAAAAAGTATACAATCGCATCAGTGTATCCTGGTTACTATTCTATACTGTTAGGATACGGAATTTATTGTAATAAAAAAATGTACATAATATATATGCATATTTTTCCACAAAATGTGCGTAAGTAAAAATAGAAAATGTGTGAAATAAAAATTCATAGTAGTGTTAAAAGTTTAAAAAATTAATGTTGTATAAAAATTTCAAATTTCGAATCACAAAACTTTACCGATCAGGACTTGCAACGGAGAGAGTGAGGGGCTTAAAGAAAGTTCACCTCCACAGAAGTAATTGCTCAACACACTTCACTACCCAATACGAGTTTTATTAGAAATATAAAATACGTGCGTAGTATGCAAAATTTGCTCTCGATGATCCGGCGCGCAATCGAACAGTCGGACCCTGTAGCCAAAGATGACTGCCGAAGAGGGGAGGGGTTTAAAGAGAACATGCAAACCCTCAATAAGACAAGGATCTAAAACAAGAATTGTCAAATTTCCGTCGAGTTACGCATAGGCTCTACAAAGCATGAGCGAGACGTTGTATAGATGCCCACTGCTTCGCCGACATCCGCTCATCCTTGACTTTAAGAAGGAGGGGAGGGGAGGGGGTACGTTTGAAAATTAATGGCGAGGTGCCGGTGATCATAGAAGAGCAGTAGTACTACATTCGTTTAAAGAACGATTGTTACAGAAACGTATTTGGCAAAATCCATTCAGAAACGTTTTTAAAGACGTTTAAAATATATTAAAATTTCCTGACATTTTTAGAAATATAGTCAAAAGTAAAATCTATAAAAGTATGTAATTATACCAAACTATGTCGAATAAAAATGGTTTTAGTTCATTCAGAACGTCTTGTAAACTCTTAAAAATTACTGAAAGCAGGTAACTTTTTTTCCTATTACAATATGTATTTATATGAAAATCCATTTCTTATGTATAACTATGAAAAGATGATATCGGCGATGGGCAGCATAGGTCGACAAAAAGAATTTGATTAAGAAAAACCTTCCGCAAACTTGGTTTCGCGACCGCAAATTCTGTAGGATGTAATGGGAATGTTCAATCCAAATGCGAAAATCTAACGAGCGTACTGGCCGCTTCGGACCCCACCCCCCATTAGACATTAACAGTACACAAATCATAAATTTCACAACAGTTATTTAATTCTGGTATCACATACGCACACGACAATGCGTGCCACGGGCCCTTTTCTAGGGCCCGCGCTTGACCGGCGCACATGCGCAGAGGCGGCGCCCCTCTTTTGTTTCGAGAGGTTGGCTGCAGTGGTTTCTTACCGCCCCGCACTTTGAAGGCGGTATCGATTCTTTCGCGGGCCCTCGGCCCTCAAGAGTGCGTTAAAATACGACGATTTCAGGTGGGAGGCGACGAAATTTTGGGAGAAGAGGAAGGCAGACACATCGGCTAGATTCGAAGCGTATAGCAAATGCTTTTAATTTTGTGAATAGGTGAAAAGAATTAATTGCAAGAGAAATAAAAAAAAAATTCATATACTATTTTACAGAAATAAATCTAACAACATAACAACAAATATTTATTTCATCATCCAACCACATTTTCAAGATTGTATTAAAAAGAAGGAAAACAATTTTTCTTGTCATGTAATAGGCATATTTTAGAGGGGGAAACTTCTCAGATAAACCAGAACTCAGAACATATTAATTAAACTGACACAAAATATTATTAATTCTCATTTAGGGCATAAAAGAGCAACAACATAAGAACACACGACAATTGCAATGCCAGCCTTTTCTTTTACTTTCTATATTCTAATGAATATTTATCCAGAAGTGACGTGTTATGTGAGAAAATATTTTGAGAACGTTATGCCGATATATCATATCGTTGATTTCACACACATTGCATTGCATTCATACTCATTCGAAGATAAATATATAAAATATTCAATGATTCGTGAAAATGATCTTGCTTTATTCTCATTCTCGCCGTCCGTACAACAGCCACCTGGGTTCTTGTGACATGCACGCGAGCAGCCCCTTCTGTCTGTGGCGTAACGAAGAGCGCACTCGCTGGAGGATGCGTTCGTGTCCGCGCTGCAGGACCAGTTGCCTCAGCTCCGAGGCGTTGCCGGCGCTCGCAGGGGGATACCGCAGGAATTGGAGCCGACGTCGGCGCCGGGGCAGGGCCGGCGCGGCGGGGCGGGGCGGGGCGGGCGGGCGCGGTGGCGGGGAGGGCGAAGCTTAACCGCGGAACCCGGCCCATGCGGGCTCCAGGCGCCCCGCCTTCGCAGGGCCGCGACGGTTTCGGCGCAGCGCCCCGCCAGGTGCACCAACCCTGCGCAGCGGTCCATTCCCATCACGCGCACTCGTTTTGCCTTTGAAAATCCCACAACGAGGCACGAATGCATTGAATTCGAGACGAATATCTGTTTCAACTATTAGGCTCAAAAAGTTCAAATGGAATCAACTATTTAGAAACTGAAAGCCGATGTAGGTAAATGGCAACCTCAGACGTTCAAAAACCTTCGCAATGATTAGCCGAATAAATATTATTGTACACTACATAGAAAATTTATACTTCGTAAAACGAGGCCACTTTAAACAATAGTACAACTTTGGACATTTATGGACATGTGTGAATTTTCGTTTCTCTTACTTAGTTTCGACTAGCATACAATAATAGTTCAGATTATTGATTGCTTTATGACACTGAACTACTTGCATAAATTTTCTTTCTTAGACAAACAAATACTGCGAACAGTTCTCGAACAATAAAACAAATTCTTCAATTCTAAATTGTGAAATTTATTAAGTTTGATTATTTTATTGTATTAATATACATTATTTTAGCGAAGTTTTGTGTCTTTCGTTGTTTTTTTACCCTTGTTTTTACCCATCTTCAGGTAAACATTAACCTTCGTTCCTCCTTTTGGACTTCTTACAAGTTATTCATAATTAGATCAAATGCGGGCATTCAAGATTTAAGTAACTTACTAAAAATTAGAAAGAGGAATGTGTTAATGAAAGCAATAATGAGCTTTTTGAAATGTTTGTGGATGAAATAATAGGTGCCCTTCCAACACCAAAAGTTATAGGAACTAAAGAGTAGTCACCTTTCACGTTGTATTTGTAATTTTCAACAATATTAGTAATAAAAGTTTGATCTACAGATCTACAGATATATTTACTGACTTAGTAACAGTGTACAATATTACCAGATTTTAGGTTAAACTTTGTTTTATATTGTTTCGTTTTGTTTTGTTTTACTCTCTTCTTCTTTTTTTGGAAGTGATACACGAAATTACATTTTAAAATATGTTCTAAACATGATCTTTGCAATGTAATTAATTTTTCCAGTGAATGTTCTCTTATGGCATTAAATTTAGTGTTGTAATTTACATTCACAATTTTAAAATGTACAAATTATCCCGTATAACGGTATCCAAATGAGGAGCGTCGTCAACCCGTGCACCGCGTCTCTGATGGCAGTAGAGGGGGTAGTACATCATCCGGAAAATATATCAACAAACGTAGTTGCGTTTCAATCACATATTTTTGGTTTACAGATGCAGAAATCAGGGTAACCACCTCGACAGCGTCTCAGCGTCCAGGCGAGTTCTATGAAACAATTAATCGATCTGACCCTTTTGCCCTAATTTCATTTGAATTATACTCGTATGGTCAATTTCAACTTTATGTAACAGACCATTTGAAGGTTCGTCACATTATAAAATAAACGAGAGGTCTGAAGCAGTAAAAGTTGCTCCTGTGCTGGCCGTCGCATTAAAAATACTCATGAAAAATTAATTTTTCTTTTGAGACCCTGCCTCTGCGCACTCAACCAGTATTTTTGGTAAGCATGAGCGCAAATATGTTCCACATTCGCAAACAGAATTAAGAAAAACATCTTATTTTGAAACAACGGAGAAGATTATTCCATTGCTCAGGAATACAAATTTTATATATTTATATATACAAAAAATATCAAATTTAAAGAATAAAAATAATCACAGAATATTATTGAATTTATACTTAATTTCAACACGTTCAACATCTGGATTACAGCTTCATATATCTATTCTTTCACACTAATGAAAACACATCAAAAATACGATAATAGTGTCATTCGTAAATATATTTACAGATAGATTCGTTGTCGATGTACGAGTATTTTAAATGGGGATACAGTAAATTATAAAGAATCTACAATTAATTTATCTCTTCTTTAAAGGAAAAATCTCAACACAAAAATGTTACTTCTATGCTGAATGATACTCACATTCACTAATGTCTCTCTCCTGACAGTGAGGGACAAAATAATTATTAATATCTGAAATCAAAATTGAAAGCCTTTTTACGCCGAGTTAAATTTAAAGTGACCTCCAAAATCACTTTCGAAGCCTACGTGCATCCCTTGGGAGTCCAAGATAAAACCTTTTCCCTCTCTTTCCGTGATTTATTCTTTGCGCACTTGTCTCAGCGTCCCACATTGGAGCCTTGAATGGAATTCATCGCATCGTTTGCTCTTGCGAGCGCCAGCATCCGGAATGGCGTCGGTGCCCAATTCTAATCCGGAAGCGAAGCACAGCGTGTGCCAACCCGATGAAAACGCACGTGGCTTCGTTTGTCTGAGCTTCCTTCCCCCCCCCCCTGTCATACCGACTCTCTCCGCCTCCTTCCTTCCTTTGGATGTGACAGCTGCAGATTTGTTGTCAAATTCCTCAACATCACGAAATATTTCTGTGGACGGCGTCCCAATAACTTACATATAAAAAGGAGACAGGCTTCACAGTTTAGTGCATTCAACGCAGTGAAAAGTACAAAAAAATGAAGAGGAAATCACATGTGCGTTCCATCACGTGAGTTGCTCGCGTCTGTCGTTTGTGACAGGTTCCTCAACGCCGCCAATGGCGCATCGAGAAAGCGAATGCGAATCAGAAATCTTTACTCCCTGTCCAATTCATCTCTACACGCGAATCAAAGACAGAAATGTACACAAGTTACAGTGCTTCTACTTTGTAACTGTCATATCAAAGTTCCTTTTATGGCCAAGCTCAACACCTAGATTCCTGTTTCTTCCTAATTATGTTCTAGGCAATAATAGTAGTTTATTATGTTAAGCTTTATTGTATGAGTACATGTTTTGAAAATGAACGACGTTAGGAGCGAGTTTTCGAATTTGTTCGAATGCAATAAAGCAACATTAGAAACAAGTTGTATACGCTATTTTTAGTAGTGCAGCATTATAAATTTATAAGAGAACCAAACTTAATTTTGTGAAACAACTTTCTTGTGACGACTCGGGTATTTGAGATATGAGCACGAAAACGGTGATCGGCTGTTCCATTTACTTCTAAATCCCCACGATTCTCTTGCTGCGATTGGCTGAATGTGAGATGACGCAATCATTGGTGCTCTAAAATCTAATACGTCTTCATTTGTGCCGTAAAATCCCCAATTATGAACGATTTGTTGTAACATTTATAATGCTGGTATTCAAAAAACAAAATTCATTAAAACACAAACAAAAACGCAAACGCATTGCTCTGTCAACGCGATCTTCCAGTGATGATAGTGAGCGACAACCTAACCCTGTCAGCAAGTTCTCCACTGACGCAGTTTTTTTCGGACAAGTTACACAGTTAACACAAAATGTTTACGTTCGCCAGAGCACTTGCACCCGGGTGATAAAATAAACCACAGGCCAACTTATCTTCTTAGCGGTTAAATTACGTTGTAATTTCTAATTTATATAGTTTCAGAAAACTCTATATTTTTATTATACATATCATTATTATCTAAAGAGGTAAACCAATATTGAAAATAGCTATTGGAGCACACGTCTGTGATTTTGAGAATTGTAACAGAGGAATGAAATTTCTAAGAGACATTCACACTATTCTTTTTCCAATACCTCATTCTGTTCCACGCCAATATTCTATTAAACCTCTTCTTTCAACTGTTCATGTTTATAATGCAAGTAAAAAAAATAGTTTTCACCTAGAGTCTAACGGAATTCCTAATGGAACAATTGAAAGTAAAATGATCTCTGACAGTGCACAAAACTGTTTTTTGATAAAAAACTATGAAATGCACTTTCATTTTGTCACATAATTTGTTTATGTTGTTCTTGTACTATCCATTTTCATTATTAATGTACAATTAAACAACATAGGGCATAAAGAAGGCAAGACAATGCTTGTAAAAATCATAATCAAAAGTGCAAATTAACAGGCAGCCCTCAAAACAACTTCTGTTTTTGATACACTCCTTAAGAATAGCGATTACGTTAAGGCGCAAAAAGAAGAAAAATGACGCTTCTGACATTTCTAAGTAATTGGCCTCCGGCTTGCAAATCGTTTTGGTCAAGATGAATGTAATTACTTCCTTGTTTCCCCTTCTCGCTCTTATTTTCAGTTCCTTTTTTCTCGCTCTTTTCTTTCCCCCGGCAGGCAGAGATTAATAGGAGCCCCAAGCACGTCATTTCATCTCTCCGAACCCTGGCGGCCTAATATTCGACTTGTCTCTGCTGAAAAATGTCAGCGCTTGGATTAATCCTAATGCTGTCTTTCTCTAGTGGGAGCTTTCTGTGAAGCGGGCGACACCGCTGCGCCGCCGGAGAGACGCTCAGAGCACAGGCAACAGCAGGAAGCGGAGCCTGCGACCTCCCAACTGCATTTGATGAAACGCAAGGCCACCGCCCACAAACGCAGCAATACCGCGGTACGTCACGCACTGGTCACCGACACTCAAAGCAAGACGGAATTCGTAAACGCGGAGCGCTCTACATTATGTACAAAAGCACGTCTGAAAAATATTCATTAGATAATTTTCATCTTTTGGGGCCATTTTTAAAATGCATACAAAGTTAAATTATTCTCTTTTTCATCCGTCTTCAGGCGGACTCAAAGTGGGTTTAGAAACTTTCTCGCAGGTGGGACGAATCGTTTGGCCCTGGGCCTTCAACGTGCCTGCGCCAGCGGCCACTCCGGCCTCCTCGCCCGCTGCAGTCCTTCCGCTGCGCCTCCGCTGCCATGAGCCCCGCGCCAAGCGGCGACCGCGCGAGTCGAAGGAGTCGGTGCATCATCGCACAGTGGGCTGCGGCTGCGGGGGCGAGTTCAACGTGGTGGCAGAGGGGAGGTGGGAGCAGGGCGAGTGGGCGATGCTTAAGCGCTTCTAGATTACTTTCAGCCGCGAGAGGGAGCGCGGAGCCACGGAGGGAACTCGCCCCTGTGGCCCGTCCGCCGCCTTCCAGCCGCGCCTGTGTTCGCACACGGCGCTCTTCTCTCCGACAGCCCCTCTCTCAGGCGCTACAAAACATTTTAACTCACTTCGCACCTAAAACTATTCACATATGAATTGATTCTCTGCATATAAAATGAAGTGGGACTACTTATTAAAATACATTTTGGAATAAAAATATTGACGTAAGTTTATATATTGCCGTATGTAAATTGGAGACCAAATAATCCCTTCATATCACGTGAAATTTACTTTCGAATTCTACATGTAAGTTGAGGACCGACCTTCTCTGGGCATATGTAAATTAGGGACCAAACCAACCAAGGTAAGGAAAAGCACTGGCTGAGAGAAAGAAAAATAGAATATACAAATGGCAAATTAAAAACATTTCCCCTTGTAAAATATGCTGCATATCGAAGCAAGCCATAACACATATGCATCAGCATTGTTTTTGACAAAAGGAAAATACATACAGCTTTGAAAAGAAATAGTACATATATGGTAATCAACAACATGACGCAATTCAGTTCAATCTGGAAAGAAAACCAACTTCCAACTTAAACCATACTCAACTTCAAAATGAATATGTCCCTCCTAAATCTGTAAAATCGGGAAGGGAATTGTGTTTTAAAAATAATGGCCATAAAAATATTCTTCGAAAACATAGTACCATCTACCACTTTTACCTGGAAGGGGAAGAGGCAGTCGCTCCCCAATTTACATATGCCTAGAAAGGGTTCGGACCCAATTTACATATGCCCTTCTCTCGGGAGGTCCAAAATTTACATATACGTTATAATCTTATCTTTCTTCTGGTCCTCACTTTACATACGTCGGTGTATTTAACCCTCAAATAAGGGACGGAAACTTGAGACTGCTAAATGAATGATATACAATACAATTTTGGAAATAATATTTCAAAAATCATAAGTTACGACCTATAATGAAATACTTCCAAAAAAATGTTTTCTTCTATTACCTACATTAAAATGGTCAATGATTGAGAAAACAGGAAAGTGGGTCATTTTGAATCTGCTTTGCTCTCCAGAAATCCCGGTAGTCAGTGTTAGAGCTCCAGTTTTCAAAACATGCAAAATTTGTGCGATGTCCGTTAATCAACAAGTCGCCATGTAACACACCGAAAGAAACAGGGAAGCTTGTCTTTAACCGATACAGAATATACACGAACTAAGATTTGAGCATACAGCAAATGAATTTCTGGAATTACTCAAATGAGTTTCCACGGAGCCCTTCGCTTCCTAAGGGCGCTCACAGACAGGCGCCGCCCCGAAGGGGGTGGGGGCGTGGGCCCTTTGCCCTCAACCCTCATGCCATCCTTAGAAAGAAACAGTTCAGGTAGTACCACCAAGGCTAAAAGGCAAAGCATCAGGCGATGGAAACGGTGTACATTTTGCATTTCAAATAAACTGGAATAAACCTTAAAATGGAAATCGACAAAACATCACCAGAAGTGACCGGGAATTAGCGAATGGCATGCAGAAAAGAGATGTTCAGGAAGAGCAATGCAATGACAAACAATAGTGTGTGGGTGGCACTGACCATTGGAATTCCCAAACGACAGGGTAAATTGTCTTGTAGGCACAGGGGGCGCAGGCCCCCGGCGACCCACCCACGTCGATGCAGCGCGCAAACGCACATCAGCCTGCCGCTGCAACGCCTCCACGGTTAGAATCCACAAGGAGGCTGATTTCCAAATTATAGATTCAGCTGCTATTGGGAGGACAAGCCTAGCGGCCGGCTGTTCTGATCCGTAGAGTCCCGCGATTTCCCGTACTAGGCGAATGCCGTTCTTTAGCAATCGGGACATGGGCACTTGCCCCTTCCTTACGCCTCTCACCTACACTTTCACGCAGTGCACTGCCGCACAAGTCGGGAGGCCAGTCGGAAACTTAATGCCTGCCCGGTTGTGGCGGTGCCCCGCTGGGGAAAGCCGAAGTCGATGTGGAGGTGGGCGCCGGAGCTCAAGTCCAAGATGGGAACACCGCCACCTCCAGCCTTAGCATGACTTCACTCACGGGACTATTGACCCAAGTCTGCCGCACCGAAACTTCAAATATAATCAGTTTGTTGAATTGTAAAGATATATATATATATATATATATATATATATATATATATATATCATTATTTGTCTTAAAGAGTGATTTATAGATTCAAAGTTTTCACTTAAACAGAACGAACTGTGCACAAGTCCTGTAGTTTCACGCAAGTTTTCTCGAGAAATGTTTAAGTAATGACGGAGATTTTTTCTCAAATTACACAATAAAAGAACTGAAAACCTATTTTTTATAAGGAAACAAACACATTTTTCATAAAAAATTAATTTTTATAAAGAGGGACCAAATGTGATGGACGCGAGAGAAAAAAACGAGACTATTCGGCTCTGGTTTCGATGTTTCATTTTTGTTTCACTAGAGATAAAACGTGGCTTTTTCGATTACGGTACATCGATACTCCTACGCTATCTTGCCACTTGTTGGTGCCTGGATCTCGCAGTCCAGTTGGAAACCGCAATGTTCATCCAGAGAGAGAGCAGACGGGACCTAACGCTGCCGCCAGTTCACCTGCTGATTGGGTTTGTCTTTCCTGCGAGCTATTATTGCTGACGGCGGCATCAGCCCTTCCAGAGGCTCCCATAATGACGCCCGCTTCAATAAAACAAAGACCAAACTTTGTTCAGTGTCCGCGCTGCTCTGTGCACTCTCAAGACCTGTTTACTCCGCATACTCCCTAAATGAAGATGTATGGCACGCAGATCCTCAAACTCTCTTGACAGTCACGGAGTCAGGAAAACGAATGGCTCACAGCGTCACTTGGCATCCAGTGATTGAAGTCTTGTAATTTCACGTGTGCGAAACTCCAGAACCCGAGTCCGAAAAACTAAACAATTGAAAATCGAGAACTCCCAGAGGAAATCGCGCCGAACACACGCGCGAGGGGTTGAAAATCTGCTCGCTGTGCCCCTATAAATCCCATTTCTGATCTCATTCGACTGTCCAATCGCGCTCCTGACCCAATGTCTGTTGCACCATCATTATCCTCATCATCATCACCATCATCATCATCATCTAGCGCCTCCCCGTTCCGGATGGCAGCGAGTAGAAATACGAGTAGTGAGATAAAGATCTGAGCGAACTACAAAACCAACGTACAACCAGGAAAAATTACCCTAAAAAGTCAATTAAAAATGTTTAAAGCATTAGTCACCCCGACAGGGATTCAAACCCGGGGGTTTCCGAGTCATGAAAATACATTGTTCCTCAGTAACATTGTCACAACTTGGATTTCTTTATGATCCCAAAAAGGTGATAGGTGGCGATTAAAAAGAAAAGAAAGACGTTCGGCAGAGCTCCAGAATGCGAGCGAGCGCACAGAAGGAGAGGGCGAGTGAGCGCCTTGCGTGGGGAGGCGTGGGGAGCACCTCCTCCCCGCTGCGAACTGTTGCGCGGCGTAATCAGGCCGGGGCGTCAAATGGAGCGGCTGGAAACTTGATTTCGAAGTCATCTGCCGAGCGGATATTCGCCGCTTTTTGCCGCGGCCGAAGGTGAGGCGAGGCGAGGCGGGCGAGGAAGGGAGGGCGAGCTGCAAAAACGAAAGTCACCGATGCGCTGTCATTTCCATACGAGCACACAGAAGGCGACACGGCGCGCCGGCAGCCTTCCATTTCCTGCCCACGCCACTTCCGGACGCGCGACAGAGAAAAAGGAAAGTCAGGGACAAAGGGATGAGAGATACATGGTAGAGAAAACGAAATATTGGTTCGGAGAAAATACGGCTCTGACTTTGTGAATGAAAAGGTGTCAGAAAAACTAAGGGAAACACGTATGATCTCATTTAATATATTATTTCTGCCTTAATTTTCTTTTTTCTATTTATTTACTTTTTTCTTATATTGTTTATTGCAACATATTTTAAACTGAACAAACCTGATAATAAGAAAGACATTTGCTTAGTTCTGTGAAAATTACTAAGTAACGAATCGAATTAAAAAAATTAACGCAAATAAACAAAGACATTTATAACGTAAACGGAATTTCTGTTATAATTATTACGATATAAAGTGAAGAATAATAGTACAGTAATATTCAAACGTAATTTTAATATTACTTGACGATCTCCTCTGGCAGATTTTTAATATCAAGACAAATAAAAATGTCAGTCTCGACATTCACTCTCTCGAACACAAGGAACATACCAAAGTCCACACCCATTTCTTATTCAAAATTGTTTCCAATAGAAGTCTCCTCTTACATAGAAAGTTCAGTTAGCGTCAACCACAAGAAGTTCCCCGAGCGGAGGTCGTTTTTTTTTCTTCTTTCTTTGGTTTCGTTTTTGCCTCCAAAAAATGCCCAAGTGTACAAGAAGCCTTCTAAAGTGCAAAACGTTGCAACATTCGCGTTCCTTTGCAGAGTACTCTGCGATGGCGTCGCCCAACTTGGTCGCCCGGCGATGTCGCGCTGCCACGTCGCACGCGCTGGCTCGCGGCATCGGGGCCGTATATCAACTGCAGCCCGCAATTTATTAGCCGGCCATGAACGCAATATAACGCGATAGCGAAATACAAAATAAACCTTTCGCCTCCGCCCGCGCCGCTTGCAGGTACAAAAAGCGCGCGGATGCTGCTTTAGTGCGCTCATAAAACACGAGCATCGTGCGAACTCTCTCCTCCCCCCCCCTCTCTCTCTCTCACACACACACACACACATGCACACGCTCACAGGTGCGGAACAACACATGGAGTAGAAGGAAAAGGCAGGAGATGAGAATTCATACGACAGAAATGAAGTCAGAACAGTTGACGGTCATGCACATATGATGCCAAGGGCAATTTTCTTTACTCTCAAAAATAAGGAAGGTAAAGGAAAAATAGACACTCTCACTGGTAATGAAATGTATTGCACGAGTTAACAAACTATCCATTTGCAAGTCCCCAAACTTTCATATGATAGGAAATTAAGTCCGATTATATAAGAATATGTGAATAGTGCACAATAAATAGTGATTGAACTATTATTTTTATTTAATTTACGAAAAGAAATCACCGAATAGAGTAGGTTAAAGAAGATAAGAATAGGGTTACAATCGAGGTGGAATTGGAACGAAGGAAGAACCTGGAGAGACGGGCAGGACGGGGCGGGCGGGCAGGCTGGTGACGCGGGGAGGGCGGGGACGTTCTGGTGAAACACCAGGGTCACCGCGCGGCGGTCAAACATCACGTGCGCTTCACCTGCGCCCGCTCGCCCTGCACTTATTCCCAAATCTCTATAAATAACCCCATCAGTCGGCCTCGCGCATTAGTAATTCAGGCTCGGAATAAAATGGCGGCCGCGGCCTACGCACGCGGCGAAGCGGCCTCGGGAGGTCGCAGCAAAGACACGCAACGGAAAAGAGGAATCAAGCAAGAGAAACGCGTTATTTCCCTAAGCGTCGATGAAAAGGAGCTTCTTAACCACCATCTACAAACAAACACTTACACTAGTTCAATCATTATCACCACACACATCGCATACACTAAGAGAAGGACACAAGCACCTAGTGAGTATGTGGGTAGCGATTTTAAAAGATGGCAGATGCCGACAATCAAGAATATTTCATTTTAATAATTCTATTCGGAGCTTTTACCGAAATGGCATCCCGTCTCCACATCATATCAATAACTCGATTTATGACATCCGACCTGGAGTGCGCTGCGCTCTCCATCCACGACGGTGTTACGCCTCTTCAACAGCCGAGTGCAGAGACCGCGCTTCAGGAAATCTCGTTACCTCGTGGGTGGATGTGGGTTGCAGAGCCATTTGCCTTTGGTTGTTACACTTTTTCAATATTCCACTTACGCCAAGTTTGCTTTTTATACGCAATCGTCTGTAGATCCTTACGCTACGCAAGCTCATGCGTAGCAGCGAATCCAACGATGCGCGTACTGCCATGTTGTGAAGTAATTCCCTCTCCGGCGGTCAATTCTTTTTATTTACAACTAATAGCTAAGCAACGGAAACAATACACTACAATACACCAAAAACAGCACACTACAATATCCCCACTTGTGGTAAAAGTGTATTGTAATATTTTCAGTCGTTTAAGCACAACAGGCACTAAAGAAATGTAACTCACTCTATCAGGAGTACACGTCTAATGAAGATATATAATTAATCGCCCCAAGTGACATGTTTCTCGAAAACTTTGTAAAATAATATTGTTCGTATTAATTGATTGAATGATTCAACTACCAGGGTCATTAGGATCCTAAGTATAGTACATGTTTTGTTCTTGTTTTTTTTTTTGCTCCAGAGGTGGGATGGTCTTACCCCGCCGGACGGTGCGCCCTGCGCCGACCGACCTTCGGAAAGTGGGTTTTCCTCAACCAAGTATCTCCCACCTGCAAGGCACCTTCCCAGCCGCGGCAAGCTCTAAGCTCCCGCCCGGTCTCGTGTAAGTGTAAGTATGTGTAAGTAAGGGGTAAGGTTAGGACAAGGAAGAGGTAGAAAAGATCATACGCGACCCGTGGCCCCTTTGTTTGGATACTGCTCTGGCATTGGCCTGGTGGTGATCATAGAAACCATGGAAAACTACCGATCAGAGCAGCAAGCCGCTAGAACTCTCCTTGAGACAGCCACTGAATTCGACCTAGCTGTCAAGCTCGTGTTGAGAAACCTGCCGCCGCAGGGACTCGATCCTAGAATTCCCGGTCAGATGGACTGCTGTCACATCAGTTGAAGCCCTGAGCCATCTCTCCCGGTTTGTTTGTATTAAAATAATGCAACCCAACCTTTTCCTTCAAAAACAGGCATAGAAAAGATATTTATCCCGGCAAAAATATTGATGGAAAAAGGCATGTAAACACACAAAACCGAATTCAAAAAGAATTAATATAAAAAAATAAAAATAAAAATGATAAATTTTACCCTAACTCTACAATTTACATCCCCACTCATACAGAAGGAATCTGTCTTTTCTTTCTAATCTTGATTGCGCATGACTTCACGATTGTGTTTTGTACACTTTGTATACCAAAAATATTGTTTTTCATATTCACTACGGAAAATATTCTTAGAGGCACACTTCATTTCGGTCGCACGAGTAGGAATTTTGGGGGACGTTGTCTCTCCGAAATGTTGCGGTGGGCTCTCTCTGGGGAGAGTCTTTGGTGGTATTAGTGAAAAATCATTGTTATTTTCTTTTCCTTTTTCGCACTTGTTTAATCGCCAGCACTGACAACGGCCGCATCGAATATAATGTACAAAGAGTTCTGTTCCCGACAGGGATCGGGGACCAGCCGCAGAGGTAGGAGGGGATTCCTCGTGAGCGAACAAAGCTTGTCGGCATCAATGAAGGAAATCCAAAACCCTTGACTGGTTTTATCTTCCCTTCCCATTTAGATTTTTAACACTTCCTGGACCTGAAGCCTCCGTTTGCAAAGACTGACAACACGCGACAGTGCCTTCGTGAGGACTTGCCTTGCAGGTATCTTTCCAGTTCCATCGCGAACAGTGCTATGACAGAAAACAAAATAACATCGAAAAGGGAAGAAAGCTGTCAAAATAAGCAAAAAACTAAAAATAGACACCAGAAGCCGAAAAAGACTGAAGAAGACAAAATGAAATATTCTGAAACAAATCTAGAAATAAATGATTCGTATTGCTAAAACTCTTAAAATCCAAACAATTATAAAAAGGCATTTTCCAATCTTCCGGGTTCTGTTTAGGAGAATAAAGATAAATTACTTCAACTTAATTTTTGTCTTGCTGTTTGAAAATGTATTTATAATAAATAACGTGAAGTGACTGTGGCAAAATCGAAACGACACATCGCACCCCCACCTCCACCCCTCCGCGTCCATCAGATGCCTATGAACCCCGGACTTAAATAATATCGAGTGATTAATTAGGGCGCTCTCGTTGTTGTCCTCCTCAATGGAAAATTGATGGCGAGAGCACCTGTCACTGCGCGAGGAGACGATAGAAGCCGCTTCCATTAGTATTGTACGTATCGGGTTATTAATAGTTCTTGGCGGGCGATTGTGCCTCGGGGAGGGGGGGGGAGGAGGCTGAGGATACGCGTATGAGTCTTGGCATCCGATGCGTTGGGGCACTTTCAATTCCCATCAAACGCGCTTGGCAGAGGGTTTGGGAGAAGAATACTCCTATCGCATCTTCATTACTCTACATCCTCAGTCCGGAGTTGGAATCTATTTCAACTCTTCAACCTATTTAACTACCTATTCTATTAAAATATAAGTGTTATAACTGTCCTATAAGCTCATACAATTATTTACATGATACAAAAAACCTATATTTTTTTCGTCTCTCTGTTTCTGTACCTTCGGAAATGGCTAACCTGGGACCGATAGGACATTCATTGAAAGATAGTTTCTTAGACTTTAAGTTTTTTTTTCATTATTTCCTTTCAATAAAAAAATTATTAATTTTTATTATTCATCTACAGCTGTCTGCCGATTCAAATGCAATTTTCCACACTGGTCCTTCAAAACAAGGAACTCTTTCAGTGTTTCACAAATATGTCAGAAAAACTAATCGGGAAATGTGCATCTTAATATTCTGAATCCAAAAACAACCCTACTTGATACATTCTGATACATCCAGAGTGTGCAATAAGTTCCATAAACTAAATCTGAGTTCCCACAGGGTGGGAAGGGGAGAGCGGAGCGGAACGGGGCGGGAGGGGGGTGGGCCCGATCTTCGGAAAGGGGTTTCAAAATTATTTTTAAAAAAATACAAAAACATTATTACGGTAACAGTTTCACTCTACTGATTGTACTTTCTTGCTTTAGTAGTTAGATTGACGAACTTACATTACAATTTTATTTGTGAGAACCTGTTCCAGAACACCAATTTGGCAAACACCGTGTACTTTCGCTGACCGCCCGAAGTTGAAGACTGCGATGATCTCCTCGGGCAGATGTGCGAGGCGCCTATCGGAAGAGCGTAATGGCGGAATAATAATAGCGCCCCCCCCCCCCAGTGCCCTGCCGGGTCGCCCTTATGAAAACTTCCACCCCCTCCCCCCGAAACGTGTCTTCGGCCCGCGCGGGGGCGGGGCGGCCGGGGCGGGGGCGGCGCGCGGAAGTGGGGCGCCAGAGGAGCAAGCGGCTGCGCCCCGGGGTCAGCGCATGCGAGCATACGGCGCGGCGCGCGGCGCGGCCCCCGGGGTACACGGCCTCCACTACGCAAAACGTCTTTAAGCCTCGGCCCCGCCGCCGCTGAATATGCACGAGTGCGCGAGCAGCGAAGGGGGAGGGGGAGGGGGCGTCGGGAAGGGGCGGATTACCCCCGTGTTCGCAGCCTGAGGCCGCGACTAATTGAATTCCGGGCGGCCCGCACAGGGCAGTCGGTGCGTAGTGAGGATCGGAGGAGGTGGTGAGGGCGAGGATTGCAAGAGCCAACTGGAGGACAGACAGACAGAGAGACCGAGAGGGAGAGAGAGAGAGAGAGAGAGACGGCATGAAGCGAGTGAGCTGGATATCTCGGGTTAAGTAAAAATTCCACACCGGGAAGCAACGCGGCTAGGGTGTGGAAAGGCGATGGAATGGGGGGGGGGGCGACAAAAATCTTACGAGCGCAGATTCTCACAAGGGTGGATTAGAAACATTGAAGACGTGTGACTTACAAACTCGCATTAGTTCTGTTGTATGTGTTCTTATTACTGAGTGGAAAGATATATTGAAGCAGAGACAGAGTTCTTCGGAAATGAAGTTGGGAGTTTACAAGTTGTATTTCATAATGAGTAAATGTTTCAACGTGGCGCTTCATATCTGAGCATATTTTTACTGAGAACGTTAGCGACAACATTAACTCCACATTTCTACACTTCACTCGAATTTCACAATTCATTTTTCCTCCCGTTTTCTTCTTGCCTCAATTATCATAAAATTTTATTATTGCAAAACATAATCGTGTATAAGCGAAAGTCGTTATTAAAAAAAAACACTTACGAGAACTGATGGGTCAAGTTACATCGCTGCCAGGCATATTTGTGCAGCCGTTTTTTATGTCTCTTTAATCTTTCAAAAGTGGGAAGAGGCACAAAGTCTGCATGACCACACTCTAAATATCTAGAAGATCCGTTCGCTCCACATTTGTGTTTCAACAGCAGCAAAGAACGCATTGGGGCGCAGAGGAAGGGAAAAATTACGGATTCGGACCCCAACCCAAGCGTCAGCACAAACTGTGCCACCTCCACATATTCCAAACCAAATTTGCAAAACAGAACATGAACATGACTAAAGAACCCGTATGAGAACACCTCCCCAATGTACAGCATAGAAGTTTAGAACGAGAACAAGTAAGTTACAAAAATGACATAAGTCAATTTAAATAACTATCTGTGTATTTACCTTCAGAGAAACACACACTCTGCTACCTGGTGAGCGAGCGCTGCCGCTCCGCGTTCTCGTATTCCTCCAGCATCCCGCGGTCAACTTTTCCTAAGCTGTTTACCTGCTTCCCCCAAAAGACATATTCCGACTCCATCCCGTTGTTTTCCTCTGTAGTAAGAGGAGCAATTTCTATGTTTGCCATGGTCTGCTTACAATCACGTTGATCGATTATAATTTATTCACTGCTGTCCGTTTTCAAAAAATATTTGCAAGTCCATTTAAAGCACTGCCAAAGCCAAAAAACACTACTTAAAAACTTTGTGGAAACAAAACAAGAAATCGTCTATCACGAGCGTCTTATTACCTCGCAGACTCAACAGACAATTCCGAAGATTCCGCCACGTTCGTCTGCGTTTGGGGCTTTCTCTGGGCTGGCGCGAGAACATCCATTTGCGCACTTACGCTCTGCGTCGCTCGAGCTGCTCTTTCGGCGCGTGCGAAATCGCGTTCAGTTGCAGATCAATTACGACATTTGGGAAAAACTTTATTTACACTGCGACTTATTCAAATCTGTCCCCGGCAGGTCATTAGCTGTTACGGAGCTACCCAATCGGGACCTTACGTCACTGCAGTGTCGTCACTATGGTGGCATCAAACCTTCCGATTGGATGACACCGAAACACCTGATTTACGTCAAATGACAGCGTTGGAAAAATAGCAATGTAGAAAGTGTAGCGCTCACAGACTAGTCCGAAGTTCTGAGTGGACAGCGAAACATAGTCCAACCTAGTGTTTTCGGATATGGACATTGTAAAAACATTCTTGGAGAATTTTGTACTGAATATAAATGTAAACTAACAAACATTTGAAAACGGAATGATTTTGAGCAAAAATTATTTTCTGTACATGGGTCGTCCTTAATTCACAACCTATCGATTGAATAATGTAACGTCGAAACGACAGTAAACTGAATATCGATGTTCACTTCTTTTTCCTACCTATCTGCTTTCGTCCATTCCACATTCTCGAGGTTATAATATCAGAACACATGTGCAAAAAAGTTGGATATTAATAATCATGTTCCAAATTTCCCTCCGCTTTCATCACACGGGTGAAGTCCTACATCTACTTTTTGAACTATTGAACTCACTCCCGACTTTGACTACTTTTTCACAAAATCATGTTGTGGTACTCCGAAAAGTTGCGGACGAGCCTCTCCTCTCAAACAGACATGCAAATTAGTCTAATAAGGATTCCCCAGGCACAGTTTTCAGAACTCGCGGAAAGCGCGCAGCCACTGGGGAGGACAGAAAGCGCCCCTACCGGCGCACCGGCGCTCCCTCCGCCTCGGCCTTTCCGAGAACAAAACCAACTCGAAGCCACGACACGGCACGACACAAAAAAAATCGCAAACTTTCCGCGACGCGAAACTTTATAATAAGGAGGAAGCTATGAGGCGCATGCACCTATGTGGCCGCCTCTAAGTCATCATTTAATATCCAAGAAGTCCGCAGACTGCAATTTTTTTGAGTTTTCTGCCAGCGGCGGTATTTCTTTGTTTGCCACGAGTCTGCACGACCGTGGAGCCGGCAGGACAGGTCCACTTCCCACCTGCCACCCCGCCCCTCCCTCTCCCTCTCCACCTCGCCCCTACGCCTTATTGTTATATACTACCAGCTTGGATTTTTAATGTGCGGAGTAAAAGCCGTACTCTTTCTTTCCCTGGCGCCTTCTCTTGCAGAATATTTTCTCTTTTCTTTCCTCTTTTATTATCCTACCGTCTCCTAGGCATTTTTTGTCACCTGAATTTCCACTCTCTTCCTTCCTCTGTTTTTACACCCAAGTTTTTCCACATTCCTCTTCCGACTTGGAAAGTTTGTGGTTTATAATCGTTCGTTTTCAAGATTCTTGAAATAATATTGAGAATGCCAGTAAGGAAAAATAATGACATGTGTTACCATTGCAATATTGATAATGATATTAATAATGGTGAATATTTCTATTGCAATATTACCACTAGTTTCTGTCAGTATTTATTATACTATATCATGGTATGAAACTATTTACATAAACACAAACAAATTGGACATTATTTTAACATTCGGCAAGAAAGACTAAATAAAGATGACGATAAATACAATAATTCCCTTAACAACAAAAACTTCTTTACCGTGAATGTGTTTTTTTGCGTTCCTTTCTATTTTCTCCATTGTACCTCCTAGAAATAGAACGTACGTACTGTTTTAAGGAATATTGTCGATTTTTCGAGAGTAAACATGTTTCAGGTAAAAAGAAATTCTTGCTCATGTATGTACTAAATTACTTTTCTGAATATGTACTATAGTCCGATCTTAGATAGGGTTTTTTATTATATAATGAAATTGTTTCTTTTGAAGTCTATGTTTCTATGTCAGTCCACCAGACCGTCTGTGAGAAAATATTCTCTAAATCAGATTTTCTCAAAAATAGTTTCAATTTGTTTCTTATTATTTTTGCTGAAACAATTAAACGCTCACTTACTGATGTGGCCGAAACCCGAATTTCATTAAACCTCTGCTAATTCGAAAATGTCAAAACTTCAAATTTTTTCAAATCTATTGGCCACGGTGTATTTTGAAATTCAATCCATTTAATTTTGATTGATTTGGCAAGAATTGATATATGATGCCTTCACATTCTTAATACGTGGCTCCGTAGGTGAATGGACAATGACCAGATTGGTAGTCTGAAAGTCGGTGATTTATTCCGTCCATCTCAGGGGAAACGTTTTTTCTTATTCTTTCTCATATACTATGGACGTAATACACAGGGAGTATAGTTATGTTGCAGCAAACATCTACTTTTTTAAAAGAAATCACGCCCCTGATACCAAAAAATTAGTTAATGGCAAAACGACAGGACACTTTTGATTTCGGGGAGTACTTTACATTAAACAGAAATATTTTCATATTTTTCAAAGTAAACTTTTGAAATTGTACTTTCAACTTTCGTTAACCTCTCTGAATTTTCGTAAATTGGATAAGTTCAACACTTTTTCGGTCTCTTTCTGCAACTTCAATATTGAAGATTTTTCTTAATTAAGTCGTTCTTCAAGGACGTATCTTTAAATAAGGTCATGTACTATTTGTCTAAAATATTGGCCTAATTTTTGCGTGAAATAAAAGCAATTAAAGGAAATAGTTTCTCAAAAAAAGCACAAATTATTTATGTAAGTTTTTTCCCGAACAAGAAGTCTACCCTTGTAGAATGGCACATATAACATTTCCCTCTCAGTTTCGTTCATTATTAATATAAAGATTAATTATCAAAATTTTAAGATCTTAATTACATAAATGTCCGCGTGGGCGACGAAGGCGGAGGCGGGGTTGGGGGTGGAGAGGGACGATTGAGACGGCTGAGTGGGGTAGGGGGGAGGCGAGCGAGGATGCGCAGGCCGATGTGCGGGGTGATGGGCATCTGCGAGCAATCGAGGTGCCGTTCGTCACGGTCGGGGGCGGCGGCGTCGGCCGGCGTCGGAGCAAACACGACGTAGGGGGCGGAGGCATCCCACACAGCCCTCGGGGCATGTCAAAAGGTTGACCCCTTAGCGAGCGCGGCGGCGGCGGGGCGCGTTGCGGCAGAGCACCTTGATCGTCGAGGCTACGATCGTTGCGGTCGCCGGCCGCCGCCCCGCCCCCCGCCCGCCCCCGCCCCCGGCGCCACCGCCGCCGAACCGGAAGAGCAGGCCGCTCATTAGTGGAGAGGCCGCGCCTTTCCCGCCCCGCCCCGCCCCGCCCCGGGGCTCTCCACGTGCCCTGCCACCACGAGTACACCGAATCCACTGCGCTGCCGCAAGTACATCGCTTCCCCGCTGTCCACCCCTCTATCCGGCCGCGGCCCTTCAGCGCCCAGTGCCGAGGCCGGCACGAGGCAGTGCAAACGACTGGTGGAGGAGGCGGGCGGGAATCACTCACGGCACAATGGACGAGGCAAACAAACGACCAACATACGAAAAGAAAGGCGCACAAACCGAGAGAGGGAGAGAGAGAGAGAGAGAGAGAGAGAGAGAGAGAGAGAGAGAGAGAGAGAGAACGGAAGGAGAGGCGGAAGGAGCCAAGTGAGATGGTGGGTGCAAGAAGAAGGTGAAATGAGGAAAGCGTTACTGGCGGAAGTAGCGTTGCCGGGCAGTGATTTGACTGGTGCGTAGCAACGGCGCTGGTGCTGCCCAGTAGATTGCATAACGTGCGCGCGCGTGGGGGGGGGCGTGTCCCTTCCGCCGCGTCGACATGCTGGGCCGGCAACGCCCCGTCGCCTTTCTTCGTCTGCCTGTGGGAAACAATCAGAGCCTCGGATTCGATTTAAAGTTTGATTAGGTTTTAACTGTTCGCCGACGGATGCTCTGCAAAAAATTCGATCGATCCTCGCGGATTCAGCGTTCTAATTAAGCAAACGGGACCGTCGCCCCTCTCCCCAGAGCCTTTCTTCAGTTCTTGAGCGAACGAGACAGATGGACGCCCCCTGCGATAATTACAGGCTTTCCCGTTAACTACGAGGACTTCGTTCTGGCGATGTCGTTCAAAATGTTGATTTATGAAGATTAAAAAAAAATTAAGATACACGATCTTAAAGGAACTTTAGAATTTAACTTCGCGTTTTACACGACCACCTCGATGTATTGATCATTACTCATTCCTTCATATGATGTAAGTATGTATTCAAACTCCATATATTTCCTCCAACTATGACGGTATCGAAGACAATAGCGAAAAACTTAATGAGCCTAGTCAAATACCTTGTTGCACAAAATGAATTAAAATGAGTTTATAAAACTGCAACTATCATGTTCTAACACACAAAAGCAATACACAGGATTTCCAAAACACATGCATTGCTCAAACGTATAACTGTTTACTTTTTTATTACTTTTACGCCTAGTAAAAAGGGCTTTAACTGAAGAAAATTAATCACATACAATGCTCGTAAAGGTAAAAAAACACAAACGTTCATGCAAAGAAAATATATCCAAAATTTTCCCACCGCAAAGCATAATTTGATGTTTAGCTGTTTGATTAAGACTTTTTAAACTCACCGAATGGTTTTTGTGCCTAGAAAACACGCCCGAGAGGAACACATCTGGTATTGTCGTACTCACCTGAAAGAAAAAAAATATGATAACTAAAAATAAGTCAATATAAATAATGATTATACATTGATATGTTCACTGTTTATATTTACCATTCATTGAAACAATATTCCAAACTACTGTTTCTACAATTGAGCACACAATTTCTCGAATTAATTGTGAAGGTGATATAATGATAATAATTATATTGCAGTTGATATTCTTGTAGATACAAATGCCTCTCTAGGTGGACATTGTGTGAAGTAAAGAATGAAGTAACACAGAAAATGCAACAATTGAAGGATACCTTAAGAAACCAGGCGTTGTTCAGTTATTTATTTATCGCATTCATTTGTTAGACAATGAATAATATCAGTATCTAGAAGTAATTTCATTCAAATTCCCGCCCTTCCCACTCTTCAGCAAGGCCTTGCCGCTACCCCCATTGTCGGCCTCCATTTCGGTCCTAGTTTCGCTAAGGACGCTCGTCCTTCCTTCCAAAGTATCCTTTTCTTCACTTTACCGAAACGGGAGCGAATATCAAACGATTCATCACTGACAACTACCAGGATACGAAAGGTACTGTGCGACAAATACGAACATCCCTCGACAAAAATCGTCACCAAAGCCTTGTGAAACTGCGGGCACCCACAGAGCAGGAGCCCTTGCAGCGCGTTCGCCAGCTGGGCCATCCCTGTCATCAACTCAGCGCAGCAGAGGTTTCCGCTTCGGCGGAGGCGTGAAAAATGTCGCATGCGATGAAACAGTGCAGCGGGGCTCATTAAGGATTTGCATATCGCCGTAAATCAGATTCGCAGTGTGATTACGTGTTACGTATGTTGTATGCTAAATGGGGCCGGCATGGTAGCGCTCTGATAAAGACTTCCACACACTCATAAATTGACGAGAGGACTAGCGCATATGCGTCGCCTGTAGTCTTTCACTGGCGAAGATATCCACGAGAATATATTCCTCAGAGGTTGATGCTCTGGAATACTTTCAATTTACTACGAGTTATTTCGTAAACCATATTACTATCATCTAAAAATATAATACAAAAATACATTTTCGAAACCATCTGTCTGAAGGTCTTACTTCTAGATGACATCTGTAATTATTTTGAATCATAACCATTATGGTGAGCCATCAGTAAAACAAACCCCGTGGTGAACACCTTGACCGCGGGATTTACATAATTACATATTTATTTGGGAAGGAAAGGAAGAATAACCGTGTTTTCCCACCTGGTGAACAACCACAACACACGATTGTGTCTCTGAAATATTACCTGATTTCAATGTAGTAAGCAATTGAGAATTGTAATCAAGCAATACGTTTTCTTTTCTCCAAAAGGTAGTACGTCTAATCGTCTACGACAAAAAATTGAAATACTCCCAATTTAAGACTATTAAGAGTAACACTTTTATTTATCGCAATGCAGGAACTTTCAGCCCAGAAATCTAATCGTCGCAACAGGCGACTGCATAAGGAGTGTGAGTAGAGACGTAACAAAAAAGATGATGAGGTGAGGAATGAGGTTGGACACTAAAATTATGGGGGAAGGAGAGACAGGGAACACCTGTCGCGAACCCGTTTTGTACACCACAAATACCAGCTGGTTCGGACGAGGCTCGAACCAGGGACCGAGCACTGGAAGGCAAGGGGTGCGTTGGTGACATGGGTCGCTCTTAAGAGCGCAGTGTTGGAGCATTTTGGAGAGTGCTATCCAATATTGCCATTACGACAATACAA
Organism: Gryllus bimaculatus; assembly: GCA_017312745.1. Lineage (NCBI taxonomy): Eukaryota > Metazoa > Arthropoda > Insecta > Orthoptera > Gryllidae > Gryllus > Gryllus bimaculatus. The sequence continues at coordinate 3,785,966 of BOPP01000097.1, read as the reverse complement.
TGCTTGTTTTCGTTTCTCTCTTGGTATTTTACCTTCAATATCCTTCATTTTTTCATCCGTTCCGTAATGCCTTTTACTCACGTTCATTGCTTCCCCTTTTACCCCGACATTTAGCAGTTTCTATTCCCCCACGCTGAGTCTTTTCTTCCTTCTCTTCCCTGACACACGAACTGACCTAAATCCTTATGCTTTGACTCCACAAACAACACGAACTCAACGCTCGGAACCGAAAACCTGATCCACACGCTTCCCCCCTATCTCTCTCTCTCTCTCTCTCTCTCTCGCACACACACACAC
>BOPP01000097.1:3768174-3782993 GCA_017312745.1 Gryllus bimaculatus | reverse complement strand
GGGGGGGGGGGGGGCGAGGAGATTAATAAACGGTAATGCGAAGAGTTCCGAGATAAGAGGCAGTGGAATCGGAGGTGGCTGTCAAAATATCAAAAAGGGAATGCAAATTCAACGGAGAAGATTTCTTTGCGACAAGAAGAGAGTATAATTTTCGTAAATTCTGGAAGACTTCACTGTGGAAGAACGGTTAATGTGCCTTTAGGAGTTCATTAACGAGGGTGATTGTGATGGTAGTACAGTGACGTTTGAGACGGGTTGAGTAGTGAGAGACAAATATGGTAATTGACAGAAAACAATGATGTCCATCGCAGTTTCCACAAGGCATTTACCGAAGACGAACATTGGCCGCGAGGGCAGGCCCCGTGCGTGGAGGTTGAAAGGGGACGCTGCGTCGTTGATTTCGCCGCCCTGCGCTGCCCACTCAGCCCACTTCACTCAGCACACTCGCAAATGGACACACCGCTCCTTCATTTCGCACGCGCCGCTCGAATGCAACAATAGCGGCCAGGCGGCCCGCCCGCCACTAGACTAGAGCCGAACACGCCTCGCCTCCCCCCTCCGCTGCTCTGCAGTCGCGCTGAGCCAAGGCACGCCCACTTGAGAACGCCTCTGCACAGGCGCCAGGCAAAAGGTACTATTTCAACGAAACTCTTACAGGTTATTTATTAAATTGTGAAATAAAGGTGATTGAACCATCCTCTTGCCATTTGTGATTCCCGATTAAGTAATTAATCCACCCAGAAATGCTGATAGGGATTTGGACAATATCAAAAGTCAATGATATCTTCATACTGATGATTATTATCTGTTACGTGTCTGAGTACAGAGGAAAAACCAAACACTTGAAATTTGAGAAACTTTCAGACTAGGCAATTCCTTTGAAAATCATAACTCACGCTGTCCGATTATATTACCTTACACGTCTAAACTTGGTCGTAAAGTGATCTTTCAATTCTTCGCCCTTCCACAAAAAGTCTCTCTCTGCAGTTTAATGGTCGAGACACTTCTTTCTGTAATCAATGAGCGAGTCAGGAATCGATAACAACAGAAGGAAAAACATTCGATGAACTTGTTACTTTGGAAAGAGACATTACTGACAACAAAAAATGAAATCAATCTCGCTCTCTAATACGCCTTTTACTAGCAAATGTCGACTGCTGTAATTACACATCCACTCTCCAGAAGCAGCCATTTAATACAACGCTACTGCAAATGTTTTAGAAGAAATCAACGCCGATACTATTCTTTCAATCCCGTTTCGCAAAGAAAGATAAAATGTTGAATGAAATAAGAAGAATCCATCTACAGAATGAAGCTCTGACTACATTAGGTTTTCATTACCCAGAGCCCAAAACGTTTGCTTTTTGAAATAGTAAAATGACAAAATAGTAATAATAGTAAAAATAGTAACAATGTTACATTTCCACACTTTTGACAAGTTTCTAATCTAGTACTTACTGTACAATATCAATGAAGGAGGTGAGCTCTAAATAGCAAATGCTCTATGTTGTAGTGACCTCTTAGCCATTGTCCGCCATCTCATAGTCACAGTCAACAATTTTGCATTCGTAATTTCGTACACATATAACACAAATATTATTTCAACATCAACAAAAAAAACTTTGCGACATTGAAAATTAATCTTTCGTATTTTTTTCCGCAAGTTTCTCTTCAATACATTCGACAATAATTAATTACAGTGTTTCTTGTAACTCTAGACAGCTCCCAGTTATGATTTTGTGATGTGATTTATGTTGCTCAGATAATGGATCCTAGTTCTTTACGCATTTTCGACGTGAACAGCATTGTTGGATACGGATTTCACTCCAGAACGACTTCCAACACTATCAAGTGCTATTTGACTCCCTAGTACGGTTTTCAGTCATGAACGTTTACGCGGTATATGTGTCAGTCCCTGGCTGCATCCCGGGATGTGTTCAGACGGCAATAGTCGGGCAGTCAGGGGTCTTTTCATGTCATGACATACCTTCTATTGCCCTAGCCCTCTGAAAATTCATCGCCCCGATCTGACATCAAATCCCCGAACTTGGCTTGAAGAAGCAAAGTGATGATCCCAGCACCATAGGGTCCGCATATTCCAATGTTGTCTATGACTTTTGAATCTACACAGGCTAAGAATAAATGTTACAATCTTCTAGGGCATGTAGAGGGATCAAAAATGAACACCTTTTGCCAACGCACATGTAATGGAAATTTTCATCACGGAGTTACACGTGTGATGTTCAACTTTGATTGTTGGGCACCTCCTCATTTACAGGTCACGTTCTGATGAAGGGAAGATCTACAAATTATGAGGGTTTCTGTAAAAATAATCGACAACTTCTGCCGCAGCATTACAATACTTTCCCTTTACTAAGTAATTACGAACTAAGTCGACAAATTAAAAAAATCCATTCAATTCACTATATCGTATTCAAGTTACGGCAAAGCATTCTTTCTATCCCGCATCACAAACATAATGTAAAAAATAATTATTAGATTACGTAGTAGGCTTCCTGACTGAGCGTTTTTCCAGAAGCTAGGGGTGGGGGGCATTTAGTTCCTGCCTCCAGCGACAGCAGGGGCAAACGCCAGGAAATACTCAAGCAGGTTCAGAGGCTGTATAGCCCAGCCGACTTTTAAGCATTTATTTCTTTGAAAGGTATTTGTTATAGCTTTTTTAAGTTGATACATTGATAAAAATCATTTGCAAATTAAACAGAAAATGTTGGAGCACAGATAAAACAAAAAGGTAGAATACTGGTACTGGCGATACCGTTTCACAGCAGCCAATGCTCACTGGCAACTGCTTTAGAGTTGAAGGTCCACATGTGCACCACCGCTGTGGCTGCTGCCACTGACAACAACGTGTGAAATGGCTATATAGTATGTACACTGCGGATAATTGGAAAAAGACCGCCTGCTCTCAAAACCCTATTTCGTCACATTGACGGCAGGGCGCGCGCTTGCACTTCTGGGAGCTATTTGAGGAAGAGTTAAGACAATAAAGGTGTGTTGGCTTCGAAAAAGTTTTCCTCGTAAACACTTAAATTCGAATTCCGGTACTACAGTGTCTTAGAATGGACATTAAAGGGGAACAAATTCATCCGTTCGTGTTGATGGCGTTAGCTGACGGATTGGTACACGGAAGACGATAGTAAACGTGTATTATAGCCCTGGCCTAAACAAATGTCGGTTACGATCGCTATAAAACGTTCGTGATTCGACTTGCAGGAGCGATAACGCTTCATGCATTCGTGCATTCACCTCGTTGAACCGAGGAGTCGGTGAGAGGTCGCCCTTCGAACACTTGAAAGTGATACTACACGGTTCTACGCGGGAGGCTAAAATAATTACTCATCAATAGCTGGTCTTTTGTCTCGTTGGCTCGTTTATGGTGAATTATTAATTGAAACATTTACAAGACATCTAAAAATTCAACCACGTGTTCCATAATTCTAAGTAGAATTCAAATAATGGAAATTTTACCACAACGCTTACGCAACCTTGAAGATTATCTCTGAAATACGTACTCGAATATATAAAAAATATATTTACTATTATTATTATTATTATTATTATTATTATTGTTGTTGTTGTTGTATATCGCACAAGGAAGCGTAAAGAGCCAGTTCTTGCGATGTTGCAAGGCTGCCAGTGTTCGTGGCCCTCGCGGGTGTGCAGTAAAAACGTATCCGCATGCGTTGCCTGTTCATCCACATGGCTACACACGTCCGAACCAGTTGTTCCAAAACGCGACGGGAATAGTAACTGTTGACCGCACGTTCGAAATATCAATAATCAAGAAACATTATGTTTTAATACACTTTTAATGTATTTTCAATAATTGATGAGGAGAGCTTTTAGGTGCAGTATGATATGCCTGCGTATAAATGTATTATCCACGTGGTGTGCGGGCGGTCATATACTGCGTGCTCACTTGGCCATCGATAGAGACATCGCTGTGGCGAAATAAGCACGCGCTTTGGAAGCTTCTAAATAAAAGATAGCGGCTCTCCAGCATTTATTAAAAATGCGTCTTGGTCGCCGATGTCTTTTCGCAACCTGCTTGTAATGTAGTTAATGCGTGTGTCACTTTGTGTACTCTTCGTGTATATCTTGGGGTACAATTCAAAATTACTAAATTGCATAATTGTAACACTACGAGATTCACGGAGATGTTGACGAAGCAAAACCTGTGAATGCAGTTGTCACAAGAAGAACGCGCCCCTTCCCGGGCGCAGGGCGCCGACAGCTGCTGCTTCGTGCGACAGCAGGAGGCTCCATAAGGGCTCTCGCCTTTATTGGCGACGCGTTCAGCCCCTCGGCCGCAAACGCAGGGGACCGAAAACCCATAGCAAGTCCCGTATAACCGATATAATTTAGTAGGAAACTTTAGTAGGCCGCGTATCCGCCAGGGGCGCCGCGGAGGCGGAGGCCGTGTAGGTTGCGGTTTGCAGGCGCGTTCCACAGATGGACGGAATTACCCCGACGCGGCGTGACGCGCTCGTAACGTGTAGCGGGGCGAGGAGGGGGCGGGGCGGGGCAGATGGCGAGGTGAGGCGGGGCGACGTAGAGAACAGGAGTGGCGAGCCGAGGTGAGGTGAGGTGAGGTGAGGTGAGGTGAGGTGAGGTGAGGTGAGGTGAGGTGAGGTGAGGGAGGTGCAGGTGGAGGTGGAGGTAGAGGTGGTGGTGGTGGCGGCGGAGCGAGGCAATGTGAGGGGTGAAGCGACGCGGAGCGCTGCAGATGCTGACGTCGTCGCCTGGGGCTCGCCGGAGGATCAAATCTCGGCTCGGCGCGCTGCGGGATGGGATTCTGCGGCGAGGATCCGGGGCCCTGCGCCGATATCCGCAACACCCTATTACGTGTTCGGTCGTCTGTCAGCACAGAGAATAGAGGCAGCTCCTGGATCTCCCGAAGATATGCTCGTAACATAGTGGTCTCTTCTCTCTTTTTCGCTTCTTTCTTTTCTTGTCATTCCATATTCCCCGTTCGCTCAACGTCTTTCGGAATAACCATTTCATATTCTATCATTACAATATTTTTCATCTTCATCTTCATCTTCTCTGAAATTGTCCATGACAAATAAAATATAATAATCGACAATAACAAAAAAATGCTTAAATATTTATCTAAATCCCGCCCATTCGCATTTCATTGCAAAGCGTAAACGCATTCAGGGCGATGTTGATTTCTGATCCCTTGTGGCGGGTAGATCAGTGCGTGAAGGGTTATTTCGTCACGCTACACGGGCTCCAGCTCGTGGCATCGACTTGATCGTCACTGCCCTAGTGGATTTCTGACGAGGAAGTTTATTGAAACCTTATGGTTCTCTATGAAAGAGACGAGACGAGGCCCGGCCCGTACGCATCCAACTCGGAATAATGAAGTGATTGCTGAAGAGAAAACTGGCATCTTCGCGTATGATTTCAGCCTACTTGAAGGTTTTTGTTTTTGTAAAAAATACACACAACCTTAGTTCAAAAGATGAGATTTTGAAATACTAGAACTGTTGCTAAAGCTTCGTAGACACAATTTGCTGTCTGTGTCGACGAACGAAATCATCCCCTGACGGTAGGTATTAGCTCCGAAAGTTATTTTTTCAACATTACTCACAGTCCAGACTCCGTTTTGGTAAAAGAACCATCGCCCTTAAATTGTAAGTTTTCTCTATAATTATTTCTCAAGCTCAGCTTATCTAAATCTGCAACGGATGATAATGTTTGTTTTGTGAATGTAGTTATTTTTCATCACCAGTATTTTTGTCGCGGCAGTTTGCTGATAGTGTATAACTTGTTCTTAAACAAACACTGCGTTACGCGAACAAAACGCTGTAGCACCATGCGCCTAAACACAACACGGGATGTTCCAAACCTTTTTCGCAGTAATGTGATGGTTATGAGAAATCGTAACTTGTATGAGCACAAAACAACTGGCATAATAACATAAGCATGAGTGTAGGAATAACGATAAATTGGTGTTCCGTGAAACTGTCGGAATGATTTTCTTTTCGCCAGAAAGAGAAATAGGAGAGATTTTGTAGTATAATTAAATTGAACAACAATGTATATAAAGAAGGAACATTCGAAGCTATTATTTTCCCGAACAATTATATTTTCCAAGCAAAGAAAGAAGCAAGCCTACTATAAACTGATATTAGTAGAATTGAATTCAACTGTACCAGAAACGGATTCCTTCATTTTCTACAAGAAGACACGAATATTGAATATTCAAAAATAAGTGTATTGTTTCACCAGCTTCACGTTATTAACGTTCCAAACATATCTTTCCCTGAAAACGATGGATGGGCTATTCTCTTCGCACGCAACTATCGAAGTTCAAGAAATTCCCTTAGGCCAACTCATTGTGTCCACAGGCGAATTTTTTGCTCGGAGCAACACGTCGAGGAATTCCACAACGCGCACGCAACAGCTCAGGAAGTTGAAGGAGCAAGACGTTTATTTTCTCTCCCCAACCTTCGACTGAGGAATGCACGTTCCTGAAGGATTTTTTTTTCTTTTAAAAACAGTTTTTGTATCGTAACAATTGACGTTCAACTATTAATAAATGAGTTTATGAGCAATCTAACAGTCTTCGCAGTTGACTACTTCGGTTTGCACAAGATGAAAATTTTCGATTTCTTACTTCTGCAAATGTAAAAGAGTACATCAAGAAATTCTCCCTGCAGTGGCAATGTGCTGGTCAGATCATAACAGACGCTAGAAATGTGTCCATAACAGATCCTTTCACTTGTTTCCGAGTAATCTGGTAGCTACGAACATAAATGCGATTTATAATAAGAGAACCTAATCCGGCCCGGTTGCGAGAGATTTTCCTTTCGTGCGTTATTCTGAATATTTCACGACAAACAATACAAGGTTGTCCAACAATTATTATACAGCTATATCGTTCAACTATTATTACTTACAAAGTATTATTTAGTACAATAAAAAGCGCAATCTTCATTTTCATTCGCAAGTGTCAGCAAACATCAACCTTTTTCGCGTTCGGTTGGCAGCGCTGCGCGGGGCCGCAGTCGGGGCACGACACGGGGCGCGGCCACGCGTGAACCGCCGTAACTCCGCGCCACTCCGCTCAATCTCTGCATCCTTTTCCTCGCCACTTAACATTCAGGGCGCGTCGCGTGCGCGCCCGGCCGCCGCGTTTAGCCAATCAAGATTCTCCGGCCGCGGCGCGGCACGGCGCGCCTCGGTGCGGCGCCGCCTGCAGCCAGCGTCCAGCCGCCCGTCCACGCCCTCGCCCGCACCCGCGCCGCCGGCCCTCGCCCGTTGCCCTCGCCGTCGCCCGCCCTTCGCCCGCGGCCCTTCCACCGTGGCCCTCGCGCTCGCGCCCTCGCCCTCCCGCGCCCTCGCCCCCTCCCGCGCCCTCGCCTCGCCTCCCCTCCCGCGCCTTGCAGCGCCGCGTGCCTCGGCGCCTCCCCGCGGGCGTTGGCGTCGCTGCTGAAAGGCTTCGGCTCCCGCGCATTCGGTATTCGATCCACATTCGCAATGAAAACCAACCGCCACGCCACTCATCGGCGGCGACCACTTCGCGCTTGCCTTGTAGGTTCGAATCCTGCGTAAGCCTTGGGTTTTGGTGCGAGGCGAATGCACACTAGGACGAACCAAGTCGCAACCTCTAAATCAATATTGGTCTTCTTGTTATAAATGATTTCCATATGCATGTTATTGTGACTACATAGACGTTCATCAGTTTATCGTAAGTATCACGAACTGGCTCATTGACTCCCGACAAAGTGTGGACATTCTCAGTGCGCATGAAAACAAGTAATATGTACATAATGAAAATAAACTCACTTTTACTTAAAAAATACCTTTGTTATATAGCCTCGTAAGAAAAGTACCTCCCAAAATAATTACTGGCTGCGCAACGCATCAATGCCAAAAAACGGCCACGTATGAACCAAAAAAAAAGAGGTGGGGTGTCGCGTGGCTGAGCCTGGGAACTGATTCGATGGGTGGACTCCCAGAGCACACGGCCACTTCCGGAGGCGACTCCAGTGTGGGAATCACCAGCGGGCGACTGGACAAAGCCGACACCACGCCCCAGCACACGCACCGGCCACAGCGCCTGGGGCATTTGTCTTTTCCACACCTTTCTTCAAGCATACGTCATAACAAGAACGTGCAGGTAGTAAGTGCAAATCAAAGATCTAATGATGCTTTAATATTACTTGAATTCACAAGCGACTACAAATCCACATCTGACTTTGTCTCAAAATTGAAGAGCTTTCAATAACAACCACAAGAAAAGTTCAGGAAGCCAAAATATTAATATTCAGCCTTATAGATCAATATTGAATTCAGTGATTTTTAGATTCTGTTTATCATAGGAGAATCGTTATATAATACTATGCAGTAAAATGGAGAATCATTTTCAGAATATATTGGTACGTAAAAACTAGAAAAGAAATGGAAATGCATATACTGCTGCATAAATGCATCACTTTGGAAATAAGTTTAATTAAAAACCGATAAAGCAACAAGAAACAGTCGTGGTGCCCGGAAATGCATGATTATTGTAAAAATTAGAGTAGGATCTACATCGAGTTCACTTTATTTTGCACTTAATTTCAAAGTACAGTAATTTTCTTCGCCCTAATAAAATAGGAAATAAATACTGATATTCGAACTGTAACTGGATCGAGTGTAGTATTGTAGAAAACACAAGGATACGAAGCCATAGTTCGTTGCTATCCCAGTGTTTGTCGATTGCGCACGTTCCGGCACGTATGATCTCGCCTGCCTAAAAACGCGCAAACTTTGCTTAACAACGTTACCCTTGTGTGCTCTTAAAATTAGTTTTCAAGTGCCATTCCCAGGCTAAGTACATTAAACGGCCATTATTGTCGGGGAGATAAGATGATATCGATAAGACATAAAACCTCGATACGGGCTCATTATGGGAGATCGCGATTAGCTGGCTCGGCGCAGGGGACGAGGGAGCGGAGGCTGAAAATGGCGGCAGGGGCGGGGACCTGATTGCTTCTGCACCCCGTTAAGAGGCAAGAGTTAACTTCTTAACAGCAGATTAGTAATTTTCTTAAAGATTAGTTGTTAGTCGACACGCAATTTCCGTACCAAAAAAGATATTGCAGTGTATGCTTCACATTCGTAGTACGGGAGACATATGAATAATCAATATAGTGCCATTGAGTGAGGCCAGAAGCCTGTATATTCGTCATTTAAGTTCCCCTTGGTATGTTGAGAACATTACAGCAATCTCTCTTCTCGGCTTCAACTACTACTTTGTTCTTTTACCCGCTCGGAATACACAGTAGCACATTCGCATCCAAGGGATTGTCCGCTTTCCTCCTCCATTAATTTCGTCTGAAGCGTCCTCGCCACCCACTACCTTCTCCCGTCCTATCGGTTTGCCATCGTTGCCTCCCTCTGCAGCTGTCGCCCTTCAGCCCTTTACTGCAGCACCTCCTTCGCCGCCATCAGCCCCCTCCCCTGCTTCCTTCCTCGCGCTCTCCCAAGGAAGGCACAAGAAAGAAGAATGCACTCGAGGAGCAAAAACAAAAATAGCTGAGAACAATCAAGGCATGAGCGTCCGACTGTACAAAAGGGGTAAACGGTCGAGGCATCAGAATTTATTTGTGCTATTATATATAGTGTTCTCATTGCAATCGCGCTTACGTTTAGTTCTAATCGTAATACATTATTCTGTTGTCCAGCTTCATGTCTGGTTAGGATCCCTCAATGTTTTTTTTTCCAACCAGTGGAGTCATTTAAAATTCTTTATCATATCTAGTAAGTGAGAAGGTAGTTTGCTTGAACGTCAATTACAATAGCGTTTTAACGCGGTACTTTTTATCACCTAAGATATGAGCTTTAGACGCAGTTGGCGTCATGACGAGTCCTTAAAAGCTCCGCTCTCTGTTAGCCGGGAGGAGAGACCTCGATCGAGCGCGATCACCAAGTCTCATTCCAAAACTTGCCTCCACGACGTGGCGCTACCCTGCGGGCCCGCACACGGCAGCGCCCGCCTGCTCACCGATGGAACTGGGTTAATGACGCCCATTGCGGGAGCGCGGCGGCGCTGACGCGTCTGTAATGAAGCTAACGAATCCGTCTTCCGAACGCTGTTGTGCGTGGCCGTTCATTACGAAGCGGGGCGCTAGGGGCGCTGGGGGCGCTCGTCGAATACGCACACGCGACTCCGCGCTGGCCTTCATGTTGTTCCCTTGAGTGACTCTCGCACTGTCCTTCACTCGTTTCCTCTTTGGCATCACATCACACTCTGTCTTGCGAGACTCTTCCACAGCAGTCACTCTGACGTAGCCAGATGGGGCTTCAGTGGGTTTCATCCTAATCGCTTCGAGGAAGACTTCCGAGTTGACACAACTGCCAGACGTTTCCTCAGTTCCTTCCACTTGCTGTAAATGCTTGAAAAATAACTTATAAGACTCTCCTCCTGCAAACGTTTCGTGTTATTGGAATTCGCAGTCCTGAAGCCACCTTCTTCCCCGCCATTTTAGGAAGATTGTACTAAAGTATTTTGAGTGGGTGGACGCTGTAGAATCAAACGTGGGGAAAGTACGCATTCGGATAAGTATTTACAAAAATGATAAATGAAAACGGAACATACTCAGAAAACAGTAATACAAATTATTGCTTTAAGGAGATATAAGTACAATAAAATTTTGAATTTACTGTGTTGTGTTTTCAATATATTACGGAACCTCTGAAATTACAAAATATATTACTGCAAACAAAAATGTTAGTCTCCAGACATACTCTGTACAAGGGATCGACTGTATTTGTATATTAATCAGAAGCATGAAAGCAAAAATCCTGTTTCACATTCAGTTGCATGTGACTCGGCTTCTTCCCAAAGCATCAGATGCTTCGAGTGGCAGAGTTAGTTGCGCAGCGAGGCAAGGAGCTGCAAGACGGCGGCGCTCCCGGGAGATCGAGTGACCCGCGGCCCTGGCTGAGGGCACGGGCTTGGAGAGGGGTTGGCACTGCAGGGGAAGCGAGACAATATGGTAGCGCCAGGGTCACGGAAATAATAGGGAAGAAGTGAATGAACGTTGCGAAATAAGGAAGGAAACTGAGAACAAGGAGATGCGAAGGATAGGGTGGCTTGGGAGCGGGAGGTAAAGAGGCGAGGATGAAGAGAAGCAATCAAAACAAAGTAAAATAAGGGTCGTAGAAAAAGAAATGAAGGGCAATAAAGCTGAAAAGAGACGAGTTGTTTTAGCAACGTGGCAAGGACTGCATAAGCGGCCGAGCAGGGGCTGGCGGAGGCTGTTTGGTGGAGAGGGTGGCGAGCGACGCCGGAAGGCGCGGAGCGGGCAGGGCGGGGGCGGGGGCGCCCGCGGGACGCACGCGGCGGAGAAGTGTTTGCCTGCGGTTACTCAGGGATTGCGCGGTTAAATTGAGATCTCGCGCAGAAGCCAGCAGGCGAAGGGCGAAGCAGGCGCCGCTTCCGGCGACGCAGCGCACGGGCGGGGGCGGGGTGGGCGGGGGCAGGGGGCGCGCGGTCGCAGTGCGGTCGATCAGCGAGCACGTGTTTGCTCCGGCGGCGGCGCCCACGCACGGCTCTATTAAACAAAGGAAGTCTTGGCCCCGTGGCCTCCTGCCTCGGCGAGCCAGCGGCGCTCACGACAAAGCGGCGGATCGCTACCGACCTCGCGATCACTCCTGACAAGTACATTCTGTCACACGCTGAAATATCAAAGCAATTGGGATATGGCAAAACCCTCACATTCCACCTTCAAACATTTGGCACGAGTGAAAAAGAAAGTGAACAAAATGGTAAAAGTATTATTTCTCAAAACAAACTTCGGACGGGATCTGCTGTTATTCAGAGCGCTTCAATTTATTTCGCTTCAGATTTTCGGTTTCAGAAGATCCGGCATACCACAAGATATGCCTATGACATGTTAGTTCCAGACAACGTTTTCAGTGAGTACCACACATTATTACATTATCTCATTTTTCACTAAAGGAACAAACTGCTGCACAAGAAATGAAATTATATTTATTTCATGATTATTTATATCTATTGGAATAGATACACTTTGTTGCAATAATATCTTCAGACAACAAATAATGGACAACAATACAAATTATCCTGGTTTATACCTCGAGTATTGGTATTTAATACATCACTTACGCCATTAACATGTTCCTTTGCATTTTGATAATCCCGCTAGAAAAAGGTAGAATCAATAACGATAACAGCAATGAGAAAATATTTGTTATGACCAGTGGCCAATTAGAATACCACCATCTTTTCCACGCAAGCTAGGCCAGCAAAGTTCTAGCGAAATAAAGCATTCAGATGTCCATATTGTGAGCCACGAGCCTCTTCTTAGGAACTCCATTGCACATCATTCCATACGCGATTTAGCTCATTGGTCAGGGCGCTCGCTTTCCATGACGCGATCCCGGGTTCGTTCCCCGGTCGGGCAAAATTATACTGTGCGCTTTCCTCGCAATGTCCCAGTGTATTTTGATGTGTAACGATGCGAACACTCATTTCTCAGGTTGACAAGACCAGAATACGGCGTAGGGGTGCCTTCGTGCTAACCACACGAACCCCGTAACCCATGGCCGCAAGATTGCAACGCTGCTGGCCCGGTCGGGGGCAGTCGCGCCGACTACAGACAGACATTCCACATCATTGCACTCTCTGTAGCCTGCAGAGAAGGCTTATCACGGGCAGCCGTCTATCGCCCACCTCAACGGAGAAATCTGCGTCGCCCTGCGGAGTGGGCGTGTCGGCGCCCAAACGTCGCTCAGGAACGCTCGCGCTGTCCCCGGGGCCCCGGCCGACGCCGCCATCGACCCCGCGGTCTTGGGGCTATTGATTTTCTGATCCACGACGCTCGGCCAGCGGCCAGCCGCCCAGAGGCCCTCCGCCCTCCCACTAATCACCGCTCCGCCATTGTCACAGACGCATCACCACGAGCCGAAGGCCGCCCGAATTATGCAGCGTATATCAAAAGGCGTTTTGAAGTAAAAGGGTCGCGTTAACATATACGACGTTGCATACGCTTTTATGTCAAAGACGTTTTAAAACTATTATCAACTTTGCAACACGTAAAAGGCAAATGGCCCTACACTGGGTTCGAGTCCCCGAATCTTCTGGTCGACGCTCTGGATTTAGTAGACTCTAAAGCTAAACTTCATATTTCAGAGCAACATTAATGTAATAGTATAAAATATCGAAGGGTTCTATAGCGGTTCACTACAAAATATCTTCAATTTCATCAGTGAAAGGAGCAAAACAGAGTTTGTGAAAGTCCATACGTCAGAGGAATAAAAAAAGCTGAGTATAGACGTTTCCCAAATACCAACTGAAGTCTCTACAAATTTTGGCAAACCAAACAAATTGCAATTTGGTATTTCACACCACAAAAATGAGATGAACATAACAAATAAAAATAAATGATGGCAAATGTCTATCGTTTATTTTATTTGATCTTTTCCCTTCATTGAGGAAGAGAAAATGTCAGATTTATGCCTTACGCATCACTTTGAAATTTACGACTATTTAGCATTTTCCCCGTAATTCTATGTAGGAAGCCAATACAAATAAAATTGTTTAGGCTGTACATCTTGTTTCAAAATTTAAATTACTTCTCTGGTTTATGACTTTTAATCGTTGTTTTCTTTGTGGCTTATCACAATAATTTGAATGAATACATTGTCAGCGAATAATAGCGCTTCATCGGTGTTTCGCAACGTGGCGCCCACGCCCCATCGGGGGCGATTTCATTCAGGGGGGGGGATCCGGAAATAGAATCCTTCAGAATGGATGTTAACATACGACGACCTCTTAACTACGTAAGCAGCAACAGAAAGTAACGTACAAGCACAGAATCCAAAGAAAACATAAGAACTGATACGACAGCCTCTCTTCCGTCCGCATATGATCGTCCAGGTCAGAGATGCCAATAAATGTCCGTTTCGAGGGTTGTCGGGGGAAAGGGCGAACTTCGGGGGCCGGAAACGAAAACCTGGACGCACTCCGGTGCGACCATTTAATGTTTTCATTGGCGTTCTCATATATTGTTCCTCGGAGGAACTAATTTTCTGATTTGAAACTAATGCATTTACGAACTTAGATAATGATGATGCCAATGTTGGTGGAATTTTCTGATTTCAAATACGCAGTATCAAGAAAAACTCGCAATTGTAGAAAATGAGTCAATAAAAACTGTTTTAATGTAAAACGAGCGATAACTTGGCTTTGTAAGGAAACATATCAAATATATAAATTCAGAAAAATGTGTTAGAAAATTGTTGCCACTTTCATTTTCGTATTTAAGTGAATTAAGATTTAGTCCTACAAAATATTTGCTGCTAAAAAAAGAAATCAGATGGATATTGCACAACGGGTAGACTTGAGACTGAAGCTCAGTAAACTGGCACGGGATATACAATCTCTTTGCAGCATGTATCGATCGAGGATCTCACTAAATGTAAGTCATAAATAATTACTTTTAATTGAAATAAAATATAAAACTGTCATTGGAATTATTTCATACTTGAATTTCAATTCATTATATGTTTTCAAAATTCACTTACTACGTTTTCTCAACAAAAAAAAGAACAAACCTAGTGGGTTCTTTCTAAAACTTGCCATTTATGGATTGTCAGTAAAGATTTCAATTTTTTAATATTAAAAATGAAGTAAATGATACGTATAAAAACTCCCGAAAGGCTTAGGAGGGGCGGGAGCCGCCAGCAACGGCCTTCCCTTGTGCCCCTCCGTTGCGGCTGAGAAATGTTTTTATGCGCGTGGCGCGGTCGAAGCGCACGTCATTACCGCCCTCGCA
>BOPP01000097.1:3733935-3757388 GCA_017312745.1 Gryllus bimaculatus | reverse complement strand
CCCGCGCCACTCTCCTCCGCGGCTCTCAGCGCCCGCCTCCCCGCTAGGCGGAGTAATCCCCCCCACCCACGCAGCTCTTCCCTCTCTGTGGCTTGCTGATTACACCGTAGAAATTGGTCCACTTCAATCACGGCCCGGGAGATAATACGATTCATCTAGAATTTCCCTTACGCTGTCTTACGAGGCTGTTACAGAAACAGCTGCGTTAAGACGCCGCTCCTAGCGACGGCAGCTCGGCACTCGAGCCGCGCTTTAGTTAATAGTAAAATCGTTGCACTACAAACCATTTTCAAAACGGTTAATAAAATCCAATCTGTTGTTCTTGATGACTACTTTCCCTAATTCTGAAAGGAGCGCTGTGTATCTTTACAACGACTTCCTCGTTAAGAACACGAGAAATTCGGGGCAGAGGACAGGAACTGCATTTGATAACATCCCGACATTCTCATGTCCGTCCTGGTATCTTCTATATTATGACTGCGGAGTTTATTAAAGGCGACCCTCGAAAGTATGCAATTTGCATGACGTGGCCGCAGTCCGCTGCGCCGCCTGGTGGCCGTCGCCGGCGGCGCTGCTCCGGGCGCCGTAAAACCGCCCGCCCGATGCCACGGCCCAATTTTCCTGGAATGCACACTGCGGGGGGCGGGGGGGGGTCGCAAAGGGCGAGCGCCTCGGGAGCGGCGCCTCCTCCGCCCTTTGGGGCCCCTCGACGGGGATTTAACCCCGCGGAAGAAAGATGGAGAGGATTTTTAAAATGCACACCACTTTAAGCGTGTCCTCTACAAATAAAGAATTAGAAGGAAATCATTCTAAATCCATAGTTACACTCCACAGAAACAAAAAAGTTCCTTAACTCAACTTTCTGCCGCAATATTTCAGTGCCGTCCAAAACGTGGTGCTCAATTTCCCCTATCTAATAGTTTACCAACCTAGTTGCTACATAAACCTACATACAGAAACATTGTAGCTTCCTAAACATGAGATGTATAACATACCTAATGAATGCATTTTCATGACCACAGACACTGACATCTAGATGTCAATGGGCATTACTACACGAATTATTCGCTTTAAACAATTAATTGACAAAATCTATATTTTTACGAAAAGTATGCATATCGAGCACCAAATTAGTGCAACGCAAGAGGAAAGTAATGGCATACATGGCTTATACTAAGGCATCTAAAAAACTGAGAATTTCACTTCCTCTTGCAATTACGGCAATGTATACTGCAGATTGATCATTTTTTGAATGAACAAAATTAAAATAGAAGTTCTGAAGGCAATATGGAATTTTATTTAAATATAAATGTTTATTTTCCTGTATAATTGGTCACGACAACGTTCGTGGGTTTTGTGGGTAATTTGTAACCATAAAAATCCACAACCAAAATGAAAACGAGGCCGCTGATCGTGCTCCGGAGCTTCCAATGCTCGCGCTCAGGGCTCAGAGTTCGGCAACCGCAGCTGCCTCACAGCCCAACTGCTCAGCCCTCTCCCTCCACAAGAGACGAACTCGTGCTTTCTTATTTTCCTTTCTTTCCTGTTCCCTCTTCCTCTTCTTCTACATCGTGCTCTTATGACTGTTCGCGTTGCGGTATCTCCTTCCTTCGGAAGTTTTATCTATGTGTTATTTCCTCATACGTATATTTTTACTTTCTCTTATAGAACTTACGTAGCGTAGTCAGACAGGGTAATGTAACGCTGTTGCAATGAACAGTAATTTATCAGTAGAAAAACGCTTCTTGTAGAATTCTGATCGAATAAGCTGGATAAATCTTGTTTCAACGTGTAGCCTTTTTCTTCCTGTAACACATCGTGTAGTCAGAAATCACGTTAGGTGGTTCCTTGATTCCGAAAAACATATGTCTGTGGACAACATTAGTTACTAAACTATAAGTAGGATTTTCACCAAAACTCATCCTCCCAGATCGATCCCTTCAATTTGAAAACTGTATTTTGATTTTTGATAATACTTTACAAGAAGCATCAGGGACATATTTAATATATTCTCAAAATTGGTTTTCAATTGTTTCTTTATTATCTTGGATAGAGCGAAGTCGACTTATAAAATTGGCAAAGGTACGATTTTCAATTAAATCTCTTAATTTTCGAAAAATGGAAGAGTTATAAATAATGGGAGAAAGTATGTGCTGTGGTAACACCTCTAGTTTTCTCTTTGTTCCCCGTCGCAACTCCTCTCGTACAAATCATTGTCCTCATTTCCTCCTCTTGCTTTCCTTCAATTCGTCTCCAAAAACAGATTTGCGCACTCTTCAGTAGGTTTTTAACTTCTGAATTTCAAACAGACCTGCCTGTTTTCCCATCAAAAAGTATGAACTGGAAACCCGTGAGACATTGAAACCCGTGAAGCAGAAGAGACCACGGATTCGAATTGTTGCAGTAAATTGTGAAGAGTAGCACAACAATGTATTCATCGGTTTTCACTACCTTGAAAAACTTTACAAATTTTACCCTCTCTCTGGGCCGTGTATCCATTCCAAAAGATTTCAGAACATCAACACTACAACGTGTTTGTTTCGGAAATTTAAGCGAAGGCGGTAACATTCTGTTGTGAATGAAAACAGGCGTACGTAGGTAGATTTTTCTGACTTTTCACGGGGACTATAGGTATAGGTGCCCAGCCGACATGATGCTTTCTTGTAAATCATTTTTCCATTTATTGGCTGAATATAAAATATATTTTACTTATTAACTTATACTTCATATTTATAGCGCAAACAATTGATGTATTAATGACTTTTGTTAGTAGTATAGAAAATTAGTAAACGTTTTGTTTTTAATATAATAGCACATCATTAACTTCTGAGGGGGAACTGAATAACCATGCTCCCTCCCCCGGGCGCGTTACTAAATGAAAGTAATAAATATTATAAAATAAGTATCATGAACAGACGCAAGTCGGGGCTGATGACGAGTGACTAGTACCAAAGATGAGGGCTGGTTCAATAAAAATAAAGATTGCAGGATATCACTGGAAATATAAACAGTTCGATCGTCGCTCACCGAGGACAGATTTACAAGCACAATTGCGCCATCTGGTTGCGCAACTGTGCATAACTACTAACAGTCCAATAAAATGGACGATTTAAATCATGAGATTTATTCACAATGGACTTTGTTTTAATTGATATTTTACTATTGAGTGCGCGTGCAACGCAATTTAATGAGATATTCAAAAACCTCACGCACTGCCGGGCAGCAGAGGGGCGGCCGCGGGCTAGAGGTGCTGCTGAATGGGAAGGATTGGGCGAGTCGCTGGTCGCAGGCAATGCGAATAGTTTAACACTGCGCTTATACTATTCTTTAATTTAATTACAATGTGCTCTTAAAACACAAAAAGTGGTCACCTTTAGATTAAACAAAACTCGTATAGTGACAGTATCTAACTCCATCTTCGGAGCTATACTTCACTGAATACTTCTTTTACTGAAGTTTTATTTACTATGATTGGAGTTAGAACGAATTGGAGTTATTTACGAAAACGTACTGATTAGCAGTTCGTATACTATAATGTGAATGTACCCCTAGGAAATTTCAAACTAGTATTGGAGAAATAAATGTAGAGGGTAAAGCACGAAGCTGGCTAATTTCCAAACTAGTTAATATTCACGTGATCCTAAATGGGTGCATAAAATATATGGGTGTGAAAAGTAAAATATAATGGGTGTATATTCATACCAAATATATTAAAATGGTTTAATAAAGGAAATAGTATCAAGAAAATGGCTCGTCTTTAATAACGCCATATGTTTCCTGGACAACTGAAACTGACGAATAAGGAGCGTGATAACGATCTTCGCTCTTGATGTGAAACACATAATTTTCAAGGCAATTTAACACTTTGAGCAAACATACGAGACGCCTCACAATCTGAACTTATATTAGTATCCTGTGGCTAACTCCAACTTATTTCCCGACGAAACAGCGTAATATACGCCCTAGTGCTTCACTGTACCCGTTTTCCCTATCCATTCCTTTCATAGTGGTCCACAAATACAACCACAAAATGCGCTTAAATGCCTGGACACCTCTGTAATGCTGAGGAGCGATCTTGGCGAAACGTTCTCTGCCAACATTGGTCAATAAAACCCGGCACGTAAGCCCAAATGCTGCGTCGTACGAAAGAAGCGCGCTTTGCGATTGCAGAGAAAGCGGTAATTAATGAATTAATACAAGTTCCAATCACGATGTATCGAACACTCAATAAATTCGAAAATAAAGTGATGGCCACTCGCTGGGGCCGCCGTGTCGAAGAGCGTGAAGGCGCGAGCGTGGCCGGGCCAGGTACTGCGGCGGGCGCAGAGAAGGACGCCGGGCGGCGCCTGAGGGACGTGGCGGCGACCTGATCCGTGCGGCGCTCATCACGGGCTGATTTCCACCGAGGGTCGAGCCGGTCGGCCGGCCGCCCAGCCGGTCGGGTCGGGTCGGGAGATTTCCGCCAGCGGTATATTGCTGCTCTCTCGCCGGCCCCCGCCCCAGCGCTGTCCGCGGCCACGCGCTGCCTCGACCCTCCACTTCCTTCCTCCCTCCTCCCTCCCTCCCTCCCCCTCGGTTCATCGGTGAGGGGGAACACCCAACTTTATCGCTCGCTTGCACTGCTGCACCGTCTCCGCTCCCACCGTTCCCACGCGTTTCCATCCCGCAGCGTTCACCAGACCCGTGACCTCGCGCCCCCCCCCGCCCCCCGCGCCACCCTCGCGGCGCTCGGATTTCCAAGCGCGGCGCAATCTCCCCGCACTGCCGCGCCCCGCCGCGCCCGCCGCCGCCCCGCTTTATTAGGCAGTTAACACTTTGGCGCCGGCGCCGCCTCGCCCCGCCCCGCTCGCCCCGTCCCGCGCCGCCCGCCACATGCCGCGCCGCCCGCCCCGCGCCGCTTCCCCCCGCCGCAGCCCCCCGCCCCGCGCGCCCGCCCCGCGAACCTCCGGCCCGCCCCGCCGCGCGCGGCCCCGCCCCACAACGCGCAGCCCCGCCCGCGACGCCCGCCCCGCCGCCGCCCCGCGCGCGCCGCGCCGCGCCGCGCCGCCCCGCCCGCCCCACCACGCGCATGGCGCGCGGCCGCGCGTTCGCTTTCGCTTCCTTTTTGTTTGTGGCGCTCGGCGGCGATAGCGGTGATGAAGTGCGCTGGCCGCCCGCGGAGGGCGCAGCCAGTCCCTCGCCTCACGGCGCGGGGCCGCTCCCTCAGGACGACACGGGGGGACCGGGACACAGGAGGACTGGCCTTGTGAGGAAGTAGAAGTCTTCTGAGAGGAGAGAACGGAAACATTGACGGCGCAATCGAGAAGGGTGGAACATTCTCTAAAAGCCATTCGATTGCGACAGTCTAGTCATCACTTACGAAACCTCAAAAGATGTGACTCAAAATTAAGCCAAAACTGCTTGTATTTAAAAAAAAGAGTTTAGTAAATGATTCAAAGACTTAATATTGAGGAATACATTGCTGTATTGAGTTAAGGAATAAATTTCATTCTTTAATAATCTAGTTGTGGGAAAGAGTTGAAATGATTTTTTGACTTCCAAATTATCGAAATTGCAGAGATTTAAATTCAAAGAAGACCTAAGCCTTATTGTTAGGCAAACTTTCTGCAAAATAATTAAAGAAACAAATTGGAGCCATATTTAGGAAAATATTGTAAAGATATCGTGTGAGATACCCCGAAATTTGAATGATTTCTTTCAAATTTGCAGGGCCTTGAGTGCACCCAGATTCGATCTGGGAACTTTTGGAGAACGGTTTAGCCACGCTGTCCTGAGACGAACAGTCGGAAGGAAGCAACTTCTGAAATGAACTACTGTTTTTCGTTTCGTACGTGTATTTGCACGTAAGCATAGATTTTTTCAAAAATGTTGTCTGGGGTCGAGTCATGTCGAGTGAGAATCAAGGTCTCACTGCCCAAATGACGCTGCCCTTCCCGCAGCAGCCACTCCGCGCCAGGGTCGTAGATTCGATTCCCGGGTGAGGCTTGGGTTTTTGATTAGGGGACTCGAACTTAAGACCTGCGGGTCAGAAGCACTGCACTGCCTTAGGACCAAGAATCACGTCACGGGTGTAGCGACAGCAAACGGAATCTATCCCGCAACATACCCCTTCCCATTGCCCCTCGCCGAGAGCCGAGAGCCGAGAGCGAGAGGAGGCGCGGGCAGCGGCGCGAAGGTTTGCGTGCGGCGTGAGAAACGTCCGCTCGGCTGCGTTCGCGCGCGCGCTTTCGTTGCGCTGTCGGCCGCAAGGGGCGCTCGGGGAGCGCAGGGCCGCGCCGCAGTAAATATTTAGCTGCGCCGAAGATGGGCGCTTCCCTGCCGCCTCGCCGCGCACGGACGCAGCCGCTCACAAGGACCTCTCGCCCTCCCGCTACGACCACCGACAGCACGCACTTGGCGACGCTGCGTCAAAATGCGGTCGGCGGTTCCCGCAGCTGATCTGACCCGAGTGGAGATGGGGGTCTGGAGGAGAAGGGGGAGAAGGGGGAGGAACCGTGGGATAAGCTGGAAAGGAAGGGGACTGGGGGAGGGGGGAGAGCAGGGGTCGAGCGCTGGCGTGGGCGCCGCACCTCAAGGTTACCTGTATAAGGCGAAGGCCCTGGCGCGCCCACGCCTACCCACGCCTCACCTCACTTCGCCCCTCGCCCTAATGCGATCATTTTCTCTAATCTGTAGAACCAAAACACGTCGTTTATTCAAATGTTTCATTTAGAGAAAATTGAGGATGCACTTCCAAAAGGGTGGCATCATAATGTCTTTTTCATTCAATTTATGAGAAAAGAAGAGTAACAACTGGAGCTCCAGGAAGCGAAATCATGACTAATTGTCTTGGAAAGTATTCGAACACACGTTCCGTTCTGGCTGAGAAGCTCTCCGTAGGATGCCCTGTTTCTTTTGCGTTTCAATCGCACACAAACCATGGGTCTCACGCTCCGAAATAAGAACCGTACGCCTCTGTTCTGCTGGGCCCCATAGAGCCATGGCCCCAGCAGACAAATTGGACATTGACGTAAACACGTTTCTGGACGCCATGCAGAGAATGCATCAGATTAGGTCGTTACAGAATTAATTGCACCGAAGAAATCCCGCGTAATGGTTTCTCGTGTGATCCTCGGGTTTTAAGGCTGAGATTTACACGTGCTGAGCTTCTTTTACGTTCACCTTCCTGTACATTTTCCCCCTTTTACAAAAAAGGAACTATTTGTTCAGTTGGCGCTCCTGAGCATGAAATGTGTGAAACTCCAATAAGTCTTAAATTTGTTGTGACAAAACACTCCATAATTTTGCTCCTTAGACAGGAGTTAAGATTTAGAAGAACGTAGCGGGGCTGCCGTATGCAGCTGAGACTGCAGCTCGCGCATAAAAAAGTGAAGGCGCGGGCCGCGCGCCCTCCTGGGGCAGGAAGCAGCCGGTCGGGGGGGGGCTCGGCCGCGGAGATTTCGGGGCACGGGTCGCCGAGACACGGCATCGCACAACAACAGACGACAAAGGAAATTCGGTGAAGGCGAATTTGAAAGCAAATTTTCAAGGTCCTCTAAAAATAATTAACCTCTTATTTATGATAAATTACTATTTGGATACTAGACTTCTTGAAATTGTCATCCCTATCTTGACAAATTTCAATGCACAGTTATACAGAAATGTTTTATCCATGTGTTTTTTTATGTCAAGCAACGCAATTGCTTGTAGACACTTGTAAAAGATGCAGTAAGAATATTGTAAAATTCAAGCAAGATTATTAAGATATTACAACCATAGAGAGGCCTGCATATAAAGGCAATATATGGAGATATATTATGGTGTAAGGAAATTTTGATGTACAAAAATCAAGAAGCAAAACCCATCTCCACATCTGATTTTTTTATCTCGCGTAGTATAAAGAAACTTATAAAATATAGCGGCGAAACCAGCGATTTTTCGGCAGAAAATTAGTATTGTAGATCCCTGATACCAAGAAAGGGTGGAATTATTGCTGTATAAGGTGGAAATTTCTTCCTCTAACACGATTGAGAATCACAATCCATGTTTTATGGGACCTTGACATCAATGGTTTGGAGGTCGGGGAGGGAGGGAGGGAGAACGAGAACATCCACACCGCCTGGTGCTGCATCGAGAGATGGTTGGGAGGTCGGGGAGGGAGGGAGAGCGAGAACATCCGCACCGCCCGATGCTGCATCGAGTGTGGGTTGGTCAGGAGAGTGGGGGGATGCCAGTGCTGACTGCGGCACAAAGGGATCGGCTCGACTCACAGAGCGCCCTGGCGTCGTAAATGAGCTTTTACGATCCTCCGAAAAGAGATAAACGAATGAGGTTTCTTAACACAAGTTCCGCTTATTTGGATATTTGTGACTGTGTTTCTTTGAACTATGAAAAGCCCCTCTGGCCCAAGAACTCAAAATTCCCACGCCTACGAACAAGATTTATTAGACCGACCGGTTACATTAGCAGATATTTTAGGCAGAGCACATGGCGAGGGGTTCGTGCAGACGCCGTTCTGTAGTGACCGCATTGAAAGCACAAATACTCCTTCTGAAACTAAAACAAATCTGTCCGTCTAGAAGAATACTAACATACCCGGATAATGTGAGAAACATGTTAAAAATAAGTCTTTGAAAGAGCCATTTGAATTTTCTGAAGGAAATTATATACTTCATGGGGAATAATTTTGAGACCTGAGTCATTATAACAAGTGTTTCCAGTTACAAATTAATCTGAGGAATCATTGAAATCTTGTTTAATCTTGTTTAATTAACAGCAAGAATTAGGGGGAAAATGCTTGGTTCAAAAATCATAAACCCAATATTAGAAATGTTTCTAAAAAGATGGAAATGGGTAAAATATAGTAATAAATAATGAGACTAGTTAAACGTGTTCAAAGGAGTTTTTTAAGCTTTTCTTTATCGTTTTTTCTTTCACTGAGAGCGTATAATGAATGGAATGAAGTTTTTTTTTCCATTTAAATTTGGGGTTGCTGTCAAAACATCATGCAATTTATCAGTAATCCTTCATTATTAACCCGGTAGACCTAAAACGTATAAGCAGTGAAAACAAACTGAACAATTCAACGTCCGAAACATTTTAAAGAAATTATATACATTTAGCACTGGAAGTCATTAATGCAGTAGCACGGGAAGTCCTACATGAAGCGATCTCTTTTGCAGACCTTCAAAACCCTTGCCTGCCCGCCGTGTTCCCGGAGGCGACGGCCCTTGAAGACCTCAGCCCTAAAGGGGCAGCAATAAGGCGCTCCGCGTCACGCGTTGCGCCGTCGCCCAGAGCGCGCGTGATTAGCTCCGACTGTGTTAGTTAACGAGTAATTATCCACGAAATGATGCGGCGCCGCCGTTTCGGCGTTTTATTTTTCAGAGCAGCCGTCCGTAATGACCGAGAGGCGTAATCAGCCGGGCGCGCGCCGGGCAGGGCCGGGCAGGGCCGGGCAGGGCAGGGCAGGGCAGGACCGGGCAGGGCCAGGCAGGGCCGCGCAAGGCCGGGCAGGGCCGGGCCGGTAACGAGCCGTGGGATCGCGCCTCGTCCGGCGCCGACCGACATCTGCCGCGCGGCGCGGCGCAAGAGCCGCCGATGGATGATGCAAGCAAACCGCTGCCAGATGCGAGATAATGGCGTCGGAACGCGATTCTTTTTCATGTGTTTGCTCATTCAATTAACGAAACTACTTCGCTTCTCGTTCATGAGCTCGTTCTCTCAATGTAAGCTCTTACGATACACTTTACTGAAAGTTCTGTGCCCCAAAGCGCGGTAAAAGGAACGAAAAACTGACGATGTACTTTGGATGTTACGGCGGACTACATTTTCAGAATTTCTTCACAGGGTTTAATTTTCCTATTTCAACGTGAATTTAGCCAGCCTGTAGGGGAGAAGCCGGGGATGAGTGAAAAATCGGCGAGTTCTGTTCAACTCGACGATGTTTCAGCACGTGGTTGTGTAGTGGGTAATTTCACCGCAGCATCATTCACTAGATCGCCT
Source organism: Gryllus bimaculatus (assembly GCA_017312745.1). Lineage (NCBI taxonomy): Eukaryota > Metazoa > Arthropoda > Insecta > Orthoptera > Gryllidae > Gryllus > Gryllus bimaculatus. The sequence continues at coordinate 3,747,404 of BOPP01000097.1, read as the reverse complement.
CAACATCAGCGCATCCATACTCATTCCCCCATGATCTTCGCTGCAGAGGAAGGGAACGGCAAACCATTACTTCGATCACGTGCTCAGAGGAAGCGAGGTTAAAAGACGTACACCCCATCCCTGGTCTTGCCAGAATGGCATTCTTCAAGAAAAAACGCGCATTTATAATCACGGAATATTGGTGAATCTACAACTCACATGTTTCCATGTACGATATACAGCCACCTTCAAAAATTCAAATGTGAAAATCTTTATTTGTTCATTATCACACACTTACCACTGAATTGAAATGCCACATGAGAAGTGATTAAACTGGCCACTGTGCATTTGTTTTTCATCTTACAGAAAGTTTTGTATTTGTAGGTTGATTGAGACGTACAGAAGTGTGAAAGTATATAAATATTTTGAAAACGTCTAAAAATGATCCTTTATTTTTTTCGACTTTAACGCAGTAATTTTACATGTGTACATTTGTTCATCTTCAATCTCTTTAGAAACGTTCCGCAGGGTTCACAACGCAATACATCAACTCTCTTGCCCCAGGACTTGAGCGCGACTGCGATGAAAGAACAGAACTAGCCTATCTTTCACGCAGGTTGAATGTGTAGTAATCAATCTTCTGCAAGTAGGAACTACGGGCAAGGGCCTCCCGAAGACAATGGAAGTCCATACGAGGACGTGCCACACCAATTTGCACGTCTTGCAGAGCCTCGTCTGGCAGGCAGAGACACCGCTCCGCGCAGACAGCGGGGGCGGTCGGGAGGGGGGGGGCATGCACTCGACGCCCGTCGCTCTTCTTTTATTTTCTCATCTCCCGCGCCGCGCTCCACCAGCTGCTCCTCTGCGCGCCTCCGCCTTCATTTCCACCCGCATGCCTGCATTATCGGCCCCTCGCTTCCCTTCGCGTCTTTCGCTGCGCGCGTCCTTTCTAGCTCTGCAGCTGCCTCAGCAATCTTCGCCGCCGATTCTCCGCCGCTTCCAGGGCCATGCACTGGCGCCATCCTCAGTCTCCGCTGCCCTCGGCTCACTGCCCGTTCCACTCGCACTAGCAATGGAGAGGTCCGTCTACTCCACCAGCCATGCCATCCACGTCCAATACACTACCTTCATGCTATTCTCCCATTGTTTACAAGTTGCACGGTCCATTTTTTGCAATAACATGAAAGCACAAGCACCTGGGTTAGCTGGCGCAGAGGTCGCTAAGGCTGAAGTGCCGTAACTGCTTCGGCTTGAAGATTCGCGGGTTCGAATCCGGGCTGTTCGTGTGAGTTCGCACTGTTCCTACAGTTCCCCCCCTATTTAAGACAATCACAGTGGTCGCTTCCCGGCCAAGTAGTGAAAATCCCGCCTAGGTTCAGCCAGCGCGTGTCGCCTCGCCGCGTCCGCGAGTGTCCAACTGAAGGCGTCGACGCGACCTCTTCGGCTTCAGCCTGAGCGCGGTGTGGGCCGCCCTCGGCTGACGCAGGGAAAACCAACGATCGACAGATCGATCCCGACGGCGCCTCGAGAGGCAAACAAAAGAGGGCGGAGGGCGAGGCTTCCCCGAAAGGGCCCACTTCGCCCCCCCCCCACGCGCCCCCTCAATCGCCCACTTATTTCGATCTGCGATGGTCGACGCTGCCTTACGCAATCGAAGAATTTCTCACTTCGACATAAAGAAATGCGCTCAGATCGATCAGGAAATTGGAGAAAGTCATTGCAACGGTTCAGGAGCTAGCTTTGACCACAGACCACAAATAGTTTGACATCTTCCCGTCTATTTTTTAAATCAACGACCCAATACATGTGGAACCTGACTACGCAACGTGTTACACCTGCTACGTATAGCAATAAGATTTATCTACTTTTTCGGGGCAGGGCACGACAATTTGACTTTTTCTTTCGAACAATTGCCTATTTCAATTGTAATAATTTCTCTTTACTACATAAGTACGTAGTATGCGGTATTAGTAAAATACACTAATTTAATCAAGAAACTCTATTATATAATATAATATAATAATATTAATATCTTTTATAAATATTGAAGGTAAAGATTTCACTAAATGCAAGAGGAAATTGAATAACAACAGAACACTACACTATTAAATGATGCAACATTCATTTAATTTTACATGCAGTAATGATATACACTTTGAGAAAACAGCATAAACGAAAAAAGCAAAAAAACCTAGCTCACAGTGCATTTCACGTTTGAATAACGCAACGAACTTAAAGAGTACATACATTTCTCAACCGTTCGTGGACAATTAGCATTGCACTCTTCGCGTCCGACAACAGCAGCGATTTAATCCACAATTGGGAGCTCAGCTGCACAAGATCAATTGGCGTTTGGCGATTAAGCCTCTCGCTTACTGAGAGAATGATTGCGAGGCCGCCTGCATCTCGCTTGCGTTTAGCCAATGACTTCAGTGTCAACCAGTCCCCTTTGGCTTCGAATCGTTTTGGCATTTTTAATTTTTAATCTGTGTCTTCACGGAATTCATTTACTGTTAAATTTTAAGATGTTTTCAATTCTTTACAGGAAAATATCTTACCTTAGTTTAATTTTATAATTAAGAACATAAGGATACTAACATGTATTACCTCTCAGCAGTTTTTTTTGGGAGGGGTATTCTAAAACTATTTTGAACAGAGGCACAGCCAGGCGTAGTTCCTAATCGATTTGACGTTTTTGAAAAAAAGAACTTTCCATTTAAGCTGAAATATTTTTTAAAATTATTATTTGTATTTATAACTTGTTTAATAACAGTAATAATATGCGTACGTTACGGCTAAAGGCTCTTCATATGTCTAATTCACGAACTAGCCGGTGAATTCGCACCTTACCAGACGGTTTGGATTCAGCTGTGTGAATCACGATGAACGGATCATTTCGACCAGTCAGGTAATGTTCACATGAGCCACAGAACGTTGGCTAAAGTAGGGTGCGTAAATTGGCCGAGTGGGAGGCATCTAATGTGTTCACGAGAAGAGTTTTGGTGCGCGCATTCGTTTGAAAGCACGGGTCGCCCAGATTCAAGGTTGTTCTATATAAACTGAAAATAGCTCATGCGGAAGAGCACTGCGAAGGGTCAACAGAGCCAAGCGCCCACGTCATGTCTCAGAACACACGTTTCACACTTCTGGTCCACGGAGAAGGGTCAAACTGATCACTTGTTGCCAAAGAGCATGTAGTTAGAAATTTCATAAAATGGAGTTGCACGTGTGTCATTTGCCCCTGATTTTCAAGCAACTCCACAAGCACATCTGATCGGCGAATAACATTCTAACACTGCCAAAGGGATTCCTTCTGTCTGCCGATTACATGTGCAGTCCTAGTTGGCTTGAAATCAGTAGCAATTGACACACGTTTAATCTCGTTTTATGAAATTTCTAACTACATGTCCATTGGCATGGAATTTTACATACAAAGGATATTAGAGTTCGGAAAATTTAATTCAAAGGATGCATTTACAAACATCTCTTCAATCAAAGTGAAACTATTTCACCAACAGTCTACTATTACACACCATTACGCACTTGGAGGAAAAAACACATTAAAAATTAAATAAAATAAGTTCACAACTCACCGACGTCAGAGCATCAAACTGAGGGAATAACGAATCAACACTCACCTGAAACAAAGAAATTAAACACATGAAAATTTAAATATTATACATATATACCGCACGCGTGCTTAGAGAGACCGTATGGAAAACAAGGATTCATTAATCGTTAATGAATGAATTGTTGCTGTATTGTTCTAATTTAGTGCATGCCTGTACTCCTTTGGTCAATATGACACGATATATCATTTTGCGAATTAGCGAAGATTAAATAAATGATTGGCAGATGATGCTGTGTATTATTATTTCGTGTGATACTTCCGAAATGCTATATACTCACTAATGGGAAACTTTTCCAGATCCACTAAAATCTTTTTTCTAAGTTGTTCGCAATGCAATTAGGATTTATGGAAGTCCATGACGTGAAAGCTTGTACGCGAAAATACCGTTCATATTGTAACACAGAATGAATGGTTAGTAATTTATTTTCCTATTATAAACGAATGCACATGTAAGCTGATATTGACTATCTGCAGGTCATTTCACTTTATTGAGGTCTAAAATAATTTGTTATTTGTGGCAGTGTTACTGATTTCCATGTGTTCAGAAGTATCATTTTTATTTCTATAACTGTACCAAATTTGATGACCTACAGAAATAATCATATGTAACACATATCGTTTGTACGAACCACTTACTAGACCAGAATGAACTTTCATATCTTGATTTGTTCTTTCTTCTTTCCAAGGAAGAAGGAGAATGTCTGTGTAAATTTATGTCAAAAACCAGTTCTACTACCTTAGGTCCAAGTCCCCTACTTAACATTCTAGAACGGTTGATTTTTGAAAGTCGGACACAGAGGACCGAACAGTTATGTAGCAATTATTTTAAGAAAAGCTAAAACAAGCAGACTAAAAACCTCATGTACATTAGATGCATGAGTACGTTGTTTCTGCACGTTGCTTCTGGCGCAAGTGGAATGTCAAGTCGCTCACGCCACAACCACTAGTGCATTCGCACTTGCCTTGCTACTACTTTGACTCCCAGCCTTCGATCCCACGCGCTGGCTAGCGTCATGCTCCTGCGTTACCAAGAGGGCTTATACGGGACATTTCAACCCAAGTTCAGTTTTGGAAGGAAAAAAACGTGCATATGGAATACAAATGATCGGAACTATAAAATAAAACTCATTTTAATAAAAAATAAAAAAATAAAATATTTCACTTATTAAGGAAAGAAATTTTGCTTCAATTAAGAATTAACACACGTTCGAAGAAATGCTGATCGTGCGACTTTTTGACGTACACCACAACGTTCCGTGCACTACTTATACGACAAATAAAAATTTTCATTATTATTATTATTATTATTATTATTATTTAATAATAATAATAATAATAATAATAACAATAACACCACTCGTTGAGTTTACTCCAACTTCAAAATTTCCTTTTTGAGAAATACGGAAGGGTTGTGGTTGTTTTCATTTCCATGGCCTAGATATATTTTGTCGGGTAGTCAAACGCTCCGTCGCGCAGATCGTGCCTCTAACGCCTTGACCTGCGAGTCCAGAGCCAAAGCGACAGCCTCTCCGCCCGGTGGGCGCGGGGCGCGCGGCGTGCGAGGCGAGGCGGGGGGGCGGGGCGGGGTGGGGACGCACGGAGCGGGCGAGAGGCGAGACGGGTCGGTAAGGGGCGGAGCGGGGTGGTACAGCGTGTGGTGGGGAGGGGTGGGGCGGAGCAGGAGAGGGGAGGAATGGGTGGAGACGGACGAAGCGGGGCGGGCGAGGGAGATGCATGGCCAGGCGCGGGTGGGGTGGGGGAGCAGGGGGGCGGGGCGAGGTAGGTTGGAAAGGGGTAGAGTGGAGGGAAGGGCGGAGGGGGCGTCCATGGACGGGCAGCGGCACAAGGGAGAGCGCGTTACTGCGAGATGAGACTCATTTTCTGCTTTCACTGGGAAATTATTTCTATCACACCATCATGAAAACCACCGTTCCTGCCAAAACTAATCATTGTTTATATTCTCATGAGAAATCGAAATAAATACTTACAGCTAATTTTACAAACGTGGGAGGCAGATTCGTATTTTGTATCCTTGACAGTCTCATTAACACAACAAATGGACTCCGTTTGACCAATATCAAAAAAATATTGGACATTTGCGATGCACTTATCTGTTTGGATTCACATTAATAAAATGAATTAAATATCGCATGGCACTAATTGAAAATACTCTTTCGCTCATCATTTCAATTTACTTTCATTAACCGAGGATTATTTCACATAAAATTTGTTTCTGTTTTTAATTACTGTAGCAGTAATGAAAATGGATACTGTCTAAAGCATTCTAAAAATTTACCCCAAATTCTTAGCGAACGTTTTAACTCTCGTGTGCCATTGTATCGATTCCTGAAGAAGTCCTACATTCGATTGCGAGTTGCTTCGGGCAACAGACGGCGGTTCGCTGCTGTCCGATATATTGTGTAAAAATGATAGTCGTGAGCTACAAATGATAGTCATAAACTTGAGAAAGAAAAGTTGTTTTGAAAAATGTATTATCGGCAGGAAACATTTCTTTCAAGTGTAGAACTTCTTTGAAGCAATGAAAAAGACAAATTATTGCCATCGAAATTTGTTCTGTTACCAAATATTCCACAACAGTGCAGAACGTATGCTCTTCGTATATATCCTGCATTGAGCATTCTAAATGTAACATAACTTTGACTTTTGCGGCAACTTTATATACAAGGAACTACCATTGATTTTCTGACACTGTTTCGAAGCGAACTCAAGCAGGCAAACTGTGCCTTCCGAACAGGCATTGCAGGCAACTGAACTTTCTTTTGTGTAGGTGTAGAAAATAGCGCACCCTGTGAGGTACATACATGTTCAATTTACATACTTCCTTTCCTTATAACTTAGAAATACCTCGTTTCTCTTGATTCGTCTATACGGACGAACAAGCAAGCGACTGCTTCAGAATAAGGCTTTGCTAAAGTTGGAATATCTTAATTCAAGGACCTTCATTCAATTTTAACTCGCAGTTAATACTAAACCGATATCGGGCCGGAATTTAAAGCAGATCTGCAGATGGCGGCGGAGACCTAGTCTGCTGACGAGAGAAAGCAAAAGTGTCCTAAAAAAGACGTAGAGGATATTACATTGCAAGCAAAAAGGAATAAGAGGCAAAGGCAGCAATAACCAGAATCAAGCGAATGTAGAGAGGAACGAGGATGTTCAGTGGGTAACAGTGGAATTCGAGGGGAACGGGAAGTGTCTGCGAGGAGTGCAATTTTGCTCCATTCGACTACAAAATAAAAAAAAAGTGTAGCATTACTGAGAAAAATCCAGAATGCCGGGGCTTCATGTTAAGTTCTTCCAAAAATTAAAAAATAGTGTCAAATTCGAGAGGCCACGACATCCGTGAGATCAAACACGGAATACCCATTTTGGTAAAAAGTTTCGGTTTAGGGGTTAGTTTTCACAGCCGAACAGACTGTTCGAGCGTATATTTTGTGGAATCAGTGATCCCCAAAACCCCATTTTCCTCAAAATATCTACATTAATTATCTTGCAACATTACAAAGCTTTCTGAAAACGTGTCCGAGAAAGTATAAATTCCTCTTTCATAAAGAATTGTAGGAATACTTCATTCGTTTTGATGCAGATTCACTTTGGAATCCGAAAGACAAGTCACGCCACGATTAGCGACTTCACAGCACGTAACCATTTCTCTTAACAAGCGACTGCGCGGAGGAGCGAGGGCAGTCAAAACGTCCGCAACAACCAGCGGGAAGTATTATTTTCAACGAGAATGAGATCGTTCCTCTTTCCGAGAAGCGATTCTTTAATCGAGGCAAATGCAAGAAATTACCCGCCAAACCACCGTCTGTTCCACGGAAAAAATTACAAGCCTCACTCGCTAGCGTGTTCGAACGGAGAAGCGAGGGAACTGATAGCAAGGTTGCAGGTGCTCTCTACCACAGAACAAAAGTTCCACTATTTCGTGGAACGAAAATTCTTCGGAATTCTTTTGAAAGATACGAGTTATATCATTAATATGCAGTGAAGCTCCCTTTATATTTTGCTGAAAAGTTGTTTTTGTAGCTAACTCTTTGCAAAAAAAGGAAGACAGGAACTACAATTAGTGGGTGAATATATTCTTCGATATGCGAAGTATGAATATCATCTAACAGAGAATTTTCTTGGTTAATGTTTTATTTTCCGTGGCGAGAATCAGGCCATGAATCCCGCTCTTCAAAAATTTCGCTACGCACCTTTCACCATCTAACAGGGGAAGAACATATTACTGGGGCGGCAAAACAAGCCATTTGAATTTAGCTCAGAGGATTCGTTTACTTTTTTGAGGATGTTCTGCATGCAGTAATTCGTGAAGGGTCAGCAGGCTTTACTTCACCTCTGCAGGAAGTCGAAAGAAGGAAGTTTTCGCCCCAAGAAATTGACGGCTTCGATCGTGTTTGAACCGCAGACTTAGGTAGAGACAGGAGGGACCGCTTTGACTGCTACTGTTTGGCCATTCTCTCAATATAACTCACATTTCCGTCAATGCACTCATTTTGTCGGTGCTTTCGTTTACAGTTGGCTCATTTGTAAATGGCTTCATTACTATATCTTACAATGTCATCGCCCTACACGACGTTCATTTGTTTCGTAGCTTGTGAAAGAGGTCTCTTCTTAAGAGCAATTTCTCCACACAAGACCCGATACGCTTACCGTTATACCACCGAACAACAAACAGGGTATACTTTATGCTAGCCTTCTGTTATTATCATTATTATTATTATTATTATTACTATTATCCCCCATGAGTAGCTCATCTATCAGCGAGCGTGCATTCCATGACGCGACTATGGGTTCGATTCCTGGTGTGGGCAGATTACAGTTTGCCATTTCATAATAATGTCCCAATATATGATGCCGTGTGACTATGAGACAATTTACTTCTCAGGTTGACTAGATCAGAAAACGGCGTGTGTTAGCCACACGTACCCCTTAACCCATGGCCGCAACGCATGCCGGGACGTTGCTGGATGGCCTTGGCTCCGTCAGAGGCTGTAGCGCCAGTACAGACAGACAGAACGACTGAAAAATTGTGTTTCGTTTGGTATCGTTTGCCTTCGCCGTTGGGGGACCGCTGGGAGTGTCGTGCGGGAGGCCGCCGCCAGGGGCAGGCGACTGGCCCGAGAATCGCTTGGCGGCCTTCGCCTTCGTCTTCACCTTCGTCTTCGTCTTCGTCTTCGCCTTCGCCTTCGCCTTCCCTCCGCGTGTAGAGGGCGGAGTCGGCGCGAGAGCAGCCCTTCCACGCGCGCCCTTCCGCGACGCCGCGCTCCCCAGGCAGAACAATTGCCGACGACTGCGTCAACACGCGCCTCGCCACGCGCACCGCACGGCACGGCACGGCACACGGCAGCCTCAAAGAGCTCAAAGCGCCGTCTTCGCCGGCCCCTCACGGCGCGGCGCAGCCTCGTACGACGAACTCTCACCAAATAGTACAACTACGTTTCCAATACAATATTTTACCAAAGACTAAATCATAAACAGGCTACACTTGGCATCCCCAACATTTCAGCTGCGCAAACCATTATTAATAATCAAGTCAGTCGTGATATTATTTTTGTTTAAACAAATCCATGTTAATAAATGGAGCCGAGTGATATTACAAAGTATACATTTCTGAGTTATCAAAGCCGATTAGCGAAGCAACCATTTAGGGTATAAGAATTTTTCCTTTCGCAGGAGGCAGAATACACGCACATCCAATCTGTGCCGTCTTCGTCTAATGTGCCACAAGTCTCCTTCATCTTGTGAAGGCTGTGTGCGCGAGCGTCGCAGAGCGCAATCATGAAATATCCGTTACTGCTACTTGAAGCAGCAAAGCTGCGAGATGAAACTGTCGCCAATGCGCGGCACAAGAGGCGTTCGCACCCTCCGCACGTCCGGACCCCGCCCCCCCGCCCCCGCCCACGCGGGAGCCCTCAGAGGGCGCGCGCCTTGATGAGCTCCCCCCGCCCCCCCCGCCCCCCCCCGCCTTCGCCTCAAGGTGCTCGCGTCGAGGGGAGTGCAAATAGAGCTCGTTTTCCCCCGCGCCGCGACAAACAGCGGCGGAACGTTCCGTTCATACGCGGCCTCTTAGTTACATCTGGATCCCCCGTCGCCTCTCTCTCCTTGTTCGCGAGCTCACGTGCGCCCCGCAGACGACAAATGCGCCAATGTTTATGCATGGTCGACTGAAAATGGTACATTATTTTCTAAAAATATCGTTACTTATGTCGTATGTAGTATGTACGTCGTCAGAATGTAGTATGTACACGTGTGCGTTTGCATGTGTAAGAGCGAGAGGAGACAGCGAGAGGCGAGAGCGAGAGGAGAGAGCGAGAAGAGAGAGCGAGAGGCGAGAGCGAGAGGCGAGAGCGAGAGGCGAGAGCGAGAGGCGACAGCGAGAGGCGACAGCGAGAGGAGAGAGCGAGAGGAGAGAGCGAGCGAGAAATATAAAGAAATAGATAGAGAGTTTATGATTCATTCATTTCTCTGTTCATTGGATAATTTGATCTATTGCAAGTATCATCATATATTAAAAACAAACATTCAATTCCAATTTACCCGGAATACGTTGCGTTGTGCTAATACATTACTTCAATACTGCAACAGTTTTCGAAACAGTGGTGTATATATTCCCAATCCCAAAGTAAATACCGTATTTCGCGAACAGAACACCAAAACATGTAACGTCATCTTGTAAAATCACTGATACTTGGCTAGATCACATGCGATTCAAATATTTCAAGAAAGGAACGAAGAAAGCCTATTAACAAATTTCGGAAACTAGACATTTGTTTATAGATACCTTATTGAATTGAATTATATAACATTTCAAAATATTTAAATCCTTTATTGTTATAATAATATTAATTTTCACCCTTTTTTCACACTAATCAGTGTTCCCATTATAATATTTTCAATCGATACATTTAATCGACTTATTGAACTATGTTCCTAACTTTGAAGTAAAAAAAATGCTTCAATTTCCTTCTGACCATTTCAAGATTATTCATTTTTTAAGAATTTGGTGTTTTCACACAGCTACAAGAATGACGTATTACAAATTATGTAATAACAAAACCAAATATACTCGGTGTTTCTGAATACTACCTGGAACAGAACTGGGAGAACTATACTGAAATAAGTATCCATTATTCATATTCCAAAAAAACTCTCATAAAACGTTTTTTCTTGTAACGTCAACACAAGCTGGTGGAACAAAACGCCAAGGAGTCGCAGACAAGATAGTTTGAATAGATCTTACGCGCTCCACATTTTCGCGGCTGCTGGCCCACCGACGTGACGGCTGGTTGAACAAACACGCGGCGATTTGTAAATACAATAGTGCGCTCGACCACACACTCCTGTGATTCATTTGAGATGTGTCTGGGAATTAATCTAAATATGCAATGTTGCGCTGCGAGAGCTGAGAATAGTTGACGCTGAGCAAAAGTGTGGTGGACAAGAACAAAAACGAATCATTGGGCCAGGGTGTCGGTTATACTTCGATATCCTGCATTACAAGAAAAATATCTTTGATATATAAAATATTTACTTCCTCGCCTTACTAAGTTGTCCGTAAGAAGAGAAAGATATGTAATCGTGCGTAGTAATACACATTTGTTCTAGTTTTGGCCTGACAATATTCCTGAAAGGCAATAACATTGCAACTAGAAGGGACATTCTAGACGGTGCCCCAACGGTGACAGGCGGGATCAGTCATACGAAACGGGCGTATACAGACTGCATCCCCAGGTCAAGCCGTTCCTCAGTCGTTTACCTACCTCCCCGAAAATGGAGAGCCCGACTGCACCCCGTTTCGCTTCCTCCTCGTTGTAAGGATTGATTCCGCGTTTTCTGCGGTGTGCTTCATATTACATTGATCGATTATAAGTGATCTACTAGTTCACGTTTTCAATAAACATTTGCATGTACTTTTAGATCACTGCCAACATAGGAAACCAACCCTGAAACGTTTGGGGAAGTAAAACTTGCCTCGCAGATAGGTGCTGGGTGGCGGGCGGGCGCACCTCGTGGTTGTATATTCACCACTAAATTAATTAGAGAGCATTTTTCGCTTGCGATGCAAATTGGCGGATTGGATGTTTAATGTGTATCTCCACCCTCTTTAATCCTCTGAAATAACAATGATCAAACAAAGGTTAGCCCGAGAAGCGCGCACACGAGCCTCGCCCCACGTCACAACATCCCTTGCAAGGTGCAGTTCATTCACTCCTCCATTCAAGCAAATAGCCGCTTCAGAGCAGGTTCATGTCTACGGATGCGTCGCATTGCAGCTACTTCCTTCATTTTATTTCAGCACATCGCTTCTGTCCTCCAATTTATAGAAGATGTGGAATACTTCGCTATTGCAGATCACACGTTATTGTTCACGTGATTGTTAATCACGTGTTACGCCACATTGTGAAACATTGTAATAAATGAAAGACTTTTTCGTAAGTATGGATTTGTCCTATGCCTTGGTTTGGACACGGTAGTCAAGTATTCTATTGTTACAACGATTCCCCTCACATTTGAGCGTGCTTACCTATGACCTTATCTTTGAACATTTAATTTACAAGTCCGCGAATCAAGTAATACTTCCGGCCACTATTTCACTATGGCAGGGGCAGAAATCTCGTATGCAGCGAAGACTCGCATAATTCTAGCCTGTGCGGCTGGTTGCGTAGGGATTGGGGGCGCTTGGATCGGCATAAAGGAATAAAATCATCATCAACTTCACATGTCCGATTTAATTCACACCACTCTTTAAACACTGCCATTACTAATAACAAGAAAGTGTGAACATTTCAGCGCAAACGGACCAGTAGTTTTTGGCTCTATGTACGACACACACACACACACGCATTCCCTTTTATTTATACGGTACATAGATTCCCGAGTATTCGTTGTCACAGCAGCGTGAGCAGGCTGGCTCGTCGCCGCCGTCCTTCGCTTGTTCGTGCGCGGCGCGCGGCTCCTGCGGCCGACTTCTTTCTGATCTCGTTAGCCGCGGCGGGGGCGGGGCGGGGGGCGCGCCGCCAGACAACGAGCTGTGGATTCTGCGCCGATGTGACGCGCCTGCCGAAAGGCGCCCTGCAAATTGAAACGCGCGGGGCGCAGGCGGGGCGCAGGCGGGCGGTGGCGCCTCGCGACGAGGGCCGACGCGAAGGCCAAGAATGTGCGAATGGAGGCTTTCACGCACGGAGTCAATAACACACAGCGTTTCCGGGCTGGTCCAGTAGGCGCTAAAATGCCAAACGTTTCGTCCACGACTGCGGTGGAGATCTTCAGTAGCAGCAGGGCCTCAGATGTCCACCACTTGAATGCACTCGGAGATACTTTTTATTTAAACAAGTTGATGGAGCCAAATGATTTTAGAAACAAAGTACACATTTTGATTTTCCAAGCCGATTTGGGAAACAATGATTTAGGATAGAAGTACTTTTCTCTTTCGCAGAAAGTAGAATACACCCACATCCAATCTCTGCCGTGTATGCCTAATATCTCACTAGTCTCCATCTCGTGAAGGCTCTGTGCCCTGTTGTAGACTTTTCGTCCAAAAACTGCAGTGTACTCCTTCAGTGTAGGCAAAGTCTCGGATGTCCACCCCTCGGCTGGACCACACCTACCAGCCCGGAAACTCTTTCTGTTAATGTGCAAATGGTCTGGAAGGAGAACATTTGCGAAAAATAAAAACACTGCGCCAGCACTGCTAATGAAGAAAGAGACGATGGACGTGTTATTGGTGAATGCGGAATAGACCTACATTTGCACAACCCACAAATGACCGCTCTAGTGGCATGTAAAGTGGTTCAAGGGAAGCAGGTGACAGAAGAAAAGTCAACATCCATACCTCGAA
>BOPP01000097.1:3695688-3719208 GCA_017312745.1 Gryllus bimaculatus | reverse complement strand
ATCTTCGTCCGGAGGGAAGGCGCCGGGAAAATCTGGATGCGATGCAGAGGAAAGAGAACGGCGGTTCGCGCTCAGATAGTAAGCGCCATTCGTCGCTTTTTTAAGCCTTGCATTCAACGAGCAAATAAGTTTTTTCTCTACAGTTCTACACAGTCATTAAAAAGTTTTTGGAGTTATTTTCAAATCTGGTAGAAACCGCTCGTGGAATTATTGTTTCAAGTATAATGTTGAAAAATATAATAGTGTTTGAGAGTAAATCACACCACACTTCGTAAATACAGACATATTTGCTGATAAGCGGAAATTACTGATTTGTATTCCCGGGCGCATTAACTCGTGCTATATGGCGGAAAGTGGCGGTGTCTCTCCCCACACGCCTGCTGGCAGGGTTCGCCCTTTCAAGAATCTCCACCAGAGGGAAACGCCCCAGCCCGACATATGGGAGTGCATAGCGTTTGCGTTAGAGGACAACGATGAACAGAAAAATGAGCAAAGAAAGAACACGCGTTTGTGAAGGTATTGCTCCCGCGTTCACTCGGGACTCATCGGAGAAAACAGCGCGCCGCCAGAATTTCTCTCTCCAGAGAACTCCGCGTAGGTGGCGTGGAGCATTGCGCACCCGTCGGGTCTCGAGTGCTGCCGGTCAGAATCGCTCTAGTGGCAAGAGTTGATGCTCTGAGCCAACTCACAAGCAGAAATCAATAGAAAGGAAGGACGGTTGATAATGAGATGGGAGAGAGTAGAGCGGTGAAGAGTGGTGAAGAGCGAGGAGGGACCGAGAGGAGAGGTTCCAGAGCAGCAACGGCGAAGAGGGAAGCAAGAGGTGGAGAGGGCGGGGCGGGGCGCGGCGCGGCGCGCGATGGCCGCCTCCGCCTCCGCCTCCGGAGATAAGTTCCCAGATAGGGCGCGTCCGCGCAGCACGAGATGGGGCCGCCAAGAGGTGGACAGCAAGATTCCACTCCCGTCTCGTGACGTTGCGAGCGCTTAAAGCGAACGGGGAGCGGAGGGCGGAGGCCGGGGCGAACCACAATGCCAGGCGACTTTCCGCGCGGCGGCCATTGGAAACCGGGGACCAAGGAATACCACACCAGAAAGATTTATACTTGGTAGAGTTTCTACGAGAAGGGAAACAAGAGTTGACAATTTTTATGGCATTTAGCGAGCAGAAAAATCACGTATCAATCCAATTTGAGCTCGCGCCAAAATTTTGATTGACTATGTTCTCCGCACACCCATCGACTGCAGCCGCAAAGCAGGCGTCAACGCAAAGAGTTTCAAAGCTAAGTCCTCTCGTGTTGCGTGCGGTGACAGAGGATGGTCCGAGCACGAGTGCATGTCACGCATAAGTGCATCGAGAACGGCACCTCAAGACCGTTTTCCAACGGGAAAGCTATAAAAAGCAACACACGCACACACATAATATGCAGAACTGAATATTATTACACTATATGTAAAACACATGTAAATATTTTCGCAAAATGTAGGTTTTCCTGAAGGCGCTCTGAAGTCTATAGCTGGTCATGATACACAAAATTAGCAATCGGAGTCTTAATTGTCAGGAACACTTCATGACAAATGGTCCTGATTTTTTATAGTATCTAATATTGTAAAGAACATTTTTGTTATCATTTTTCATTAGAGAATTCTCTTTATTTCGTCGTTAATAACAGCAAGGAATTATTGAAGTTTCAAGTTTCTAAAGTGCAAAAATAATGTGAATGCCAACATCATATGTGTTTAAAATAATTTAAAACGTATTTATTATGAGAATTAAAACTATTTCCTTTGGGCCAACTGAATGTGCATTGAACGCGGCTGCGACTTGAAACAATGGGCTCCCAGTCCCCGGCAGCCTCGGCGGCGGCGGCGGCGGCGGCGGCGGGGCACAGGGCGTGACTCAGGCGCTCCAATGACAATAACAATATTCATCAATGAGCGCCACTCGGAGGGCACACGGCTGCCGACATTAAATTCAATTCAATTCGTGTTGTTGGCTGCAAGAATTCTCGACACGTCCAAAGAAAACACAGATAAAAGGCATCGCGGCTCGGCAAAGGCTACCAAAACACCCGAAGAGCTGCGGCGAGGGGAAGAATCAAAGAAAAGAAAACACTGGCGAAATGGAAAATAGTGGTACGGAATCAGAAATGGACCAACTAAAAACAACAAAACGTCTATTAGAGAGGTACATACACAAACGTTTAATGCCTCGAGCAACTAATGCGCGCAAAAAGGCTACGAAAAAAGAGCGCCACTAAAAACTATGAAAAGGAAGAGGGATGGAAGAAGCCTGCAGGCCGAGAGCCCTTCCGACAGACACACACAGGGCGAGGGGCCCTCGGGGCCGAGAGATAACGTGCGGCTCCTCGCTCCACAATCAACTGCGTGCAATGCACAATCCCGGCTTCTTTCTTTTAGTAATAATAGTAATAATAATGATAATTGGTATTCATTTTCATTAATGTTAACAAGAATAGAAGATACGTATATGTTGTCCCTGGCCAATAATTTACAAATACAATTGTATACCTCACTGTCTACGATTTCTTTCATATTAATTTTTATTCCAAAAAAAGTTTATCATAATTTTCTTATTCAACTTTATTACATATTAACAGAGAATATAAAATAAAAATGCAGCAGATGCACCCGAATGAGAAAATGCTAGCGCCTGGGTTCAGTTTAAGTAAATTATAAATAAAAATTGATATTCAGTATACAGACAATACAATTTATAAAGTAGCAGTTTTAGAAAGCAGTAACCCAAACATACAAATAGAAAATTATACGAAACGTGTATTGTTACAAAGAAAAGAAAAATACCCCATCTGTTATGATCATTCGAATTAAAAAAAATATTAACAAAGGATGGATATCTTCGTTTTATTTAAATACGGTATATAAAAAGTTTGTTTTCATGACTGACACTGAATCTTTTAATATACTTTTGAATTCTTTGTTGTCTAGTTTATTAACTGAAGGTCTACGTGCAATTGCGGAGTTATATAGTCTAGAGCCTCAACTCGTGAAATGTTTATAACCTGACGTGGAGGTGCATTTCATTTCGAGTAAAATAACGCAGCAGTTCCTCGGCGACCTGCGCCACACAGCGCCCCCATTCCTCCCGCACGCACTCGCTTCCGGCGGCTACTCGAACGCCAGGCACTCGCGGGAGCGGCGTCTCGCCTTCCCCTTTTGTTGTCCCAAGACTGAACCCGAAACATTCTCTCTTCTAATTTCATGACGTTTTATATAAATTGAGTAATAAACGCGGATCAATACCACGCATCGGAACTGACTGAATAAACCGAGAACAATATCGGGGGAATTTCCGCGGCCACGTCGCCCCGGGCGAGTGCGCGCCCTCTCGCTTCCTCCGCTGCGAGGAGCAAACGCTGCGCCCGAGTATTAATAAATTGAGTCCAGAAGTTGGCAGGCAATTTATAAGTAAGATTGAAAATAAATTCATTAAAAGACGTAAGAAGCAAGAATACGTAAATTAAAAGAAGCAAAGAAACAAATTTTCAAGAGGAAAAAAGTTATATTGCAGCAAACAAATGAATTTCCGGTGTATAAATCGTAGTCGCCGAAAGTTCTCTCGCAGAGCTAATAAAGTTTGCATCAGAATTTTAAGAGCTTATTTTGATTGACTAATTTATTATTCATTAGACTTTTCCACTGAAAGTGCTGTGCCGCTTGAATGAATCACTACGAAGTATTCATCACAGGCTGATGATCACAAATTGACGTGGAATAAATTACATTAACATCAATTTGCAGTCGGTCACTTAGAAAAAGTGAACGTAACACTTAAAGAAGCTCCCCTATCCGTTACTTACGATATGTTAACTACTGGTTCTACAACAGGACATGTTTTGATACATTATTGAAAAGTTTTGCAATTTTCGAAACTACTGAATATTCACTAAAAAATGGGAAATGCTCCATTTTTATAAGCCTATTTTCCTCTTATTCAAGAATAGTAGGTTTCATTATGTCACTAGTTTACAACGTCGACCTTTTCTCAGAAAATAAAATATTATCGAACGACGTTAAGGGTAATTTCGGTCATCTTATGAGTGCAAAAAGGAAACTTTATGAACGAGTTCCATATCGTATTTGTGATATAACAATGGTATAATGCTTTAGGAAAGGAAGGTTAATTTCTTCGTAAAGTTTTAATCTCGGACCAATACTATAACGGTCACGCGTGCTACCAAAGGAATGGATTTGTTTGCAAATGATAATTAGTTTCAAAGTTACTTTTTAAACATATGATTTTACATACGTTTCCACGAGAAATTTTTGAAGCAGGTGCATAAACAGAAAATTCTTTAATTCCAAAAAAGATTAGCAAATATTTTGAAAAAGAATATTCAATGTTTAAGAGTTAGATGGGTGTAAATCAAGCGAATACTATTTGTTGTACTGTTGTACTTCAGTAACTGTTAGAGCAGGTTGGTTTATCAGATATTGTGCGCATGCTAGAATAACGTTCGTACCTAAATGCTTATTTAAATATTACGTCAATAGCACGTAAAGCATCAACAAAACTAAATAATCGAATAGTAATATTAATGTGCATAAAAATTAGGTTATATGCTCTTTGATATTTTTATTTGTTATATTTTCGGAATTAAAATACATGTACTTTCAGAAGTGTACATACATTAATAAACTATATTTTCGAAAAATTGTCATGGCTTTATTTAAAGAAAACATGCCTTTGCCTTTGAAGAAAACATTTCATCAATGAAATATCTTTATATTCAATATTTTAGTTGTAGGAACACACCAAAAATTGTAAATTTTGGAAAATTTAGAAAATCAAAGTGAGTATAAACGAAAATGGGACCAGTCATTCCCCTTCACTTTATTCGAGACAAATTAAACTCAAATTTGGAGCAATTTCTAAGAAAATGAGAAAAATGTGAAGGTTGCATGTAAAGAGCCCCGAAAAAATCAAAATATCCATTTCAAATCGGCAGGGCTTGAATTTCGTTCAAATCGGCCCGGGAATTGGAAACATTTTTCTGAAAGGTTTAGGCGCTTGTGTTGGCCCAAGACTGACGTAGTGGCGTAGATGTGGGGGAAGGCAACCACCGGGGACCGGTGGGAGTCCAAGCGAACTCCAAACGTCCACTGCGCCCCTTAAATATTTGTAGGAGAAAACGAAAGGTTTACGCGGTGTTCCTTTTTCTAATTCTTGTTTAAAAGTTCTACAATGAAATGCTTTTAGTGCACAAATCGTTTCATTATGTTCGTCCCTGTCTCGTTCGGAACAAGGAATTCCGAGTTGTTATTTTTAATAGTGAATTTGCAGTTGCTTCCGTCGGACAATCAGCCATTGCGGAGAAAGCGTCGGCCGGTGAGCCACGGCCCGCACGCGCGGCTTGCGGTCTTTGTTATTCAGAAATTATTATGAAATTTTAGCAAATAAAATGCGATTAAAACAATTTTGGAAAAATTGTGTAAAAAGATAAATTAAAACATTAAATAATTATCCAATATGGAAAGAAGTGGCTCAGTGTGTAGCGCGCTGGATTAACAATCAGGAGGTCTGGGTTTCATCCCAGGGCCGGCCATCCAGATCAGAGTTTCTCGCGGTTTTCCTTGGTCTAAGGCGAATGGTGGGATGGTTCCAAAAGTCCACTACCCCAGTCTTTTCACCTATCATCATCCAATTACTTCAATCGTAATAATATTAATAATAACAATTTTGGTTGAATTGGATGATTTCAAGTAATAGCTGAGGTATAAGTAGCGGAGAAAATGCATTATTTCAATATTACGTAGCTATATCCTGTAAGGAGTTAGGAAATATAATTGATATTATGTACTGTACATTTTATTTCACAGAAAAAGTAGTCAAGCCAGAAAATGTGTTCGATATAGAGAAATAATTTTCGAAATTTTGAAACGTTTTTGGGCGTTTCCTTGGGATTTTCAAGGAAAAGAAAAATATTCAATTTATAGAGAATTACAATTCACGGAGAGCCGACTATGGATGCTTATACCAACCAACCGGAAAGCGAGTGGAGAGGAAACGCATTATTTATGAACCCCTGCCTGTCCACCGCATTTCGGTCTGAGGAAGGTAGTATGACGCCCGAAACGTTGGCAACTGTTCCTGGAAAGCGGCGTCTTCTGGACATCGAAGGATCTATTTACTCCGCGGAAACCTACGCATTGCCGCGGAAATTTCTTTCCTCATTTCACCCTAAAACAGTTTTGAATCAACGCTAACAAAAGACAAAACATTATTTTTCAACTTTATATTTACTCTCTGACTCTTTGAAGGGATATTTAGTGTATTATTTTGACGTTCTTAGTAGCTGCAACATCCCTATATTATTTTGTATTCATGTGATGCCTAAGCCTGGCTCCTTAGGCCTGCAATAATGCAACTAAAGATGTTTACACTCGTTTTAGAAGTTATAACTAGAGACGGAAAAATATGTAGAATCAAACGTCAAAATACGTATTAAATATGTATAAAATACATATATGTAATAAATACGCAATAAATATGTAAATCGGGATATCTAATATTAAAACACCCTCCTTACAATATATATTTACCTAATTCGAAATTATATTTAAAGATTTCGTAACAAATTTTACAAATAATACACACGTTTTAAAAATCATTTGGAGAGCACAAGTTGATGCACATTTTCCCAATACACCTTTCCTGTCAATAATAATTGCTTTATCCATTGCTACTCAGGACGGCAGCCACCTTAGACGCAATAGTATAGCATCGCACAAATTGGCGATATCTACAACAGCAAACAGCAAAGAATCGCAACAGAGTGCAGCAGTGATACTCTTCGCGCCCAGAGGTGAAAAGGATCTCAGTCGCTGATGATCACTTCCCGCCACTGACATAATTGAACCAGCCGCGCCCGACTGTAAAAACACCCGACCGCGTTTAAACGCAGCCCATCTCTGTTCGACAGTATAATAATATTGGCGAAAATTCTTTTTCTTTTTCTTTTTTTTTAATACACTTCCTTTTATAAAAAATATTTTGTGGAAATAGGAAAACATGTAATATAATAATAAATATGAAACGTATGTAACGCAAAAATTGGATATTTTGTTAGGACGGCGACGATTCACCAAGATAACTCTTTTCAGGACAGTATATAGACAGCCAAAAAATATGTAATTACATACAAATTTGGTCTCTAGTTATAACAATAAATGCAGCAATGCAGCAGTACACAAATCATTTGATAAAAATAATATTCAATTATATTGAGCTTCCGTATTAGCAGAAATGTCAGTTTTATCATAGGCATGCTAGGGGTACGTGCATTCGGAATCGATGTTTTGCAATGATTCAATTGCATTAATCAATGCGATTATATAAATATAAATTGTTAAATTAGAAATTCCTTACTTGAACACATATTTGCCTTACTCCTATTTACAAGAATACGAAATGCGAGTACTCGAAATCTGACAACGTAGAACGAGACCTGCGAAGAAGATAGCAGGATGGGTTGCCTAACAATCAGGGGCAAATTGTTTGCAGCTCCCCAAGGTAGGCTTCAGCTGCGCCACTTGACGGACAGAGATGCTTTGTTGTAAA
This sequence comes from Gryllus bimaculatus, assembly GCA_017312745.1. NCBI lineage: Eukaryota > Metazoa > Arthropoda > Insecta > Orthoptera > Gryllidae > Gryllus > Gryllus bimaculatus. Next base: position 3,711,608 of record BOPP01000097.1, on the reverse strand, counting down.
CGTTTACTTTTCTTCCAAGGGCGTAGATTCTGACGACACAGCGTGCTAGAAGAAGTAATTTACTACATACACGAATACGATTTACCCACTTCTAAGAAACAGGTCCATCAATACGAGACTTTCTGTTAAAAGATGTCGCTTTTTTTGGCGCCGTGTTACAATACTTTTTCTATACTACGTAAGTAAAATATCGAAAAGGTAGAAACTAGTTTTTCGCAACAGGGGCCTCCAAAACATGAATGTCTTGAAGTCGATTTTCCATACCTTTCCGAGACTTTCTTTATACAATGTAGTCAACTGAGTATTCATACGTACACTTACGTATACTAGAAAGTAAAAAACGATAACCTGCACAGCATGATAATTAGTACTCCTTAGAGATATAATTGATCTGTGTATTGTACGAACTTTTAATGGCTAGGCTAATGCATCTTTCAATTCCATACCGCTTCGCATATTATGTGGCGCTCAATTGGACGCAACGAACTCTTTAAATGTGCTCTTTCGGCCTGTCACACATTCACAAACATCTCCTGCACACTCAAAAGCGATCTCACTCAAACTAGTCGTTGCTAAAATTGTTATCGCTTGCATGAAATGTGGCATAATAAGCGCTGAGTAGAGAACAATTTGCACCGTGGGATATTTTTTCGATAATTATCCGGAAAATGAGAGCGAATAAGCAGGAAAGAGTAATATGTTGCCGCATTTTGTCGGTGGAACTAGTATGATACGAATACTAATAGGATTCATTTAGAACTTAGAAAAAACAACTTCCCGTTTAAAACCGAACAAAGCGTACAGCGCTCAACGGTATAAACAGAGTCGGGGAAATTGAGTTCCGAATTCGAAGTATTTTTTTTATTTAAAACACTTTTAGAACCGTACTTTCTTTCAAGAAAATATATATTAATGAGCTGAGGCCCATATGAATCACTTCGCCCAAATTAGCACTCACTGGTGGCGTATTAAGATGCAAGGCTCCCACAGAGCTTTCAATCAGGCATTAAATGGAATTAAATGAGAAGCACATTCACAAACAATGCCCGAGTTTTTATTTTTACTTTCTCGTTTACTTGTGGCATTTTGAAAGCAGATGATTATTGATTTAATTTTAAATTGTTTCTCAAACTATACGACAAATGCTTACAATATTACATAAAAATTTGAAATATCTCACCTATATTTTATATTCGTATTAGTTAGTATGTAGGTAAACAGTAAAAGCGAAACACATTTTTATTTGTATTAAAAGTGCATTAAATAGTATCCATAAAATAAACATTTTTAATTAAAAATATATGTTTTTATCAGTTATATTAAAATTGCTGAAAACTTAAATGTTATTTATTTATATTGAAATCACATTCAGAATGTAAGTCATGCCGCAAGGTACGGATGCGCCGACAATGTCTTTTTTTACCGCTACCATCCCCGCTCCCGCTTCAACACCTTTGAAGCCTCCCAGGAAAAGACACCTTTAAGCTGTCTTCAGCAGACTCTGAATTTATGTCTAGAGAAATTTAGAAGGGATAGGAAAGGAAGGGAGTTGAACATGTATATTTTTTACGTTATGAAGAGTATGAAAAGTACTTTTAGGCGAAATATTATGCAGCATAATTGACGTGGCGGTTACGAAAAAAGTTAACCAAAGGTACAACACCGTGTGTATCTTGTTTTCGATAATAACTATTCAATGATACTCTTCAAATGTTCAAATAATTCAAGTTTTCAAGTGTTCAAATAATTTTATAAATTATTATGGTGTATTACCTAACTATATTAACTAATTTATGCATTTTATTAATGAATAGTACGGTAGGTAGTAACATACAATTCGTAACATTTTAGAAACAATAGCAAAATCTTTTGGTTAAAATAAAAGATCGTGAATTGAATCAAATCGATTGAATAAAAGCATTGCCAATTCAAATTAAATTATATTAAACCTTTAATTAAAGAAGACTCAAGGATCGGCTTCTAAATTCTCAGAAACAGTCGTTGAGTCGCCTTTGAAAAAGCCGTTACACTCATGCTGAGCGTCCGTCTGTCTGCCACTGCAGGGCAGCCAACCGCCAGCGGCCGAAAGAAAGGCGTGACGGCGGCGGAGGGAGAGGGAGAGGGAGAGGGGGAGAGGAAGGGAGCCGCCGGCGCAGAGCACATATTTATTTAATGATCAATCTAAGGCGCTATTTGCTCCCTTTATTAAATCAATAGCGCGTTGCCCTGGGACAAGGGGAGCGGCCGCCGGCCCACGACGAAATGCTCGGTTTGCATTAGCTGATTCATGTCTGCCCGAATCTTTTCGTTATCGCGGTTAAGACTTGTTATTTTGATAGGATACGATAGTCTAATCGTCGAGCTACTGTTATATTTCAAATAATACTTAGATTTAAGAATTACTCGGAAATAAATGAATGTTTCTACAAAAATATTTTGTAGAAACAATATTTTGACAGCGCTTGTGTAAATTCGTTTGAGATCACTTTATTCACTGAGAGAGTGCGATGTTATAACAGAGTGCGCCAGGAAAGACCCACCGCACCGAATATTGAATCCTATCCAATTGCTCTCCTATTCAAATGACATGTACTATGCGCTCAAATTTATCCGGACTCGTCCAAAATGGTGTTACGGTCTGGTCGTATATTTCATGGAGGGGGCTTGCACCCCTTGTTATGTGAGGCACCATCACGGTTGATGTTTTAAACACCGTCTTGCTTCCCACTGTTGAAGAGCAATTCGGGGATGGCGATGGCATCCTTCAACTCGATCGAGCACCTGTTCATACTGCACGGCCTGTGGCGGACTGGTTACATGACAATAACATCCCTGTAATGGACTGGCTTGCACAGAGTCCTGACTTGAATCCTATCGGATTGTGGATTCTTGTTACCTTGTGGATTCTATGTTACTCCGAGGCTCCAGGGAAGTGCAGTAAAACTATGGGATTTTCAATCGTGAAAGCTGAACTGCAATTTTTTTTCGGTTTGTAATCAAATTCACGCGGAGTTCCCTACATAAAATAAAATCTAATAATAATCGACGCGAACAGCCTTCCATACGTATAGATCAATAAACCCATGACTCAAAATAAACGTCAGAATCATCTAAATTTTGAAATAGCTCGTTGGGGAAATTACTATTGAAATTTAAATACTGTATTGACTAATTAACAACAACAATAAGACAATAGGAGCCCTGGTATCAGTAGTATCTCTGATATCAGACACGTAGAGAGAACGTAAGGTTTCGTTGTACTCTACATTCCCCCGATAGTCTAGCGTTGTTGAATGATGATATTATATTGACAATGAGTAGGAAATGTGGAGGAAGGGCATCGAGCTTTAAAAAAACCCCAACGCTAACGTTCATCCACCCCCGCTTGACCGGAAGTGAAGGTGAGGGAAGTCTTCCTGTGGCAGAGCAGGGAAGGGAGCACGCGAGGGCCCCAGAGGCGTTCCCTGGGGAAGGCAGCGAGGCTCCCACACTCAGACACAATGGCGCCGCAGCCCCGGCTGTGCACCCGACCACCCACGCACGGGCTCCCGATGGAAGCGAGGCGATGGATGTGACCGACTGCATCCCGCGCTCAGCCCTCCCCGCCATTTGCTTGCGCTGCTTCTGAATGGAAGCTAAGCAAACATTGATACTCCTTCTCAAATACAGGATGAATGGAACGGGAGGAATTCGGGATATGCCGTCTCAGGAAAATGGAAAGGAGATGAGCTGGCAAGCGGGAAAGGCTGACCGGAGGATGCAGTCGGTCGATTCCCTAGCAAAGCTACAGGAGCTACAAAATGTAAGCAAAGCTACACTGAACAAGGTGCCGCTACACTTAACAAGGTCTCCTGCTACACTGAACAAGGTGGCGGTGAAAGATTCCTTCCACTCACAAACTCGGGTGACCCACAATCTACTTGGTTGCTCTGGCACACAGCGATCAACTAAGGGTGTCGGTTTACAATCATCCGAAATTTCAGAGAAGTGTGGTTGAGGCGCATACAACAACAAATCAACAGAAATCCCCCTTCCACTGCCTCCATTACCACCAATTAATTTTCGCCCAGGTCCTTCACCACTAACAGTTCTCACTTGCTATTCACAAAGTGTTGAGAAGTTGAAAAGCTGCAGTGAAAAGCGACGATATTTTTTACACAAAGCACGTTTCCTAGACGCTGATACGAGAAAGGTAATTTTTTTCCTCTTAATTACTTTCTCAAATAGTACATGGCATAATTCAATTCCGTGTTTTGTGGACTCAATGTCAAATATGTCACATTATGCAAAAATATTTCTCAATACTATATCTTCTTATTACATTAAGAATATACGCAAAATGAATTAATGAAAATTATTTTTAAAACCATTAGATTTTTCTCAAAGCATACAGTTCAAGTGGAAATCAAAATAACGCAACATGCCTTTCCTATAAAGCTCCCTTGGTCAACGCCGGGATTGTGGCACGGAGAACCAGATTTCGAAGCCATCCTAATAAATATTTTGTTTACTTTTTTCTTTAAACTTTTTGTAACAATAGACAGCAATACACTCAATTCAATGGTAGAAATCCATTTCCATTTAAACATTTGAAATTTCAAAACAACATGTGATTTTTTAAACCCTAGCGCTCCGTTTGCTTGCGAGTTTTAGCAGCGACGATGTCGTTACATAGGAGATTGTAGTAAGAAAACTTACCAATAACACGAGAGAGAATGTGATGCTTTTCATCAATGGTTTCTTTTGGGGGATACCTCATTACAATGTTTAAAGACATTTCACATACTTTGTAACAGCAGTATGTATTATTTTGCATGTCTGAAATTTTATTTACTGTTCCATAAATAATTAGGGTGTGTGTGTGTTTGTGTGTGTGTGTGTCCAATTTTATGTAATATTAACAGAGTTCTATGCCAATTTTATTAATATTGTATTCGTTGTATTCGACGGACTTCAAATAAGGGCGATTTTCTGATTATATCTTATTCAGATCAGTACCACAATTATGTTTTTTAGCGCTAGTCCTGTAACTACTACTAATGCACTCTTCATCATCACAAGCAATTACAGGATCAATTTCTTCAATACAAATTCCGTCTCTTCAAGATTCAATACAGTCAAATTTTTCTTTAGTCCGCATTTACAGATAGCAATCGTGCGCTGCCAATCTTCGTGTTCGGGTGCTTGTCTGCCCCCTGGACCGCGTGGATCCCCTTCCAGCGACCGTCGCAGCCACACAAGACTTCGCCACGCGACAGACAACGCAACGCACGAGCAGGCCCCGAGAGAAAGAACGCGCACACCGCCAATTGTAATAATATACGCACATAATTGCTTTGCAAGATCGATCATGTGATAAGTAAAGCACACATTACCAATTACACAGACAAACACAAAACGCACACTCGAAACAAAAGTTCCCCTTTTTCATAAATTAGAGTTATTCAGTTTGACGGTGTTTTGTCAGAGTTTAGAATCAGCGCGCTTCGCTCATTGTGCAAATTAACGAACGCCGCGGAAAATTTCCAGCCGAAGGGAGCTCGCGCGCCATATGCGGCCGAGGGTGTCAGCGAGGGACGAGGGTGCGGCCGGGGTACGAGACAATGGGGAGGGAAATTCATGTCGCTGCGGTGGAGGTAATTAGAGTACAGAGAGTTCGTGATGGACGTCAAAATGGTGATGGTGGCAGGAATAGAACTGCAGTGACGTTCTAAGGAACAGTGACTCATACAACGTAAATATATCATGGAAATGTTACAAAACAGCGTGACGCGGCGGAAAATGTGTCGATAACTTTGACGACGGCGATGAATAAGACAGAGAATGCAGTACTAAGAACGACTAACACAGTATTTGAATAAGCGCTGGAACCGAAATCGTGATGTGGTTGAAAACGCAAGCACCTGAGAAGTAGACGGAAGGCTTTCGTAGAGGTGTCTGATGTGAAAAATGGTCAAACAGAGAAGGCCCAGCGGCGTAACGCAATCCATTGCAGCTTTCGAATAAAGCGAGAATATGTCCAAATTCGTGATGTGGCCATGGCGTTTGCCGGGGCGGCGGAGGGGGGGGGGAGGAGGCACAGACGATCGAACAAATGCATTCGCGTAAATGACACAAAAACAGGCCCAGTAATGATGGGCCATATAAATAAAGTCACTCAGAAATATTACGAAAAGTCAGCAAAAACCCCATTTCGATCGACGTGGGACAGAACTTTCCTGGAAGACGATGTGTTAGCAGTGGCCGCTGCTCGAGTCGTGACTTCCCTGAGCGACCGCCCGCTGCCCGCAGGCGATGCGTCCCGAAAGACACAGGGGCGGAGGCGGCGCTCCCCTCGCAGGCGACCCCACCTCCAAGGCAATCATGAAAAATATGCTTAATGGTAATTATCGAAATAATGAGGAGTTGCACACCGCCTGGATAATATTTATGACTACTTGACAGCTGGGATGGGGGTAGAGCGATGTTGCCAATTTCTCGAACGGCAGACACGAGGTCGGGTGGCCCCTCTTGCATCAGATCACAACAGTAGCAAGAAACGCATTACAATAAGAGCACACAATAGTAGACGACAGAAGCACACGATGCATAACCAAAGAAGTAATGACCCTCTTCAATTTACAGATGCTTCGCTGTAAGATTTCATTTCTTTCTTAGTAAGTTTCCGTAACTCTGCAGTGACGTCATCAAAATTTGAAGCCTCTACTTGCATAACGAAACCCTCTCTCCCCAGTCAGTCGCTATCTTAATTAGACAGAAATATTACTTCAACAAGAGAAGACATTACTTTTTGTACCGTCATAACTCGTCCGGGATGTTTGCGATTGAGAATTAGAGGTGCAGAACTGGATATTTTCTGTCGATTAGTACATGATAGCAATACTATATTAATCATGTAATAATAATAATAATAAGTATTTTGAAATAACGATGCTATGCAATTTGTTGTTTGAAAACACAATCAGAAATGAAAACGTTCGGGAGATGCGCCTAATCTGAAGTCGCAGTCGCAGAGTGGAGTTCGCTACCGCACCTGCCTTCACCACTGGGAGCCCAGGTAGAACTTGAGAAATGGAAATTTGGGAGGACGTTATGTTACGTTGGTTAAAAGAACGTTATGTTAAAAACGTGGTGACTTTGAATCAGAACTTCAGAAATCCGGGACAAGTGGCTTGATGAGGTCAGAGATCATTACAAAAGACCTGGCGGAGAGTAGTAAGGAACACAATAGCCTGAGATTTTACAAATGCAGCGTTGTGACAGGACGAGCTACTACTCACGGCACTGCGACGGAATCAGCCGACGGTGAGGCCGCGATTCAAGGCTTTGTGCGAGCTCTGGAGTCCACCTCAGCCAGCTCCACCAATGCGCGCCGCGACGCCCTGCCAACCGGCTGCTCGCGAACGATTTCAACAGTCACAGGAATTCTTACATTCTTATTTACTATAAACAATAATAATATATTATATAACAACATGAAGGTTAAATTATATGACAATTATTAATTGTCAGAAATTCACGGAAATTTTTTCTCCTCGAAATTTAGATCCCTTCATTCTCATACATTACACCAATAATACAAATGGAATACAGAATGTTATTAACAGCACTGTGTTTCAGTTCGCCATTCTATCAATGTATTTAAACTCCCTGTTAGAAAAATGAATCCTTTTTTGGTATACTTTCGTATTCCTGTTTTTTCCTCGCGCCTGATCTCTAGATTTGTTGGTAGAGTTCAGGTTCAATATTATTTGGGGATGGAAGTTAAGAAAACATAAAACATAATACAGAAAGATCTAAAGATTTTAAAAAATGTAATAATATTCAGGTACTTCTACATCCTGAATGACCACATTCTTATAAAAACAACATCAACACTCATTTTATCGTTTTAACAACATTAGGCAAAAATTCTCTAATAAACTTTTTCTCTAATTCTCTTCATTTCTTCACGATCCACCAGAAAATTTGCCTGCCCATATCTGTCGGATTTTCTTGCATATCTTTCAGCGTCAACGTTCGGCAGATGGAAGGAAAAGAAGAGCGATGCTTCGCAACACAGGACGAACATGTGTGGAAGAATTTCCGCATTAGAAACTGGAGATCTACATGCGTGCATCAGCGAAGGGGAGGAGTGTTTGGGCGGCTTCGAAGGGAATTAAAGGGAATAAAAGACGGACGGCGGCGCGCACCTGACGCGACGCGACGCGACGCGACGCTACGCGAAGCGAACCGACGCGATGCGAACCGACGCGAAGCGAACCGACGCGATGCGAACCGACGCAAAGCGACGCGACCCGATGCGAAGCGACGCGACGCGACGCGCGCGTAAACCCGGGATCTCGCCACTCGCTCGCGCTTCGCGTCGTCCACCGCTGTAATTTCTACTCGTTAGCGGGCGGCACCCCTCCACCTACCCACGCGGGGGGGGGGGCTTATCTGGAACATTCTGTGACAAAAGGGCGGAGGCCGGTCAAGGACTTAACGGTATTGATTTACACATTTTCGCCCGCGACGCGTTAAGAACTAGTTACCCCGTTTTGATGAACTTTTCGATAAAGCTGTCTCTGCGTTCCGCGCTATGAAATGGTGCAACAGTCAACGTCATTTGCTCTCAAAACCTCTTCCAAGAGTCAAACCACAAGTACGTACACTTGCAAAGTATTTGTTGTATCGGTGCACATACACTGCGAAATCTTGAAAGTGAATTAAAATTACAAAAAATAATTATTTTCTGTTAAGCTGTCACACTCAAAACATTACAGTTATTTTCTAAAATTTCAAGAATTTTATATTTCAAAAGGGGGACATCCCTTAATAAAAGGATAAAATTGATACGTAGAGTAATGTAGACCATTCACATGACGTAATGAAAATTACGCCAAATTAATATTCATTTCCATTAAATTATAATACGCAACGTTTTAATAGGTTTATAATTTTATCTTTATTTAAATTCACGAGGACTGGGCGGGTTTCTTGGCCTCCTTGAATGATCTTTAGAAGAAGAAGCCATCGTTAATGTTATTATCCTTCTATTATATTTTTATTGTCACAAACTTTTCAGTGGCCTACTCCAATTCACCTAAAACGTGTATTTTTTTATTAAAATTAGTTATTAGTGAACGCAGTGTAAAAATTCCCGAAATGGTAAATATGGCTTATTTTTTCCTTCTTCTATAATATTTTTTGTAATCTTCTTTCCTTCCTCATATAATGGTTTCTAAGAATTTAAGACTCCCTCTCTCCGCATAGTTGTGTTTTGCAGCGAAATTTATTCACAAGAACATCAGGAGGTTGACACTTAAAACACACAACAAACTTTACTACAAAACTATATTTCATAGCAATGCATCAATTCGAAAGTTGCTGTTAAAACTACTATTTTAACCCCATTTTAACGGTAATGTATATACAAATATTTCATATATTCCATATAACATTGCACATGAAAATATTTTTCTGCTCAGGATGTATCAAAAGAGACACCAAAAACCACATCATCATTTCTACTCCCTCTTCCCGCTTCCCATTCAGAGTACGAATCACAAAGACGTAAACCATCTCGTGTAAACCATCTAAAAGAAACCGACAACACATTAGCAAATCAGACCAAAAGATGGCGCCGTCAGCCGGAAGAGACTTTTAGCACACGTCGGCGGCCGTGATGCATGGTTATGATAAGAGAACGATATTCTTTATGACAATTGGGAAAAGTCATGCGGGTGGCTTTTTTGCATTTCGCTCCTCTGAGGGCACGTGACAGCGGGAGAAGAGCCCGCGTGAGGCCCTTCAGGTCGTGAATTTCAACGGCGCCGAAAAAGGGAAAAGGGATTGTCGTCCCCGCGCAGGCAGCGCGCTGCTGCGGGCGGTTGCGGCGGCGAGACGCAAAAAGTCGTATTCTATATCGGAGGACGTTTGTCTATGTAAATCCGCTGAACGAAGGCGGGGCGGGGCGGGGCGGAGCGAGGCGGGGCGGGAGCGCAGGCCGCAGCCTAGAGTGGCTTGCGGAGACACGTGACAAAACTCAGCCTTCACGGTGCAAATGTGAAGCGAGAGTGTGGAGAGTGAAAGACACGGGAGGGAGAAGAAGCGAAGCATAATATAGAACAAAATGGAGGAATCGAACGACGATCGATGGACAAGGGGACACCGAGACGTCGACGAGATTTTGTCTGATTTAGACAGCGGCGACACAAAATCAGTGCTCAACGCATTGGACGAGGAATGTGGAAAACGGAAAGACGATGCCGAAAGATAACATCGAAAGGTGGGTAGTATAATGGTAATGTGGCTACAAGCGACACACTTCACGGTGCGAGACACACGAGATGTAGAGATAGCAAAAGCACATGGAGAGTAGGGAAAAAAGAAATACGAGAGAATGCAGTGGCATGTGAGGAATATTGAAGACCTTTTGCACAAGGGCTAGTGGGGGAGGTGCGTAAGAGAGAGAGAGAGAAGGGGGCGGAGGGCGGAAAGAGCGCGAGGGCAGAGAGGGGCGGCGCGGCGCTGGGGCTCCGCGAGACGAATATTCTCATCGCAGGGCTGTCCAACCCACTCGAGAGAAAATTAGCGGCACGGCGGCAAGGGGAAGACCCATTGGAGGCTGCACCGAGAGGCGGCTGGGCCAGACACTACAGGGAGCAGCACCCGCGAAAAGCGGAAAAGTAGACCCGGGCCAACACGACTACCAAATATGAAACACATATCCGAGCAAAGAAGTACAAACGTCAAGTATTCATGGCTATGGATCGATTTCTTTTATATCAAATACTTTCGCGAATCCCATACGAAACATTTACAGGCTCACAAGGCAAAATAATAGAATATTCGAACATCATTTTTTTAAAATATAAAATATCACCCCTGAAAAGTGTTACATCATTGTTAAAACACCCTTCGAATCATAAAATAGCGCCAGAAACATGTGTTTGGAAGAATTTCGCCTTCCGTTTTTTCCTTGCTTTCCCCGAGGTATGCCTGTTTTTGGATCCCACTGCTTTATGGCGCGCGTAGGCAGTAAAGTTCTCCTGCAGCGGCACTCTGCGGCGCCGCACCAACCCCTTCCGCCTGGCGGGCTTCTTTCCCTTTGCGCCTCGCCGCCCCCGCCCCGCCCCCCCCTCCCCGCCCCGCAGCCTCGGCAGAGCGCGCTCAACTTCCTCGGTCAGATCTGCTCCCGCCCCTACATGTACATCGCACCGGCATTATAAAACCTGAGAAGACCTCGAGCGAGCTGCCAGGCAGACTTGTCAGGCGCAGCGAGGCGAGGCGGGGGCGGGGAGCGGCGGAGGACCGTCGCCGCTGACCGAGCCGGCAAGCTGGAGGAACTCCTCGGGCCTACTGTATGTAGACAAGCTATGTCTTATGGCCATATAGTATTCAATAGCTTTACACCGCTACTCATCCTGGAAGGGCTCATTCTTCGCTATCCATCACTGCGGAAAGGCCTCCCGCTACCTTCGCTCCACGTCAGGCTTTACAAACAGCGAGCGTTCGCCAGTGAAATGCGACAGCCCGAGAACTGAACGGCGTCCGTTCCCCCCGCCCCCGCCCCGCCCCGACCCGCCCCGCCCGCCCGCCCCGCCCGCCCCGCCGCCCCGCCCGCGCCCCGCCCCTCGGAAGGGACAAATTAAGACGAACCCAACGGCAAGCGCGGCCGTCGCCGGCACCGAAGGAGACAGGCGCGGCGGGGATCGAGCAAAGCAAGAACGGCGAAAAATCAAAAGAAGATACCTGAAACTCAAAAGCCGAAGAAGCGAAGAGGAACTCGTGTTTTCTTCCCAACTTTCGATAAAAAAAGAAGGAGATCGATACAACGCACTGATAAAGGATGAATAATGTCTTAAAATCTAAATACGCTGACTAACTTTTCTCTCGGAAGCTCTTTGGAGTCCGTCAGTCGCTTGGAGTATTTTAAGGAGCCGCTGCGGAGGCCAAGACAAACAGGCGTTGTGGCGCCCCCCCCCCGTCCCCTCCAGATCCACCACAAACGCTGCATGGAAGACATTTCTAAGACATACAAAAGAGTCAATATGAGTATTAATTACTTGTCATGTCGTCATTTGCAATTTTATTTGGACACAACGAAAACTAAAATTTATAATTCAGAAATACACAACATGAAATATAAAAATTTGAAATATTCCATATAATGTACGGCAGATCAGAAAAATACATTTGAAATATAATGTTTACAAAAAAATACTCGTCTCTTGCAAAGCAGATAGTATAGGAATTGATTTTGCGTTATTGAGTGACAACGTATTTTGTAATATTCAATCTAAAATTGATAGATAAAAAGAATTTTTTTATACGCTGTAAATAAACTATTTAACACAATATACCTGCCACTAAGCAGATTTGTAATGTTAATTTATGAATTGAGCAGTAAATAATCAATTAACATGTAAAATCCGTATTTATAATTACAATTAAAGGTATCTGAAACCGTCTCCAGACGTGGTTGATAATAGAATATGAACTACACCACCCGTTGAAATGCGCTTATCGTGACACGCGAGTGACTGAAGCAGCTACCGACCACGCGCAGGGAGAGGGCCGAGGGGCTGACCAACAGGATGATGCGGGAGGGGGGGGGGGCTCATTTCACGAAACCAATCACCCCCCTCCCTTTCCCCCTGGCCGTACTGCCAAGCGTTGCCGGCCTAAACTCCGCCGTGGATCTCCGAATGTTGTATAATCTTCACATTTAAATTACTAAAATCACAAATGATCATCAAATGACATAAAACAACGTAATATTGTTCAACAAGATCATTACGTTAAAATAAAAAATAAATTTTGCGTATTTTCGATCTTGTGTATTTGCTACCACAACTGATTTTTCTAACAGTCACATGTTTATTTGCTCAGAGACTTGTTACCACGACACTAATTAAAAATATTTGTGAAAAACACTGTTGCTTTCAATATCCTTAATTTTTTTCCGTTTAAATGGAAATCACGTTTCCCCGCAGACTGTCAGTTCTCTCTTCCGCACCATAACAGTATGTAACAAAACAACCCACAGCAGAAAAAAACTGCCCAACCTGGAAAAGCAAAAACGAAAGGCGGCCACTGAACAGGTCCACAGTTGTGTTCGCCCCCCCCCTGTCTCCGGTCGCACACGGACAGTGATGGAGAAGCCACAGCCGCGGTGCAGCTCATTCACGCGCCGCGCCGAACACTGCACCCGCTGCAGCGCGGCTCTGAAGGTCCCCGCGCGAACAACGTCACAACGTCACAACGCTAATAAAACACTCACGAAAACATCCACCTCAAAAATTTCGTACTAATTTACTTACATATAATTATTTTAGAGTAATCGTAAGTCACAATTTAATTAGAATATGTATTCCAACTTTAGAGAGTGGCGATGCTTTTTCTGAAACGTTCAAACAAATGAACATCGTTGATAAAATTGCGAATTTTACATTTCAAAATATTTTCTCTGACGAAGATGTGCATTGATAATAAAGTAATCCGCATGTAATCTGCCTGTAAGTTTTGATGGTACCCCTCGAAGCACCTCTAGTAAGCAAGTCTATTGCCCTTTCATAAGCAGTGATGAAATATTGATGTTTGCGTTGTTACTGTAACCGCACTGTTTACTATATTCTCTGTATTAAAATCTAATTTGATTCAACACTAGAAGTATAACCGACCTGACTTATATGGCAAGTTTCAGAAAACAATTAAGATATTCAGAATAATTTATATACTGGAGGTTGTTGATTTTAATGATCGCCTTGTAAACCGAAGTACACATTTTTACAAGAGCCATAATCATAACACTACAGTATATTTTTGTTCAATCATAATTGAGGTTTCAATATTGAAAGACAACTGCATTTAGTTATACATCAACTACTCGTATTCATATTATTCACTAAAACAGCTGTCATATTAGTCATTGCAGTTGCTAATATGTATACGAGTAGTTCATGTATAAATAAATGCGGTTGTCTTTAAATATTGATGCCTTAATTAATATTGAATATATATATATATATATATATATATATATATATATATATATATATATATATATATATGCATAGACAACTACTGTGCTACACACAATATAATTTTGTATAAAATCAAATAAATTTTAATTCAGAAATATCTTACTAATAAGCACAAAAATCAAGGATTAATGATTCATTATTGTCGATTGATTGATGATTGAACCATATTTACATATTATTAAATGCTGACTTTGACTTTCTATGATTCCAAAAAGTTAAAGTCACATTAATCTAAGAATTTTCACTGCAAATTTCTTAACAATATTTCACTGTAATGAATAAGATGTGAATGTGGAAAATAGGTCGCCTACGGAAGGATTTCTTTCCTTCACATCCAATGCAGGCCCTTGGTCCACCACGTAATCATGGCAAAAAGGAGTTTTTCTAAACAGGTTCTTTCCATCCTTGCTTCAGAATGTAACGTGAATTAAAGAAACCAAACCGTACGGAAAAAATATAAATAATTATACATTTTGAAGAAAATAATTTTGAGCTTACAATTTAGTCATTTCATGCAGAGCCAGTCTATTTATTTGTAACTATTATTGATATTTACCAAAGTTCTCACCTAACATCACACACCGCATATAAATTTCCCGATTACTTACTCTACAACTTTCCTATTCTACACATTTGAAGTTAATAATTTTATCTCTTAATGCCGGTTGCTTACCTTAAAATGATTTTTTTTCTTTTTGACAAGTAATAAATGCAAAGTACATAAGGTGTATCACATTTTGTTACTTTAATTTCATAAAACGAATGCAGACATTGATCGCACAATTACTCTACTGATAAGAAGTGGTGCTCAAAGAGCACCTACTTTCTTATCCGTATTTTCACGGAAAATTACACGAACAATACTCAGTTTTTTGAAAAAGTACACGACTTCATTTTAGGATTATGTTTAAGGAACATACTTCATTAAAGGAAAAAATCTCTATCATAATTGTAGTTGTAGGAAGACGCCGAAGAAAAAAGACCAACACCATTCTCTAAAACTTCCTTGACACTATCCATCAACACATTTAATAAAAAACGAAGGAGCCATTTTAATTTAATACGGAAATAGTCCGGGGGGCTTCGTGTAATGTCCCATCCAAAATTAAAATATTGGTTTCAAATTCACGGACCCGCGACCTCATTCAGATCGACTGGGGAATATCAATTTTGTAGAAAATTGGGTGAAGGCTTTAGCCACTGGCGTGGCGTTCTTTACAGAAGGACAGACGCTTCGCCGTGAATCTATCTTGCGGTATTACGGACCAACAAAACATGGATTCTGATTACATGTGTTAGAGGATCTTTTTTCTAAATTTAGCCACTGGATCTATCGACTTTTCCTTTATCAGGGTCCTCTAATAGGAGTTCTTTGACGAAAATGCTGCCCTTTTTCGCGCAGCATTACACAACTTTCTCTCTCCTGCGAAAGCGGTAGCGAGAAAGTAAAAGAAGAAAGTCCTTCCTCCCTCGCGAGGGGAAGCCCCGGAGAAGGAACCGCCAGGGCAGACACTCGCGCCGCACGCTCGTTCGCAACAATTCACTCGGAAAAAACATTTGAAAATCGTCGCCCCCCCCCCATTCCTCGCGTCCGCACTGCCACTTTCCTACAGAATTCCCCGCCGCCACCACGACACGACGAACGCCTTTTATATCGCAATAAAATAAACTATAGCGCGCCATGTGTACGCGATGTACTACAGTGCAGCAAACTTTAATACGGTTAAGTACGGTGCGGCGGATGCACGCGACTGCGTGAACGGGGAGCGTTACGATAAAAAGTGGGCCATAGTCGTAAAGGGTAAGGGGCTTGCCGCCGTAAGCCTGATGATTGCAGCGTCGGCCCCGCAGCCTCCGACCCTCGCCTGGCCCCGCCCCACCACCGCCCCC
>BOPP01000097.1:3675422-3691026 GCA_017312745.1 Gryllus bimaculatus | reverse complement strand
CTTGGGCGAGGGCGGGCCGCCCGAATCGATAGCAGCCGGCCACGCAGCCTTGAGGATAAGAAGTGGCGTGCTTCATGCGAGGCCGCCCCCGCCCCCGCCCGCGGAAGCTGCTTCTACAGGCGCAGGCGGCGACTCCTCCGCTCCGCTCCGCTCCAAGGAAATTACACTCAATTGCAATGTTTTGAGGCATTTACAAACGATGTAATAAACATTTATTTTCTTTATACCTTGCAATATTTTTTGACCTTTGCCAGGTATCAATTGATAAAGAATCCTTATTTACAGACCGGCATTTCTAGTTCTAGGAGGAAATCATATTAAATTACTAATTGTAGACGGGTATGCACAGAATGGATAACAGGAACGGGCTGGAATACAGAAATAGATAATTAAGTAAGACATGGATCAACGACCCCAAGAACAATTGCATGAGAAGCGCGTAATCCGTAGGAAATCACAATGAGACTGTGCCCCAATTGCTACAATGGAGGATGAAAGAAAAGTTGATGGAGATAATGGGCGTGTGGGATGTTGGGGAAATGGAAATGACGATTTCAAAGGATTAGAAGTTACATGTAGAACGTAGTTGCAATGACAAACGATTGGAAGTTACAAACTAATAACGAACGAAAGAAGTGACGACTAATAATGGTAGTGACGATTGTGGAAGTAGAGACGGTGATGGTAATGACAGTGAAATTGGTGGTACTACAGATTGTGATTGATAATGCAATAGGACAATAAAACACAATTCCGTGACTTTTATGTAACTTCTTTCGCGGTATTTTCGTTCTATTTTTGACGAAAATCGATAACGAGCACAGAAACACAAGTGGAATATTTACACACGAACTTCGTTGTTTGCTAGGAATAAACATTATTCAATGCGTTATGAAGCCGAGTCGACCTGACCAAGTCAATAACCAAATTACTGCCGCGGTAGAAGAACTTACGGAGTTGTACATCACATCCAGTCTGTTGAGATACAATGATTTTATTCGTATCAATAAAACTGAAATCTATCACAGTGCTTTCAAAATAACGGACTTCTTACAGTTATTTACATTGTATTAACACCCCTACCATTGTTTTCACAGTTAATATTAGTCTAGGCAAATCTCAGAAACTGGATCTCTTGAACTGCTAAACATTTCAATGGACTTTTCATTTCGTAATTTCGTTTCATTTTTTTCAATTCGTATTTTTTATTATACGAAGAAAAATAATTTTTGTACAAATATTTGAGAAAACCTTCTAATATCACGTAAGACCAACCCTCCAGGGGATCCTTTTACCAACCTTTGAAGAAGGATTTAGTTCACTTTTTCATTTTGTTTTGTATCTCCAACACTATTAGGAAATTCAGGAAATAAGATTAAAAAACGTTTGATACCCCATAAAATTTTATTATTTTAGAACCTATTTCATTTAACAAATATCTCTATTTACAATACTGTACTTTGGCAATTATTTACAATTTTAATTTTTTTAATATTTATGTTTTAGAGCTTTTGAGAAATAATTATTTAACAAATACCTCTATTTTACGCCCCATTGCACGAAAACTATATATTCAATACTTTCATTGTAGGAGGACGTCGAAAAAAATGTCTGAAAATTTCAAAAACTTTTTATATTTTCAAAACAATGAGGGATTTTCACAAAAATGAGACCTGTGCCATTCTTCTCTACACTACAAGACTACACGAAGTTTAATCAAAACATTTGGTGCCACTTTTTACAAAATTTTGACCATGTTTTTGATACTTAATGTAAAGAACGGCGCAAAATCAAAATATCGAATGAACGGTTTAGGAGCTAGCGTTGAACACGATCGAACAGACGTTTTGCCGTCACTCAGCATCAACGGCCCACAAAACTATACAATTCTTATTATTCAATGGGCCAGACTGTGTAATATAATTCATGTAGGAACACGATTTATTCACTCTTTCATTACTATGGTCCTGCATTAAGTTTTTTCTGCCGAAAAATCGCTGATTTCCACTGCACTGTTACAATACTTTCTATTCGCAAATTAAGAATTACGGCGAGAAAGTAAAAATGGGATGATACCCCGTAAAAAGGTCATGGAAGCGTTCTTTCTGGGGAGTACGTTGTGAACGCTTAGTCAAAACCCTCTCAGTTGTGGACCTCCCAGGCGCTGTATTTTTCCCGACTTTTTTTTAGGTTTTCTCAATAACTTATTAGCCTTAAATGCTGTAAAAACATTCAAACTGATTTCGAAGAGAATAAAATTAGCTTCCACTTTTCTATAAAACACTTTTTCCTGGCCCTACTACCGAGTGAGCTCCCAACAAAAAAGCTAGCTTCTAAGTTGGTAAGTGGCGGTGGGGTCCGGCCAGCCGTCTGCTTTACTGGGGCCTGCTCCTTCTGCGAATTATATTTTCAGTTGAATCGTTTTTTATATACTTAGTGAATCCTTACTTATTTGTTATTTTTATTTTTAATCATTAAGTTTTTAAGTTCTTCCTTATCAATAGCACTGCAATGGGTTTGTAAGTTTTACTGTTGCCCTAACATGGGTAGGTACCGTGCATTTGAAACGCTATTTGGGGAGCCATATTATCACTTTCATCGATGAAACAATAATTTAATGTTAAAAGATTTTGACAGAAGAGGAAATTTATTGCGAAAATGAAAGTGTTTCCAGGAATGCCTAATAAACCAAAAATAATAAACCAAAAATCCCCGATCAAAAGCTATTGAAAGGATTGCAGCAATATATTCTTTTACAGCACTTTATAGAAAAGTCATGGTAGTAAAGACTGCAGTATTAATGGCTAGATTTTCATGGTATTACCGTATTAGGTGAAGAAGGGTATACTACTTTGGCTGACAACAGCAACTTCTTTCCAAGAAATTTATTTCAAAAGAGTTGAAGGCATTTCATTCTTCAAAATCATTCAAATATGACCAATAAGATATTATTTTCCTTCATACATTCCGTGTATGTGTTAAATACATTTAGTTTGACCATCTACCCTCAAGGTAAGTTTGAGATGAAAATAAAAAAAATAATCATTTCGATTGAGCCTGGTCGTTTAGCTAGCAAACTCCCTTGTTTCAGTAATCGAAGAGAATGTCGGGGCATGTAGCAAAATAAAATGAACTACAATGCTTTGCTGTATCCTTCTATTGTTCTGAGCATACATGTGCAATTCTCCTGAAACAGATAAAGCTGGGGAACGACATTTGCATCAACAACCAACATTTTATAATAGAGGAACCTGATGACCCATACGAATCAAACAGATCGAAACTAGTTTTTGTTCAATATTTTTACCATATTCAGTACTTTAGAATCATCTTATTGTTGTACATCCACAGAAAATCGTCTCACTAGCGATCTTTTGCGACTCTAGATGCACCTCACAACTTCCGCGCAGGGGTTTCTTTATTTCAACGGGGTCGGACGTTGATGAGCGTCCATGAGAGCCACCTGGCGATCAACTGGAGCCGCGCGACAGAGGGCAAATTGCCCGGAGGCCGCGGAGAGAAGTTTAGCGCATGCGCAGTGGAAGGGGCGAGACTGAACCACTACGCGTAAACATTAAAGTTACATAAGCGCAATTATTGAATAATCAGCAATATTTTTAAATCACACTACATGTTTGCAAAACCAGGAAACTTGAAGACATAAAACGAAAACCGCACATTGGTGACAGGCATAGAATTTTGCGTAAACCGTGATTTTTTTTGAGAAATTTCCTTTCCTTTGGTACTCCATAGTCATTATCTCTTGTGGTGCTTCCAAATACAAATTGCTTTTTTACATGGAGACGTATCCACATTCAACAAATTCTCTTATCTTGCATATTACATATCCGCGACGTAACCCGACCGCCAACGCTATTTTATGCGCTCCCGTTTCCTGGGTATTAACGCCCCATCGAGCGAAACGTTGCTCCCACTTTTGTTCTCGGCTGCAGGGCCCCATGAATCTTCTGCCACTCGGCGCTTCCAAGCCTCATGGCGGTCCCTCCTTCGCCTCCCGTTCGCACCGACCACGGAAGCGCGCCCTCCCCCCACACCTCCCACCCCCACGGGCGACGAGCCACCGCCCGCCGCCAGGGGGGTAATGGCAATCAAAAATGCGCTCCAATAAAATAAACGCTCGCACCCAGGCTGGGCGCCGGTTCATTTCGCAGCGTTGTTCCGGCGCCGGCTCCCCCCCCCCTAATTACAGGTGAGCAAAAATTACACACCTTTCATTTCCGATAATAAATTGCATGAGCACCCACGGCCCGAACAATCGATTGGTTTTCCCCCGCAAAATTTGAATAGCATTTTGGGAGCGCGAGCGAGTGAACGCGGCTATTTCTATTAATGCCGGCCCGACAACTCTTGAACGGAAACAAAGGATGGTGGGAATTATTTAGGTCTCGCTTTGATAGCCTTTTTCGCGTACCTATATGGAAGCCCACAACGTGTTGGTGTGGTGTAAAATGGAGAGTATCCTATTTGCGGCTGTGCGTAAATTTACGAGCTGAACTGCACTCACCACCTCGCCCGCCCCGACGCGACGGCACGTTTTCGCTGCCTTTAGGATATCTTTAATCCGGTTTGGGCACTCGCGTTATATCGCCCGGTGATTCATCGTGACGGTGCCATCCCCAGATAGTACTTTCAACGAAAGGATCCGGAATCTAGTGATGGATACAATAGTTGATCCACAGAGACGATAGAAGCAATTATGGAATTGCGTTTGCCCACAGGTCAGCGATATTCATATAAACTATGTATTAATTTTCAGAATTGCAGCATCCCAACTGTATTAACAAACAACTATTTTCTTAATTTGTCTGATCACGATGATCATTTCTCAAACAAAGTAAACAAATGAAACATAATTATCTTTGCAGACAGAATTTGTATGAAAAAGCTGATAACAAACTCGTAAGGGCTATGAGTTCAATAGCAAAACGTCTCTAGGCAAATCGCAGTTTCGTTGATTGTATATCAGAAAAAATGTCGCACTACATTAAAAGAATGACACATGACTAACCATTAAAATTTTAAAATAACAAACAACACCTAAGACAATGTTTCTCAGCAAAGAAAGCGAAATCACGTAATATAACATTGCTTTCATGTAAATTGAGTTCTAAGTTCTAAGAATATATAAAGACAATCATCACCAAGCTCAAAATAGCCATTCTCAGCACCACCAATTCTGTTCCTTTCACCTCTAACCTTTTCACGCCCATCAATAACCACTGACAATTGACCGCTTGTGCGTCCTTTCCACAATCTTCGCCTTAGCACCCACAATTAATTGGAGCTATCGAATCATCTCCATTCTCAGTCATCATCACCATTTTCCTGCTTTGTTACCTTACATTTGGTCTTCACTATCTAATCAACACCTCATCGTTTCGTCTTTGACACAGAGGACTTCGGGTTCGACACCCGGCTATAGCGAATTTCCGGCACTTATAGTAGTCGAGTTTGTTTTTTTTGATCGGTAATTTAATGTCTCCTAGTTATACCAGGCAAATGCAGAATCAATTCAAGCGGGCCACGTACTGCGCTCGATCTTTCCTTACTCTTCTTTGTCCCTTCCCCATAGACTCCCACATATGGGTAGGTGTAGGTACGCCGTACACCGTTTCCCATCAAGTTTTCAAGATAAATCCATCAATCTTATAGACGCTGCTACCATGCGGCAGTTTCAGTCAACTAGGCAGAGTGAGTTCTTGTGTTTACGATGCAGAGTGCGCGTTCTGTTATAGTGTTAAGTTTCTATTATGTTTTGTTTCGTTGGTTTTCCTTTCTATTTTTTTACCTTCATTACTTTAGAGGGAAGTGGAAAGCTATGTATAAAAATGTACGCTTCTTTAGCAATGGTTTATGTGATAGCGAAAACCTATCGACAAGGAAGTTTTGGGGCTATGCTGAATATTGCGCCGCCGCGCCCACGTGTCAGGAGGTACAGCTCGCTGCGGCGGCGGCGGCGGCGGCGGCGGCGGCGGCGCCTCGCAAGCGGAGATGCACGGAGGAGGAGGAGTCATCCGCCAGGTGTCGCGTCGGTCAGCGCCGGAGCTCACCGTCCTCCCGCACCTGCACCTTCCAGGGTGAAACACTCACCGCACGGAGGGAAGCTATGGCTGGCAGTTGACGTGGCCGCCAGCCCATTGGCCGCCAGTGGGAGGCCTCGCCAGGCGCCCGCTGCGCGATCGATAGCGCCATTTGTGACAATGGACGGGCAACGTGGCCACGAGTGGGAGGACCGCCAAATTATGTGATGCAGATAGGAATTATAGCTTGTAGCCGTTCAAGATCCGAATAATTATATCTTTACTCTGTATGTTGGTTCCTAACTTCCTATTTCAGTTTCTAACTACAAAGGGGCAACATCAATGAAGGACACCTATTCAGAAGAGTTAATTTACTTTCTTTCCTACATTCCCATTAGTCATTCACCTATTCCCACAAAATGCTGCCTCCGTCGACAACACATAACAAAAAAAAAAAGAGTTTCTTCGCTATTGGCCTTCAGAACGTTCTTATTGTCGATACCGGCGTTCACGAATTGCTGTTTCAGCAATTTACAGAACCAACAGCATTTTCCAACATTTGAATTGCAACGACCGCCGTCTTCGTGCTAAATATTGCA
The DNA here is from genome assembly GCA_017312745.1 of Gryllus bimaculatus. Classification (NCBI taxonomy): domain Eukaryota; kingdom Metazoa; phylum Arthropoda; class Insecta; order Orthoptera; family Gryllidae; genus Gryllus; species Gryllus bimaculatus. The sequence goes on along the minus strand of BOPP01000097.1, from coordinate 3,684,386 downwards.
GTTCTTAATCGCATCATTAGGAAAGGAGTCGTTAGCTGAGTTTTCATCTGCATCATCCACAAGATGCCGACAAAACATTTGACTTTCAAAGTAGAAGGCTTTAATTGTGACGGCGCAACCACGGAACAACGGGACAACGAGAGAGAAGAGAAAGCGAGTGAAGAATGTGGAACAGACTGCGCCAACCTTACACCACTTTATGTACCAGTTCAATCTAACATAAACCAGACGAGTTATAGAGAGTTAAATTTTCAGGTTTTTTTGAAGTATTACTGGGTTAATAAGAATGATAAAATTATATTGTCTTCGGATCTAGAAATTGCTTAGAGTGCTCCCTGGGCATTGTATTGAAAAGGAGAAGTGTGTTCGCTGCCCTCGTCCGCCTGTGAGGCTGCTTGGCTGGCCTTTCGCAGCTGCCGCCGCCGTCGCCGCCTCCAGCAGCCAAAGAAGCTTACGCCTCATTGTAGGGCTTTCTTCGGCCGTGAAAACAAATCTGATGTCTTTAGGTGGCCATTTAACACAAGAGGGCGACGCCGCGCCACTGGCGGGCGGCACACGTGTCTCGGAGATTTTTACAAGGCGACAGTAAGACCCCCTAGGACCCCTGAGGCGCGCACAGCGAAACAACAGTTGATCAACGAAATGCACGCAAAAAGCGAAGGTGATGGAAGTCACCTGAGCGATGAACGAATAAGATCGCGGAAGGCCAGGAGCTTCATGGGCCTTGCTTGATATTAGCGAATAGAAACTCCCAAACAGGAAGCGTGGGAGGGCGTGGAGAACACCAGACGGGGGAGGGCTAGTGCAGTGAGATGATCGCCGATGGAGGAAGGTGGCAGCGCGGGTCGTGGGAAGGAGGCCTGAGGAAGGCCTGGGAAACCGCCGCCCGCGAGGCGCTCGCCAGATGCCTCCAGAGCGGAGCGACGCGAGGGCCCCTCCCCCCTTTGCAGCTAATAGCGCGGCAGCTGCACCCACTGGCCACGCCAAGTGGACAAAATAATTAAAACATATTTGTTTATGCTTTGCACTGGCCTACAAAACTCTACAGCAGGGTAAAAGTCTTGTGTGCAAGAACAAGAAATTGGAGCCGATCACCTGAGAGTTACTGCAATCTGACGAATAGAAATATCACGGCAGATTGTTGTTAAAGTAACAAAAACCATTAATGCAAAGTAGAAAAATCACAAATGTAAAAAAGAAATAAATTTAATTGTTTTAAATGGTTTAAAACCAATGTGGGGCAAGATTTGTACCGTAAAACAGTAAGTATATTTCACGAGGTAGAAAGTTTTAAAAGAAAAAAATGTGAATTTGCTCCAGTAAATTACTGCAGTAAGAATCAAATATATATTGACAGAAAAGTTAATTAAAAGGAAGAATGCAAACCATCAAAAAATAATATGATATTAATTGGCAGAAATTTAACTGACCTAAACCGATCATAATTCTTATAATGTCTCCTGTCAGTTCCAACAAAATTAATTTTAGATTTTAACGAGCATTATGTAATTGCAATTTTTTGAATTTAAATATTGTTATTAATAAAGTACTTTATGAATAATTTACGAAACTGGTCGACTGAAAACAGTTACTAATATTTACGAATTTACAGCAACTATTACTAATATGAAAAATAATTAGAACGCATAACAAACGTACATCCAATTATCGTATATAGTCAAAGGATGATCAATTTCTCTTAGCTAACTTTTAAAACGTTTATAATACGATTTACTATTTACAAAGTAAAAAAGTAGGAAGCAGTATAATGGAAATATAGATTTTTCATTTTTATCTGTGTTAAAATTACAGTAAACTAAAATGTTAATAATGTATATTAATACGTAAGAATATGTAATTTTCATAATTATTATAATTAATTTTCATGATGGAAGGCTTTCAAAAGACACATTCAGGTTTATTTCATGGAAAATAAAATAAATGATTTTGTTGATTTAAAATTAATGATTTAAAAAAGCATTTGATTTAAATCAAATGATTGAAATCATCGCCACCCTCCAATAAAATAATATGTGTTGTTGTGCACTTTTCTTCAATAAAAGTCGGTCCTATCCACTATATAAAATTGTTCTCATGTAATAAATTCGAAGAATATTGTGTACATTTTGAGTGTCCTCTAAATGGCACAGTTGATGCTATAAAAACAACGGATGTTGCGTTATAAAAGAAATGAATAGGACATGGGATAACGTTATAAATAGAAAATGTAAGACAACGCTACATTTTTCTCTCGAAGGCCAGGTAGCCAGGGTACAGACTATAACATTTCATCTCAAATATTGTACAGGCTTCAAAAAGCAAGGCGACCACTACCATCGAATACAATTCCAGGTTCCGACAGCAGTTGAACTGATTTTCGGAACGACTTCCAATATCCGAGCCAAATCATTCCGCGCCTAACTCCACGATTTCGTTTTAAAAAAGATTTACCTGGAACTGAGCCGCGGCGGTGGAAATCAGCCGGAATTCAGCCCCGATCGCAGCGCAGCGCCGCTCCGGCCAGGCCCAGCCCTTTCCGTTTGCACTGCAATGAGGTAGACGTGAGAGCTCTAATGGACTTTTCCCGTCAGCCGCGGCGCGGGCGAGGAGTACACATGGCCGGTCGGTGAGGAAGTTAATCAATCAACGCAATTCCCCGACCCCCCCNNNNCCCCCCCGCTGCCGCCAGCGCCAGCGCACCGCCGAAACTCAAGGCCCCCTGACCGCCCAGCGCCCCCTGTCACCAAGGAGCGGCACCGGCAGATTAGGGTGTGGCAGCAGAACTTTAATGAAGAAGGAAAGACGGAGTTAGGAGAGAATTCAGTGCTCCGATTTCAACGTATTTCTCAATTTCTTTTCATACATTTTGAGAATGGGTTAAATGAGCGCTTCGCCTCTGACATAAATTAACGATTCTCTCGAAACACTTCATACACAATTAACCCACAAAACCTGGAAACACACGTGAACACGTCCACCACGAATAAGTCAATTTCATCTCATTCATCAATCTACACTTCTGGAAGAACGAGCGGCCGCCGAATCGGTAGGCGGCTCTTCTGGAATGCGCGGGGTGGCACGGCCCAAAATGCCTCTCAGAACACGCATTTCATTAACCCTTCACTTCTCAATTCTCAAACTTTTTAATGGGTGTAATACTAAAGAAATAGATTAAAAGTTTTTTTAAAAGTGTGTAAGAGTTGTTTAAGTATCAAATACCATTACAGTGGTTTTAACGATCAAGCACTGACAAAAAAGCCCGAGAGATTTTTGTCGTCCGAGATCCTTAGAGCCCGTTAACGCTCGGAGTTCATATAAGATTTTAGTTTTTAGTTAATTTGAACTTGACTGAGTTTGTCTATTCATCTCTCTCTCCCATAATTCCCTTCAAAAGAGAACAAGAAGCATCATTCAACTGTTTTCATATTTTCCTCGTACGGCCCTCTCTATCACGATAAGTCACACCAAGGACACACCGAGCTTCGAATCGACAGCGATCACAAGCGAAGACGTATCAGTAAAAAAGCAAATGTAATTATTTATTATGTAAAACACCGAGTAGCTCTGTGAAGGCGCAATCCCAGCGAAGGCCGTGAAATGTCTTGGGTCGTCGGCAGTGCGACAATGGGCACTAGGGGCTTATATTTGCACGGATCCACAAACCCCACATGCAGAACACGTGTTCCTAATCGCGCAGCGTCCCGCGCGGCTGGCCAGGCGCCGCAGCAGAGCCCCTGCCAGGCCCCGCGCGAGGGCGACTGAGCCCCGAAAGCGGCCAGCGGCGACGAGCGCGGCCGGGCTGGCTTCGTCCGCCCTCGCGTCAACCCCTGCCACAGGAAGCCGCGTCGTTATTAGGGGCCTCTAACATTACATTATTTGTTTGTTTATTTATTTATTTCCACAGACCAGCATAACTGCTTTACAGGGATTGTTTTCATATAATAACTTAAAATACAGGTATTCAAATAAATAAGACAGCAGAATACCTTTCAGTCAACAACATTACATTATGGTTTAGCACGCGCTTCCGCCCCCCCAATCTACTATCCGTTTTTAAAGACGTTTCACAAAACAAATTAGGGAAGAATTAAGAAAAAACTGAATAAAGCATTCATGGCACACGAAAATGTAAAAAGTACGTCTGATTTATAGAATAATATAAATCCTACAAGAAAATCAATTCAAGTATATTAAACCATCTAATATTTAAGAGAAATTGGACACTACTTTCAATGAGAAATTGAAACCAAAAGCAGATTTCATGTGGAAAGGAAAACATTTTAATCTGCAAAATTACATTTTTGTGATGTGGTATTTTTTCTCTTTTTATACGGTCATTTAATGTAGTAATGTCTTTACGCTTTATAAGAAGTCTCCACGTAAAACACGTTTGTGTAAAGTCTTACTTCAGCGGTGCAGCTGAGGTCACCATAAAATATTAACAGTTCAATCTCCACTTTTGCTGCAGAAGTAAGGGGGCCGACATTTTTATGTGCTCTTCGATCCGAGCCAATAAAAGCGCAGAAGAGGACACGAGTGTTAATAAATCAAGGACACTGATGACACTTTCTGCAGTTCCCCGTCTATCAAGAGAGTCTTTGAAGCGAAACGTGATTCAAAAACGTCAAGCACGTCGTAGTAAGTGTATAAAATGCACATTTGGATATTATACAAATATATAAGACAAATGCATGAAGCAAAAAGGCATAGGGGATTATTGACGATATATTGAAAAATAAGAGAAACTGAAATTTACACAGAAAGGAATTTGAACATCACGAAATCGTAAATCGTTGAATCGCTGCTTTCGGCCGCTGTTTTGCTTGGAAGGCAATGCATAAGAACAACTAACGAGGCAGTAACTCGGGCAGCGACGTCACGAAGGGTTTACCAGAGGGCCGAAGGGCCAGCGCAGCGGACAGTCTGCGGGCGACGCATCGAGGGCGGCCCCGGCACCGCCGGAACACGCGTTGCCTGAGCGGGACGGGACGGGACGGCGCTTCCTGCCGAGCGAGGTCTTTGCGCGCTCCTTTATGGCCAGCCCCGCCCGCCCGCTCCGCCCGCCCCGCACTGACCGGAAATAAGGCTGTAATTGTTGCTGGAGCGGGGCCCGCGTCCAATCTTCTTCACTTCCGGCCCGCGTGCGCGCGCGCGCGCGTCGCCGGCAGATGCGAGGTGTTATCGAGCGCTACCTGTTAGTTCCAGTCGGCGTCAAGCTGTTAAGCACTCAGTGAGCTGCGAGTTGCTGTTGAAGGACAGTGTTCTAAGAGTATATTCCAATATCTACTTAACGAAAGCATAAAAAAAGATAAAAGTGTATAATTACCTGGCTCCTGAGCTCGTGGACAGAGCATCAAAAGACGATACAGGCCGGAAAACAACTTACGAATGGAATACCAGCACTATCGCCCATGCAACATTCGTGGAGCCAACACAGCTCATCATAGATCAACATACATAGCAATACAGACGAGCGCATCAACTTCAGGAAAGCACCAACAACTGCTAACAATTGCAAAGCAAATTTCAGGACCTTCAAGTACAAGTACAAAAAGCCAACGCTCAAGTAGGCGCCCTTGCCAAACCAGCTGCACCTGCCGCTAATAGCAATCAATACGTGACGAAAGACAAAAACCTGGATTACTTCGTTTCACTATCTCCTACATAACAATCAGACGTTCGAAACCATTAAAATAACTATTACATATGAGGAAACATATACCAGTGCCGAGCGAAACAGTGATCAAAATTCTCCAATAATATAATCACAAGCGAAATTTTCAACTTAGTAAAAGCATTAAAAATGTAGTTAAAGAAGATTTACAAAAAAATAGAAAGCAGACAGAGTGACAAGTAAAACTTATTCATAGAAGATTTCACGTGTTCTTCGAAATTGCATATCGAAAAGCAATCAGTAGAATACCCACGTTTCGTGACCCTAGCATAAAAACATTTTCATTATCATTATAAAAGATATTCACAGACACTAATAGTAAATAGAAGATCTTTCAGAACTAGTTAAAAAATACCCCATAATCAAGGTAACTCGCCTCACGAAAAAGACAGAAAACCGATTAAAACTATGTGCTGTAGATTTAGAGGACCCAATAACAAGGAAGAGCATTTTATCTAGGCATTAATTAGATTTTTATATAGTGTTATTAGGGTATTCCTAGCATCACAACCAAAAATTACCAATTCAGTGTAAAAACTTGCCAAGACTTTGATCACACTCAAGTAACATGTGGGCGCGCTCCGAGATGGCGTTATTGTTAATTAACCACGCATATCAAAATGCACGAACCTAAAACAAAAAAGTCCGAGGGATGCTGTTAATTGTAAAAAAGAGCAACACAGCCAATTGGAAGGGTGTGAGAGTTTATCAGAAACTGCAAAATCAAACAGAGCGCTATAATCCGAGCAGACGAACAGGCTTTTTATAACACGAAACACTTCACGAGCAGTAAAAACCTTGACAGAAAACCAGTCCCTCAAAAATCATTCCACAAGAAACAACCCCACGCAACGACCTCCATAAATCCCTGGTTTTCAAAATCCTCAAAGACTTAACAGCCAAGCCCCGTTAATCGAAGTCCAATCTCCCTCTACACCAAGTGAGTAATACTACAATCATCAACCAAGTAATAATCACTCATTTCCACACAACTTACATAATTTACTATATACAATCAGCCCTCGATATGACTAAATAAAAAATCCAGAAAACAAACATTTCTCAACTGGGGACGCGAACGAATTAAAAGGCAAGAAAATCCAATTACGACACTTTATAGCAAGCCACAACATAAAATAGCTTGATTTCCAGAAACTCACCTAGTTACTCAAATCCAAGTCTCCAATACCAGTTTTTAATATCATATCGCAATCGACCGTCTCTCAGCGACACGCCGCCAGGAGGAGTGCCATACTAGTGCACAACATATAAACCATACGTAAGTACTAGTCCTACGAGCAACGACCTAGAAACCATAGAATAACAACAAAATAAATAACCAAGACACAACCATATTATATCGGCAGTATTTAAACCTCCAAATAAGCTAATTCCCTAGAACAAAACTAGATTACTGATTTTGGAAATAACGATAATATCATGCTATAGTGACTAAAAATAGCAAACCCACTGCTGTTGAGATGAACACAACAACTCCTCAAGGGCAAAATTTACTAATCTAAGCTACACTCTCAATTTAAAGTATTTCATGCCCCCAATAGACCCAACCCATTACCCTTCAACACTAATATAATTCCTGAACATTATTAGCTATCCTCATCACAAAAAATATTGATTTTCCGCTATACCAAAAAAGTATTCCTGAACTCCGACTCGGATCACCAATCATATAATCATATCATTTCATCCTCATCTATCTATCATACTTATTATATAACAAGCAAAGGTAAAATAACTGTTTAAATTCAGAAAAATTTTAAAAAATTAATACAAACATCGCAAACATTCAATCGCGGACAAAGACTTAGGTAATGAGAGTAAACTATTATCAGCCAACATACTAAGGATCCCTCACAAATTCTACCACATATCTCAAATGACAAATCCCAATATACAAGCAAACAAGATCAATAAACAATATAACCAATAAAGTAACACAATTTAAGACCTATTGGCAAATGACCACGACGACCAGACTTAAAAAGAATTAAACAAACTGACGAGACTAGTTAAAACTAAACATAGTGACCCAACATATGCATATCGCAAAAGCTTTCAGACTTTCTAAAAAGAAATTCACCCGTCATCTAAGCAATTATGTCGTCTATCATACATAGAATAAAAGACAAAAAACAAGAATTTCCACATTAAAAACTAGTTCACAAGTGGCAAATTATCTGATTATGAGAAAACATTCTATATAGCTGATCTACCTTGAAAGTTCGTTCAACCAAAACCCATCGAAGCGACACTTTAATAAACAAGGGAGAGAATATAATCAGACACCACTCATAACACTCCTCAATATAAAGTACATATCCCCCATCCAGAAATAAACAAGAAATCCAATAAAATCAAAACTAAGAAATCAGCAGGATACGACTTTTATTTCTAATAAAGTTCTAAATATACTAATAACAATCATAGCAGGCATTACCCCAGCAATATTAACGCCACATTCAGAATACTTTATTTCCCAACGATTGAATATGCGCCAAACAGAGTGCTTACCCTTTCCTGAAAAGCAGAAAGAAATCCAAAGATCCAGCAAAACTACTTAGACCAATAAGTCTACTCCCGTCATTGTCGAAAACTATTAGAGAACGATACTAAAACGATTAAATAAAATCTCATGAACCCAACACACATGTAATCCCAGGGGGACACGCCAATTTTGGACTGTCGACCTTAAACCTAACCACTTCCACACAAACACATCATAAACTATTACGACTTACCGAATATATAGCGCAAGGATTCCATTCCAACAACAAACACTATCGCAAATATCCTGACAATTCACAACAGCCTTTTTTTTGACAAAAAATATTATGCATCTCAAGGCCTTCTCTCACCAAATTAAGACAAATTAATGGGCACTTCCAGACACTTATCCAAATTATTAAAAGTTTTCTAAACCAAGGAAGTTCAAGTCAAAATTTAACTATTGCCCAACTTCATCCTTACGCCAAAGATTTCCAGCAGGCTGCCCCAGGCCCCCTTAGATTCACGGTATCAATTTATCCACATATTATCGCGTCGTAACTCATACAGATCTCACGCACAAAATAGCACTCTTACGCTGACGCCAAACTGGAATCCTATATCTAGTTCTACTCTCTATAATATTCTGCATCTGCCAATTATTCCTAGCAGTCTTATGATATATACTGCAGAGTATCGACACTTACTCTATTTTCTACAGAGATAATATCCATTGATATTCATGGCATAAAAATTTTGAATAGAATTTTACTACCATTCCTCCC